>JACAXG010000075.1:3558476-3920705 GCA_018881555.1 Amblyornis subalaris
TCCCCCCACCGCCCTGCACCCCCCTGGGTCAGGCCGGGGACCTCCCCAAGGGACAGCGGCTGCGGGACGTTCCTGCATGCAGGGTGGCGGTGTCCCCTGTGCTCGTCCTCCCCTGCACGTCACCGGGATCGGCTCCAGACCCTTCTGCACCCCATTCAGCACCGGCTTCCCCTCTTCTCCCCTTCCAGATCCGGAAAGGTCCATCTGCCTCCTCTGTGCCCTTTCCTCCGTCCTCCCCACTGCTCTCCTGCCCGCCCGATGGTGCCCGGCACATGGTGACGTACTGGGGAGGGGGGACAACTCTTGGGGGAGGGAGACCCCCAGTCCTGTGTCAGGATTGGGCTGGGCAAGGCTTGACACTGCTTCTTTCCTCTCCAGAGCAAGCTGGACCGGCACGGCAGCGGCACCGACAGCGACTACGACAACACACAGGCTGGTGAGGTTCTGATCAGGTGAGTGCTGGAGCTCCTTGCACAAGGGGACGTGGGGACACAGGCACACAGGGCTGACACTGACACAGAGGGCTGATTTGGTCTCTGCAGCATGGAAGGGAAGCGGTTTGTGGATCTGAGCAAGGATGAGGACTTCCCCCATGAGCTGGACCCGCTGGACGGGGAGCTGGATCCCGGGCTGCCCAGCACGGAGGACGTCATCCTCAAAACTGAGCAGGTCACCAAGAACATCCAGGAGCTGCTGCGGGCAGCACAAGAGTCCAAGCATGACAGGTAGGACTGGGGCACAGCCTCGGGGTCCTCTGGACTCTCAGGCTAAGGGGGTCACGTGGGGTATCACGTGCCACCCTCCATGGTCAAGAGCTGTTGTCCTCCATAGCACTTATCCTTTCTCCTTGCCCCCAGCTTCGTACCCTGCTCAGAGAAGATCCACTCGGCTGTGACAGAGATGGCATCACTCTTCCCCAAGGTAGGAGGGGCGGCGTGCGCCTGGGGTGAGAGTGGTCCCCACCAGCCACTGTCAGCCCCCTCAGCGTGGGTTCTGACGCTGGTGCTGTGCCCTGCTGCAGAAACCAGCGCTGGAGACGGTGCGGAGCTCCCTGCGGCTGCTCAACGCCAGCGCCTACCGGCTGCAGAGCGAGTGCCGCAAGACCGTGCCCCCCGAGCCCGGCGCCGCCGTGGACTACCAGCTCCTGACCCAGCAGGTCATCCAGTGTGCCTACGACATCGCCAAGGCCGCCAAGCAGCTGGTCACTATCACCACTCGTGAGAAGAAGCAGTGAGCGCCAGCCCGCGTCCCCCCGCGTCCCCCGGCCCCCGCGCTCTCCGTGTCTCCCTTCCCTCCGGCAGCAGCCGGCACCTGGGGCGAGCGTGGCTGCAAGTGGCCTTTTGGGGAGCCGGGGTGCGGGGCGAGCTCCCCGTGCCCCCAGTGCCGTCGAGGAGCTGGTGCTCAGCCTGCGGGGTAGGTGCCTGCATCCCCCTGTACAGCCCCTCGCCCGCTCCGCGGCACGCGCCTAACTTATCCTGTACATAGCCTGTGTAGCTGTCCGTGGCGGCGGTGGCCTTGTACCCCCACGCCCCACTAAGCCCCTCTCTGGGTGGCCGGTACCCCCGGGGCCACCCACAGCATTACACTGGACTGGGGCGCCYRTGGGTCCCCCCTCCCCGGGCGTCCTGAACCCCTCCCTGGGCGTCCTGCCCAAGCGGGGGCTGAGCTCCYCCCTGTAAGATGTGTCCTTGTACATTTGTATCAATAAAGGTGTGAGCATTGCACGGGCCCCGGGCCCCTGGCTCCTGTGCCCATGGAGGGTCCTGTCCGTGCCCGCAGGGGGTTCAACCCCCCCGGCGCCAGGCAGGGCTTGGCCACGTGTCCCTCCCGTTTCACCCAGTCCCCTTGGCCCCGCTGGCGGCCGCTCACGCCATCCCCGGCACAGCCCCGCTGTTTGCCCAGCCCCGGGGCTGGGCTTTCCCAGCACGGCCCCGCCATCGCTCTGCGGACCCGCCGACCGTCGGGGCTGCCGGCCGGGGCTCCCGCCGCCTCCATGCTGTCCCCGGAGGGTTTGGTGGCCGCAGCCGCGGTGCTCGTAGGGCTGGGCCTCCTGGCTTGGTGCCTTTGGGCAGGGAGGCTGGAGGTGCGTGGAGGCGTGGGAGAGGAGGAGGAGGAGGGGATCCCCTTCATGGCCGAGGAGGGCTCCGGGCAGTGCCGGCTGCTGTGCAAGCCCTCGGCTCTGGCCCAGCACCTGGTGCGGAGCTTGGGGCGGTCGGCGGCGCTGCGGGGGGGACRCTGGCCGTGGCCGCGCTGGCCCCAGGTCCAGATGCTGTGGCAGCTCCTGCAGCCACCTGAGCTGGAGCCGGTGGTGGCCCGTGAGCTCCTGCAGCTGCCCGACTCTGGGCTGGTGGCCCTGGACTGGCTGGTGGGGCCGTGGGAGGCTGCGGGTGGCGGTGGGGGGGTCTCCAGCCCGGTGCTGCTGCTCATCCCCAACGCTGCCGGGAAGGTGACGGGGGGGCTGCTGCAGCTGGGGCTGCGGGCGCTGGAGCGGGGCTTCATCCCCGTCATCTTCAACCGCCGGGGCCACAACGGCTGCCCCCTCACCACCCCCCGGCTCCAGCCCTTCGGGGACCCCGGGGACCTGCGGGAGGCTGTAACCTACCTGCGATGCCGGCACCCTTCTGCCTCGCTGCTGGCCGTCAGCGAGGGCTCGGGCTCGGGGCTGCTGCTCGCCTACCTGGGCGAGAGCGGCTCCTCCAGCTGCCTGGCCGCCGCCGCCTGCCTCTCCCCCATCTTCCGTGGCCGGGATTGGTTTGAGGCTGGTATGCCCTGGCTTTACGAGTGGCCGCTGCTCCTCCACCTCAAGCAGGGATTGAGCAGGTCAGTGGAGTCCCTCGGGCTTGGGAAGGTGGMGGGGGGTACTCCGAGAACCCCTCGGTCATCCTTGCGGGTGTGCATGCGGTGGGTGCTGCTGCCGGCATCGGGAGCCCCAGCGCGGGGGCGGAGGTGCTGAGGGCAGCAAAACGTGCTGGTTAATGAACACCAGCCTGGAGCCGGCTGCCATGGGGCCGGCTGGGCCACCACGTGTGTCCCCAGCCCGGATGGGGCTGCGGCAGCATCTCAGGGGCCCTGGKCTGGGAGATCTGTCACCTCTGGGAGGGAAGCCTCTGTCCCGAGCGGTGARTAGGGCTGGCCCTTCTACCTGCACTGCCCCTTGTCCCCAGCACCCAACCCTCCTACTAGCCACGCGGGGCTGGGGGGGGACTGTGATGCCAACCCACAGCGGGCCAGGGGGCTGTGACAGCTGCCCTCCTTTCCCAAGGGGTCTGGGTTCCCGATTGCCCGATATAGCCAGGCTGGAGTGGGTCAAGCACYGGCTGGGACAGGAGACACACCTCCCTGGGCCAAGGCTTTGAGCAAGTGGCACCTCCCTGGGTGGTGCTGAGAGCTTGGGGGGGCAAAGGGATGCTGCTGGTGGGCAAACAGAAGCCAAAAAATGCGGGTAAACCCCAAAACATAGGGGCAAACAGGTGGCAGGTGAAGCTGCAGCAAAGTGCAGATGGGTGCAGCAGGTACAGTGCTTACTGCAGGGATGGGGGGTATTGGGGGTGGGCAGCAGAGCGTCTCCCCCCTCCTTATTTCCCAATACCCACTGCAAATGCTGCTGTCACGGCAACGGAACGGGAGTGCCGGCTGTCTCCCGTTGTCATGGCACCCAGGCTGTGCTGCGGGGTCCCTCCAGCATCCCTGGCAAGGGGCCAGGATGGGCCCCCCAAACCACTCTGGGGTTGGGGCACTCGAGGTCATTCCTATTCCCTGAGTGCAGGGCCAGGACTGTTCAGCAGCCAACAGGCACACTAGCTGGTGACACCCCCACGGCAGCACCCATCAGCCCACGGTGGTATCTCTGTAACCCCCAGCCCCAAATGACATCCCTGTGGCCCTCAGCCGACATCCCTATTGGCCCCCCTCCGCCAAAATCCCCTGTAGCCCCCACCCCATACAGCATCCCCATGTCCCCCCTTCCCATTGCAACATCTCTGCGGTCCCCAGCAATGTCCCTATGGCCCCCAGCCCATGGCAGCATCCCCCAGCCCTGGTGGCATCCCTGCACCCCCAAGCCCACGGCAGCATCCCCACGGCCCCTCGTGGCATCCCTGCACCCCCAAGCCCACAGCGGCCGCCCCATCCCCGCAGGTACGCGGGGTCCCTGGCCGAGGTGGTGGACACGGACATGCTCCTGGGCAGCCGCTCGCTGCGGGAGCTGGAGGAAACCCTCTTCTGCCGGACCCGGAGYCGCCCCACCAGCTGGGAGCAGTACTGGGAGCGCAACGAGCCCCTGCGCGACGCGGACGAGGCGGCGGTGCCGGTGCTGTGCCTCTGCAGCGCCGACGACCCCGTGCGCGGCCCCCCGGCCCAGAGCCTGCCCAGGGAGCTCTTCCGCAGCAGCCCCTACTTCTTCCTGCTGCTGACCCCTCGCGGGGGGCACTGCGGCTTCCCCCGGCGGGGTCCGGGGCGCTGCTGGGCCCACGAGGCCGTGCTGGAGTATTTCAGGGCCATGGCCGAGTTCCTGCGGACAGAGGAGCGGAGGAAGGGGCTCCCGCGGCCCCGCAGGTGGGGGGCTCCCCCCGTCGAGCCCCCTGTGTTCACCTGGCAGAGGTCCTACACGCGGTAGCCCCCCGGGGCAGGGTCTCACAAAGGCAGGCAGACACTCCGTGTACTAAAATTACTTTATTACAGTTGATTTTTTTTTTTAACATTTCCTTTGCTATGATACAAAGGATACTTACAAACAAAATATTACATATGACCTTATTTTTTTTTCTCTTCTCTTATTTTCTGACAACTTGGTAACAGCTTTAAATGCACAATCTATACAATTAATACAGGTTATATATGAGCTATAATGTATGTTGAACCAGAAGAATACCAGAATACTGACAATATACTGTACATTAAGCCTTACCAGTTAGTGCTCGTGGCATTTTCTACAAGAAGGAAAACGCACACCTGTAGATTCACTCATACCAGCTGGTGCTACCAGACACGGAAGCAGGAAGGAGTTTAATTCCCCTGGTTAAATCCTTCGTGGCCCATCACCGTGGTGCTGAGCCTGGAAACCTCAGACCAGTGTTCATAGTAAAACAGCAGATATGTGTGTGTTTTTTTCTAACTAATGCTCTGGCACAGCGTGGCACCGGCCGGGCTTGGCCATACCTGGATGATGCCCCAGAGCGAACGGCCACGGCGCTGGGGCCAGGCGCTGGGCGAGCTCTTGTTGGGGAGCTGGACCTCCTTGGGGAGGGGGAGAGAAGGAAGAGGAGGAGGAGAGGAAAAGCAGCAACAGCTTTGCTGTCATCAGCAGGCAGCTCTTGGGTTTGTGCACATGAACAGGCGGGCGCCGAGGGGGGAAGAGCAAGCCCAAGGCACGGCGCTCCCGGCACGGCTCCCAGCCCGGCCGCACACGGAGCTCGTGCCCGGCAAACCCTCCATGGGGTCGGGCAGCAGCTGCCCTGTGGTCACCTCCTTGCTAGGAAAGGTTTGCCTTTGTTTTGCAGCCAAAGCCAGAGGTGTGTGGCTACAGGTGTGCACTTCCCCTCCTCCCGCTGGGGTCTACATCGCACTGATAAGGTTACATTTTTGTTTTTTATTTTTTTTTTCTTTTTTAAAGCAACCAGCAAGTGAAGCATTTTTTTAGTTGACTGGCAAAAAGACCTGGCATTTGCACAAAAGCTGCAAATGGAAAAGAGCCATCCCCTCCTCCCACCCACTGCATCCCAGCCCAGAAAAATCCCAAACTGTTGGCGGAAGAAAGAAAAAAAAACACAACAGGGGTGGAGGAGAGGAAGGGGAGGGGGAACAGGTTGGAAAATACCAGGTTTGAGTTAACATTTCCTTGACTTCACACAATGCTTGTGCAAAAAGAAACAACCCCCCCAAACAAACAAAAAACCCAAACCCAGAAACATGCTGGAAATAATGAAAACAAATGGAAAGTAATATATAAAATTAAAAATATAAATAGGATGTCTGGCTGACTGGTAGAAGAATAGGTCATTTAGGTTACAAAAAGGAATATACATTCAAGAGGCTCTGAACCCAGTGGGGTAACTGATGTTAAACTTGTGTTAATAGTTAGGCTAGAATTCTCAAGTTTGTCTTTAAAATCTTCACAATACAAGCAAGCTATTTTTAAAAAATATACACTATACACACCTCACACAGCTTCTCCTATCTGTATTACACACGTTACGCTACCCTCCCATCCACTACACCGAGGGGGGGGTCCCACGGCCAAGGGGCCCAGGGTGTCCCCTCGTCCCGTCCCGTCCCGACCCCCCGGCCCCGCGGTGGCGGTGGGGCAGCGATGGCTGCGGGGCCGGGCAGGTCGCTTGGCCCCTCCACGTCTTACCACAACCTTCTCAAAGCATTTACAAGTCACCAAAGGGCTGTAGCCTTTTATGTTATACACACTTCACTTTGTAACGTTAATTATTTACATCAGGGCTGCCCCCCCATCTTTTAGCTGTTTCTAGGCAGGTAAAAAAAAATGTTCCAAGCAAGCAGGGGGAAGAGCTGCGGGGGGTTAGGAGGGAAGAAAAGCTGAAGAAAGGAAGCGGGTGGTTTGCTTGCCAGAAGCCAAACCTGTACGCGCACGTCTGCCTCTCCTTCTCTGATCCTTGAATCCTTACAAGCTCCCATTCCCTACAACCTCCAGGACAACCAGACCCGGAGAGCACGGCCTCACCGGCGCTCAAAACTCCTCTGCTCGCAGCTTCCCGGGATGCTCAGCACAGCTACTGACTCACAGGCTTGCCTCTGCCACTGGACACGGAGCACAGGTCCTGACCATTCCTAGGAACCCACCCCTCACTCAGCAGCAGGTCTTGCAGGGCAGGGACGCCAGGACCCCCACAAGCCACCACACTGCACCCTCAAAGTCGCCCTTGGCAGCCGCCACCAGCCACCAGTCAGGCTCTGCCGGAGCCGTGCAGAGGCAGCGGCCACCAACTTCAGCTTGTCAACAACCCTGTGCTGATTTCTGCACTCTGCTGAGCTCAGAGTTGCCATAGAAATGTGTGATCCTGGCACTAAAAGCAGGCAACGATCTCAAATCAAAGTCTTTTTTTGTTTTTTTTTCCTCCAGTAGATTTAGATGAACTCGGGTTTAAGACAAAAGTAGTTGGAAGGGGAAAAACAGATCATTTTTAGAGAGACTGAAAAACATAGTCACAAGCCGGTATTAAACTGCAGCAAAGAACCTGAACTCGGTTCCCATTGAGTTCAGCTCCAGAGCAAGCTCGAAGCCGCTGCTCTGTCCCTCGCACTGCCCTCCGTGCGGCACACGACGCCCAAGGGAAAGAGATTCCACACAGCCAACAGGGAAAACCCAGCCAGAGGCTGGAAGCCGAAAGCCCCGGGCGAGCGGCTGTCGGCCTCCCCAGCTCGCAATATTTAAGCACAAATTCCTCACAGCATCACTGGACAAGTCTCAGGGATTAGGTGCATGCTGAACTACGACTGGCAATTACAGTAGCTTTTTGCTAGCTGGCACATACTGTATCTATAAATTTTAGTACAAAAACTTAAAAAATACAGAAACTAGGTCAATTTGTTAACTACATATTTACAGATAATTACAATGCTTTTCGCTGACAATAATTAAACTGTCAGTGAAAATTCAAACTGTGCATGTTCTGAGGTACCCGTACTCAAGGGTGGGGAGCGGGGCAGGGGGCCAGAGGGGCAGGGTGGGGGGAAGATCCCTCCCCAGGTTTGTTCACATCCGTGGGGGCAACACTCGGCCCTCCTGGTTACTGGTTCCTGGACTCACTGTGTGCACTCAGAGAAAGCAAGGAGAGCTRGAGGTGATGTTGGGGTCTGTTTTCCCTAGGACATGGCTTTAGGATGTTTCAAGAATGCCAGGCAGGTGCAGAGCCAATGGTCACGTACCAAACTGCCTTCTCCCCCCCAGGGAGCCTTCAGGTGAAGTGCAAGTGTCGAGACCCACAGCTCAGTGGTTAAGGTGCTTGTTTGCCGGCAAATTCGATTTACTGAGTCCCTTTCTAGCTGACAAAGGGCTCTCCTTCCCCCAGAGAAGGGGGCAGGGATGCAGCAGGCAGTGTCACAGCCCCAGTTGGCTGAATCTCGTTGTGCAACAGGAACCCAGGTTATCTGCCACCATCGCTCCCCGGTGGGGTGATGTTTACTAGAACCACTAGATCTATCAGGTTTTTTTATTTTCTGGCTGTAAACAGCAACCCCCAACTCTCCAAAGCATCTCACACGTATTTCTCAACAGACTCCGGCTCAATCGATTCATAAAAGTGCAAACTGAACCAACCACAGCAGAGGGACAGTGACCAGCATCCCTGCCTGGGCATCCACGGCTTCTCCGTCCTTGGCACGTGGCTCTGGGCTCACTGCCGGCCAGCACCAGGGTGGGAACATCCCACAGGCAGGAGCACAGCTAAAGACAACACTACTCCTTGGGAAAGGGTAAGAATGACCCAACCAAATCTGAGCTTCTCCTAAAATACTCACAAGAGACCTTCCAAAAGGGACAGAGGTGAAAATTGCCTCCAAATTCTCTGGTAGCACAAAGAGAGCCCAGGGCTGGCATGTTGCTGAGCTGGCGGGGTGTCCCTGGGGGTAAATATGTGACCTGACACATGCAAGAACCACTTATCCCCTGAACTGCCAGATGCCTCCCTAAGATGGGGTCTGTAGAGGACAAAGGAGAAGGTCAGAAGGGTGTTCACAGCTTGAGGAGCTGGTGGTGTCCAGCATGGCACTCGCCCCTCTACCATGAGAAAGACCAGGGCAAGATTTACTAGAACTGCAGAGCAAGCACCCAGGAGAGGAACAAGGCTGTCTGCTGCTGGCTGGACTCGAGTGACAAAGCACACAGGCCTAAGCAGAATAAAGAACGAAMCAAGAGCATCTCTGTGTGTATATCTGTATGTATAGATCATACACACGTGTCCTTTAAATCTTCCAGTTTAGCTTCTCTTTTGCCCCTCCACACAACCTAAGAACCTCCAGGTTATCAGACACACACCACGGCAGTTGGTGTTCAGAGCTAGCGGTGGCTCCAACTCAGGAATGCCAAAAGCCAGTGCCGGTGCAGCGAGCCAAGACCGTGCCGGGCTTGTGATCTTCCGTGGCGAGACGCAGCAGGGGACTCTGAGCTCAGCCTGCTGAGCACTTCACCGGCCCACTCGCCGCCTCCCCAGCAGATCCCTACATTGCCTCCACTGCCTGCCTACTGCTAAACCATCTTGTTTTCTTCTCTGCTGCCTTCTGACTTTCTGGTACCCTCAGGGAGCTCCCGCCTCTCCTTCACAGCACACCCGCAGCAGCTACCTACCCTCTCGTGCCCCAGAAAAAGCAAGCTGCAATTAGCAGGGCTGCACTTCAGCGAGGGTTCAGCCCTAGCACAGCCTGTGCCACGTCCGTGCCCTCGCCCTGAGAGCCCTGCTGAGGGGTTGCTTTTGCTCATAAACAGGAGCGCTAAAGAACAGCAGAACTGAAGTGCCCTGACAGAAATGCACAGCGTGAGGTGTGTGTGCACCTATACTCACACACACGTACATACAGAGTATATAAATATATACAAATGAGATACCATATATATATCCAGAGAGATGTGCGTATTCAACAGAGTAATGGTAGACAGTGGTACGATAGGATTTATTGCCTCTCAAGAAATGGCACGTAAGCAGGGTGGAGGGGCTGGGAGCCTGGAGGCGAGGGGTCCTGGGGGGGTTAAACACCAGCATCACCCCAGGATCACCCCGGCTGCACCCCCGTGCAGGTCACAGCGAGTGTGCAACGCACGTTCTTCTGGTGCGGGAGGGCTGGGTGGGACACAGAGCGATGCCAGCCTGGCCCCAAGCCAGGCAAGTAATGGCTGCAGGGAATTTTTCTGTGGAAAGTTTGGTATCACACCACACATTTAGTTCTTCAACCGCTTTGAAGCTCACARGCTTGGAGGGAATGCAGGTGAAACAGAGCTGTGGCCTCCATTTCAGTGCTGCATCCGAGGAAGAAAGCACAAAACGTTCAACACGGAAGGGAGAGAGGTGGCTGCTGGCTCCCTGGGACCATGGAAAACAAGGAAAACGTGGTCCCTTTCACTGATTTTAAATAAAATTAAAGGAAATTCCAATCAGAAAGAGGTAAAAATGCTGGCTACTCTGTTTCTTCCATCTCTGGGCTAAGCTACACCAGAACTTTAGGTCTTTGCAAAAGGGAGAGAGAAATAACCACAGAAAAGAGATTTGAGGGGTCAAGCTGGTGATTTGAAAATACTGCAATAAASTTTGCAAAGTAGTCCACACAGAAGAGTTTCCCCAGTGTTAAATACGAGCAAAAGAGATGCAAGAGAACATCTTTGCTGAGGTACTGGAGTCGTTTCCACAATTTACAGATTACAGTAATTTTAAAACCAAAGTTAGGGCATGACTGTAATAAGCACAATATGGAGCAATTTGCCTTACTTTTAAAAATGCCTTACTTTTAAAAATAAGAGTTTGCAAACTGATTCAGAGAGTGTTTGCATCTCTCTAGTGCACTGTTGTTCACGTATCTCAGAAATAAACCTGAGATACATTAAAATTCTCAACACCAAGGGCCTCCTCAAATACCTCCAAGGCACAGCCTGACCCTGAGTTCCTCTGGCTACAGTTGTGTAATGAGGTGCTTCCTCTTGAGATCAGGCAGTTTTGGGACAGCTTTTCTTCCCCCAAGTACACACAGGGACACACACATTTAGACCATTGATCTGAATCAGTTTTTGCAAACTATTTTAATTAAAATATTAACTTGTTGGAATAGTCCAGGTCTGCACATGATATACATGTAAAAATGGTTACTACACAATTCTTTTTGAATACAAAAAAGCCAATATGGGATAGCCATCATTTGGATTCAGCATTCAGTCATGCTTGACATTACACAAAGAGATGTGTTGAGAGAATTCTGTTGAAGTAGCTCAATTTAAGCCAGAGACTTTGACCAAATTCAAACCATAACAGAAGCAGAAGAATGAACCCACTGAACTTGCAGGTATAGCCTGTCCCCACTGTCGCTGCTGCTGTTTGGGATAGAGGAGCTGAACTCAAAATGCTGTATTAGCACCATGCTCTGGGTGAACCTCCACGCTCACATGGTGAACCTCAATACAATTTTGGCCTTTCATTTCACTTTTGTCTCTCTTTCCAACCTCAGGAAAACACAGGTAACTTTCCTAAATGAGTTTCGCTGCATTTCAACACTGCAATGCAAAAGAATGACCCCAAAACATCCAATTCCACATAAAAACTTAGCAGAGGAAAGGACAGGACAATTCACAGTCACCACTTGCCCCTGGGGGCAACCAGAGGCACCTCCATGGGACTCCCACCTCATCCCAGGCTTCCATTAACTGTTAGTACTACAAAACTCCTTACTAAGGGGCTGCTCAAACATATTTTGGTAGAGTTTCCATCTTCAATTAGAGTGATATGCTACGTCAAGATGCTAGAAATCCCGGTTGGATTCACTGGACACTGGCAGAGAGTTAAGGATTGGGAGTGGATGTTAATTCAGCTATTGAAAGAACGCCGCCCTGTCGAGTACTGAACAGCAGCGAGACATTATTTACTATATAAATATGTCACATGGACAAACACATTCGGAAAACCTCGCTTTTGAGCCCTATAAACATATTAAAGGCAAATCCTAGAGTTAGCAGCTAGTGTTTTCTTCAAGATGATTAGTGTGCAAGGAAAAACATTTACAAAGAACCCTGGCTGGTCAGTCCCCAAGACGGAAATCTTTGCCTCAAGCCAAACTTCATCTATCTGCTCTTCTCACAGTCCTGGCTGACCCACACCGTCCTGGCGCTGGCACGAGAGCATGGGGGCACCTCTGGTTCCCAGCACTAACGGATGACACGATGCCACAAAGTCATTCAGTTATGAGACTCCCTGACCCCTTATCACTGTATGGATTTCACAACCTCCTTTGCTTCCTTTCAGTAGTACAGCAGCTCCAATGAGCCCTCTGGAAGTAGTGCCTTCTCACATGGTGTGATACGCTGCCAAAATATCACAGCATCTCAAGGGACTGTAAAAGTTGTGAAGTATTGCAGCAATGAAAATAATAAAAAAGGAGCCTCACATGCAGCAAGATCTACAGTGGTGATGTGGGTTAGTCATCAGCTGGGAAAGAGTCACTGGCTCAGCTCCTCCTGGTACACCATGGCAACTAAACATTTCAACAGTTGGCTACACGCTACATGTAAACAGGAAATTGCAACAAGCCAAAAAGGTAATAAATTGGTGGATGTAGTCTAATAATGAAAAACCCGATCAATGGCATTTTGTGACTATGGCATCCTTCAAAACACCTCTGGCATTTGAGACTGATTGGCTGAAAGTCTAAACATTTCTGAATGGAGCAAAAAGGACCACACTGGGTTCCAAGAATTATTCTGATGCTTAGCTAAAATGAGATGTCACAGTATTAGCTGTACAAGTGCATTACTTACGCTCCTCTGCCCAACCTCATCTGAGCTACCAGCAGCACACTCAGGGAGTGCCAAAGCAGATAGACAATTTCAAACATCCCTAGCCTGTTCCCTCCAGACAGGTTTACCTAAATTTTTCTCCGGAAGCTGATCAGTGCCTTCTGAGAGAACGTCACTTCTGTCACGACACGGAGCGGGCACTTGGGTAGAAGGGCCCTGTTGAGCCCTGGTGTCTCTTGGCCTCTCTTCTCACCCTTCTTCCTCACCTACAACTCTTCAAAAATGCCTCTTGGCAGAAGCAATACCCTAGGAATTCATCCAATTTAATGACAAATAAAAACGGAACAGAAGATCCAGCTGTTCCTCCCCTGGATGTTGGCTTAAAGGCAGCTCGCCTGGTTTTTGCAGGGTGGCAGGTCGAAATTTATGGACATGGGAGGAGGTCTCCATTCTSCCTCAGACTTCCCATGGATGGCATGACAAGGGCAGTCTGGGGCCTTTCTGTCCTGTCAGTGTGATGACCACCAGCCAACTCTTCTGACTAATTGCATATATTTCTCAGACGCCCTCCCAAGACCCCTCCAAAAAGTAAAAAAAATAACAACAACGAAACAAAAAACCAAAAACCACCCCCCAAACCCTGCAGCCAAATACTATGACATCCCAGTTAGTAAACACAAAACGTAATGCTTTACAAAATGAATACAATATTCCATGTGCACCCAGCTTCCACACGTCAGCACCGCACTGAGGAGGCTGCTGGGCTGGTGTCTGTAGGCAGTTTCTGTTGGCAGACAGCTCCAGTGGAATTGCCACCCTCAGTTATTGTTTAAGTTATGTATAAGACATGTGTGAACCATTGGATATTTGTGAAGTAACACTTGTGCTCCTGCTCATGCCCTGCTCCGTCCGTCCCCCAGAAGCTGTCCGCCTCAGAGCCTGGGGGCTGTTGCGGACCCCTATAGCACTACTTCGAGGTACCCCCTGCATGGGCCCCGAGGGGTGACCCCATGGCTGGGGTCCACCTTGCATTGGATGGCCCCAAGCTTGCGGTGGGCCACCCATGGGATGACCCCAGTGAGGTCCTGCACCCCCAGTAGGATTGTGGGACCAGCCAGAAGCTCCCGGGTAGCTGTGGCTGAACGCCTCGGGGGAGAGATTAGAAAGAACCATATTACTAAAACCTAGCCTCATGCTTTCTGAGTCAAAGGCTTCGATCTCGCGAGCTTGACGCTCCAGCAGGCTTCGTATCCGCTCGGTGCGCTCGTTCTGCAACGCCAGCATCTCCTCCTCAATCTAGGAAGGAAAAAAAGAGACAGTGTGTAGCAGCAGGACAGGCACAGCCTCTGGAGACCTGTAACAGCTACTGAACGATCTTGTCCCTGTGTTCGTACATGAAACCGGCTCTAGATCAGATGTCCATGGACACACAGTCCATTCTGAATACAAAAGGGTGAATTTTTTAAGGGTTAAGTCCCACAGACCTGCACAGGCCAAAGCATGGTGAACATCGGTGGGAGGGTGTTGGTCCCTGTTCCCTGGTCAATACACTAAAGTTTTAGGGATGAGAACCCAAAGTCAGCACTGGTATCAACAGTTTGACATAAATTAATCTTTTAAGATGCAGCAAAGCCTACAGCTTCCATAGAAGCCTACTGGGAAAGCACCTTCAGATACAGCCAAGCACCTGCCAACACAGCTTATTGTGACCTTCACTGTTTGTAGCTGAATCTCATGATGATGATGACTGCTGTTTTCTCCAGGATTCAATGCACAAGCCCACATTCAGCTTCCTCTCTAATGTTCACTGGCCAGATTTTCTTAGCTCATATATTTATCATCTCCTATCTCCCCCTTTCCCAATCTGTTTTTTTCCTCCTATTTCACTGCCCTGATACTTTCTCCAGGGTGTGTGGCTGAAGGACACAGACAGTGCCGTTTGAGCTGTGTGGCAGATTATTAGCTAGATGGTATGCAAGCTGGCAACTCCAATTGCTCCCCCATAACACTGTCCCAAATTGGTTTCCAAGATTACTTTGGGAGGAGCATTGGGATCAGCACTCTAAGTACTTGAAAATACAGGGCTGTGTCCTCCTGACACCCATCAGACAGGGATGAAAGCCTTTCTTATTGAAATCTTTACAGTCAGGTGGAGAACCAAAACCCATTATCTTCTTCCCAGCACTGAAAAAGCTGCTTTTGGCCTCAGTGAAAAAGACCAAATGGGTAAATAGCAGCAGCCAAGACTTTTAACACAGCTCACTGGCATCTCCCTGCTGTCAGCAGCAACATGGTCAAGAGGTGTTATCTTGGTCTGTTGCTGAAGGCACTGGGCAGAGCTTTGTACTTGTAAGCACTCTCTTGCCTGAGTCAGGGAATATGCAAAGCGATTTCATCTGGAATTTAGGAAACAATCTGCTCCAGCATGAGTCATCTCCTGAGCCATTTGGGGCTTCAGAAACTCCTTCTCCACTTGCCTGTTATTTAGCTCTAGGTGAGTGACAGACTCTGCACTGAGCAGCCCTGCTCCTACTCCTGCTGAAAGCCATGAAGGCAGCAGAGTGAGAAGGTGCCTTCTCTAATGTTAGCTCTTTAAAATGCTTCACTTGTTTTTTTTCCCAGTCCTGCTATCTAAGCAGAATCCTCCTTTTTCAATGTCTTCAGCATTGTCACCGTTTTCAGTCTCAGTGACAGTGTAACACACAGGACTTGGTGCAACTGAACTTCACTGAAAGGCCTGACACTGTGTTAAAGTGACATCACTCAAACCACTCTGAAGATGAAGTGTCTGAGGCATGTGGGAAGGAAATGACTAAATCTGAAGTCTTTTAAAGACACTCCTGGGACATCCTCATTGCTGGTGCAACACAAACAACATTTCACATCAGTGGGGCTTGGCTACTCCCTCCTTACTCCAGGGTTGGACATGACATGTATGCTCTGGTGAGTTACAGTGATGGGCACCACCAAAAATAAAGAACAGCCTGCTGAGAAGGAAGCAGAGTTCTATGCACACACCAGCCTCTGGAATCTGGTTTATTATTGAACACCAGGGACTGACTTTGCCACAGGCTACACATTTATTTGTGCATATAAATGCAGACATTCATCTTGTGCACATACCTACTCTTTCTCTGGCTGCCAGCTTCAGTTAGCACATGCCAGCAAACACCAAGTGACATCGCTGAGGGACTCACACCACAACACTCGCAACTCTTAGTTCTTACAAAGAGAGAACATCACTTCTCCTTCCAAAAAATACCCCTGCAAAAGAACGATGTGTCTGTCCCTGGACCCACATGTTTGCCCTTGAGTTGCTGCCAAGTGACTGTAACCCCATCGAGGTCTCATTGCTGGCGCATGACTTGTGACTTTCATGTGCCAGGACTGTATGTATTGCTACAGGAACCTACGAAAGCTGAAGCATCACCAAATTTTTTACAATTCTAAGGCAATATAGGGACACAAACACACAGAAAATTACGCTAGGTGCTATTTTTATTGTTTTTTCCTCTCRGTGAAGCAGTATTGCTAAGCATCCTATCCCCATTACTGATGCCAAACCCTCCACAGGGGTTTTCCGTGCACAGACACTTCAATCCTGGTACACAGTTAAAGACTTCTACAACATTATCATCTGTTGATGTGGGTTTCCTTAAGTCACTGGCCTCACTGCAACTTCTAACACTGTCTGCAATATATGCTGCTCCCACAGAGCAAGGAGCAGCAGCTCACTGTGGCACTTCTTCCCAGAGCAGCTCATGCCACCAGAGGGCAATGCACCTCCAGATAAATCCACACTCATGCCAGGCTGTGATGGGAGCTGGGACCAAAATAACCAGCAGTGGTATCTAAAGACAGCTATTGCATACGAGTGACACACAGGAACTCTGCTTTCACAAATTCACCCATTTTCACAGTCATTGTCTACTTGCAGGAGACCAAAGCCCAACAGGCTGCCTCCTTGGGGTGCTCCTTCGGCTGGTCGTGAAGTGGAGCACTGTTATGTGGACTATCCCAGCATCCATCCATTAGCCCCTGGAAGAATTTAAGTATAAAGAACCTCGAGGCCACAGAGTAATTGCCCTAATTTAATAATCACCGATGAACAAAGTTGGGAACTGTTGTGTGAATGGTGATGGCTGACACCCACAGGGCAAGTCCAAGGGGAAAAAATTGCAGGAGGCAGGCTGACTCTGTACTTCCTTTCACCAACTGGAGCATTTCCCTTCCCTTGGTCTGTGTAGGCCACTCACATTTCCATACACACCACATGTCTGGCACTGCACAGAAAAGCAAACTTCAGTGATGAGCATCTGAATACACATAACCAATTACAAGCTGAGATCTGGGGAGCAGCAGGTGCCCCACACCTGTGGGTTTGGCTACTTCAGTTTGCTCATAAGACACATAATGTCATACGAAAACTGCAGCCCTCAGCTTTAGGTTGGTACTGTCTGTTCTCTGATGGGCCAGGGAAGCCAATCTGCAGCTCAGAGACAGAGAGAACAGCTCACTTTCACTTCTGCCCAGAGAGCACGACTCCCTCTGGCACACTTCAGGCAGCTCTGTCCCAGCCAGAAGCTGCTCACACAGGAGGACTGAGCTGGCAGAAAGTTTAGTCTGTGTCACTGAGCTTTCAACCCCAGAGAGACAAATATCCAAATGATCTGTGTCACTATATACAGCAAAGTAAAAGCAGTTTGTCTCTCACTGGTAAGTGCAATTTAAGATCTGAAATATGGAGCGTGCTAAGGATGCTCACATGCTCACTTTACCTTCTGCTCAAGGAGGGCCCGGCGGAGGGACACCCTCTGCTCAAGATCACGCAGCTCCCGATCATGCTGGGCTTCTGCCTGCATCTTGATTTTACTCTGATATGCGTTCAGCAGCTCCAATTCTTGCTGCAGCTGCATCTTCAAAACCTGGCACTCTGCTTCCTGTGCCTCATCCAAACGCAGCTGGGAAAGACAGACAATAGAGACGTTTCACCATGGGGTAACCACTGCTGACACTCCAGGGGAGGACCGCGGGGAGGGGGAGAATGGGATGGGACATTGTTTTCTTAGCAATACAATTGGTCTCTATTGTACTTCGCTTCGCTGAACAGAGGACCTATAGTGACAAAGACTTGTGACAGTGAGCCCACAGCACTGATGCAAGTGATGCTGATGAGCAGTGGCGCCTCAGGAACCACGATCCACACTGCAGAGACCAGACTGCTGGAGGTGCAAACATCCTCAGCTCTCCTTTTGCTAGAGGCAAAGAGAAGCTCTCTTGCTCTGTTCAACTGGATTAACCAATTACCTGTACACAGGAGACTTCAGTCCATAGCCCTGCCAATGCAGGGCTTTGGGCACAAGGATATAATGAAATAAACCTAAAAGCAATATGATACTGAACTTTTAACCTTCCCACCATAAATGAAGCCAGCTACCCTGCCTCACAGCGTTAAATTTGTGTACAAAGTGATGTGAGCAGGATGCAATATGCAAAAAGTGCAAAGGAAAGTGCACATTCAGCTGTAGCAAGATTTGAAGCATTGCTCATGTGGTCATTCCTTCAAGAAGGAATCTTTTATAAAAGGAATCACAGAACTTTCACAACACTTTGACCTCAGATGTCAAAACTCTGGACTCCTCCATGACTCAATGAGCATCTTCCACCAGTGGGACATGCTTTGGTTGGTATCATCAACAAATCAAAACCTAAATCACTTAAGACAGCCAGTTGCACACTACTTAATGATGCTCTAACAGGGATGTTTATGCTGCCACATTTCATGCAAAAGCAGTCCTTTGGCCACACAGATGCATCACTTTGCATCTCTGCAACAGCAGCTTCAGCTTCAGCCTGCCTGGAGGGGGTAGTAGTCTTTCCTCTGCGTTTGAACTCTGCTTTCTGAACACAGAGGAAGGACTGTGCAGGGGATGGTGTTTGCAGCAAGGAAGCAGAAAGCCTGCTGTCAGGATACAGAGCGGTTAAAATGCAAACATCCCTCTTTGGCTGAGGAACCCTGGGTCCCTCGGAGGCGACTCACAGCTTGTGTAGAGAGCATTTCATTAATGCTGTGATCATACTGCTCAGCCAGGATAGCCAGCTTCCGGGTCTGCTCCTCCTTGAGCCGTTTGAGGACAGCTTTATGTTCACTCTTTGGCGTGGTCTCCAGCAGATGGTTTCTCAGTGCTTTGTACTGTCTGGTTTGGATCTTGCATGTATCCTGAAACTGCTTCTTTATCTGTAGTTCTTTTGACTGGAAAGATGGAGGGGACACAAAGAAAAAACCAGCATGTTTCAAATGAGCGAAATATCCATTCAAATGGATATTTAGGATTACATTAAGGATATGAGTTCAAGAATCCACAAATGTATATTAACATCTACAGTGCAAGGAGGGAAGCAAAATACACAAGAGGCAATGACTATTGCTGCAGCTGCTTTGACACTGCTACTGTGCAAAACAATTACAATACAGACACTTTTATAACAAAGCTCCAGCCTAAATACAGCTGTCTCTGCACAAAGAGCCTCACATTTGTCACTGGACTGGATCCAGTCCTGGGTGTTGCTTTTCAAGAAAAGTTCTTGAGGGACAGGACTAATATTTATTAGCACCAAAAGCCATACTTACACTACTGTGCTTGTATGGCACATATATATGAACAGCATTTAATGTTATGAAAAGAAGCAGATCTGGTGCATGGGAAAGGACAGCAAAAAAAAGCAATGCTTTTTCCATTGAGGGTTTGATGAATATAAGATGTATTCTAACCCTTGATAATATGAGCCTGGTTTTCATAAGGAAACCCAAGGAAGACTAGATGCTTGAAAATGTACACCACRAGAACAGTAGTATTGTGCTGGTCTAGCAAACAAAACAATTCCCCAGTCCCACTGGAGGCTTACTGGAGATGGAGTTTTCCTCCCTTTGCACTTGCTAGCATCTCTGTATTGTKTAGAGATATAGCTGTGATTGCACACAGGATCGGGGGACACCAATCCTGGAAAAGGCATTGGGATCTGTTTTGCTGTACAACCTTGAGGAAATTAATTTTTTTTTTTCTTTTTCCTGCCTCCAGAGCAGCTTGTGAGGGTTAACATCTACTAAGTGTTAAGATCCTGAAAAGGAGGGTGTTCCAGACTTCTCTGTATCTTTCTATGGGAGGGCTGGCAGGGATACTTGCAACAAAGAAAAACCCAGAAGTGGCGAGCAATGGTGGTTAACTGACAGATGGTCAAGTTCACCATGGTAAGAATAAATAAATAAATAAACACTAATCACTAAAATCAGACATCAGGACAGTCAGTATACACTCTGGGTCTTCCCACTGTTAGGCACCATGCCAAATCCTGAAGTACTACAGGCAGGAATAGAGCACAGGACCAGATTCCTGTCCCTCGAGTAAGTTAGGAGAGCTCTGGGATCTGAACCAGTGAGGCAGATTTCTGTGCATGGTCACATCAGCCCCTCCACTGCCTGCTTCTGGCATTAACTCAGGGCTCAGCAGGGTAGGTGATAAGTACAGCATTTGCAGCCACCTTGAAAGGTGCAGTGGGATCASACAACACACCCAGCCCAAGCACACTTTGCTGCATGAAACAACAATAACACTTTGCTAACCTGATGCAGAAAACAGGACAAAGATGGGTTTCATTCAAACCAAAACATGTATCACGAAGAGGAATGCATCCCTTTTAACSTTTCTAAATTTCACAGAAAGTTATTTCCTTCCAGGAAACCTTTAAGGTTGTTTCTCACTGTCCTTAAGGGAAGTGTCAGCAGGTTACACATTCCCATCAGGGACCTGGTCACAGCAAAACACTATCAAACCTATTTTGTCCTCATTTTCTGTGAAGTCTTGCTTGGACACCAGGCTCTGTTTACAGGCTTCCAATCCAAAGGCTTTAACAACAGGAAATAGAAGGGAGGGGTAAGATTTCCAGTCAGACTTCTGACAAGATCATTTTGACCTAGTATTGTGAAATACCAGCAAGAGGGTATTTGCATCACAATTAACACACTCAAAATAATAACAGCCGTTTTCACTGAAGGGTGAATTCTAGCTATGGGTCCTTCTGGTGCTGTCATAGAACAGACACTGACCGTTAAAAACCTGCTTCCAGGACAAAGGGCCTCACTAAATAACAAAGGGAAAGTCTGAAATGTGCCCTTGAGGGAAAACGTTGCTGGAGAGAGAAACTGAACAAATGGTCAAATTATCTATTCAATTAAGAATACTTGCCTGCATTAGTCAGAAGCAGGAGAAGGAGTTAATGCTAGAGAACAGCCTCGATAAAGAGGGGATTGTGCTACCAACCCAACGGTTGTCCACGGCTGCGTTATTAGCACTGCGTGTACGCAAAGGTGCAGGATTGACAGCTCAAGCCTGAAATCCTTCGCTAATCACAGAACAGCCATGCAAAGCAATGTGCAAGCTTTCCATGCTCCCTGCAAAACACTCCAGCCCTGTCCTCCCTGGAAAAGGGAAAGGGTTGGAGAGTCTGCAGAGGTGAGAGGGCAGCCAAGCCCCCGCAGCCCACAGGTACCACAGATCCTGCTGTCCCAACTGCAGCCAGGGAAGGAGAACGGACATGCTGCCCACTCGTGTTTGCACCACATCACCTTGGGGAGGCAGAACTCATTCATGCTAATCTCAGAAGGATCAACCTAATACAGCTGCTTCAGTTTTATTCAGCTCAGAGTGCAGCACAGCTTCCCTGTGAAGTCATCAGCTATTTATACACTATATCCTTGGAGATTCTCAACAGTGATCAGATGGTCCCTTGTTCTCACAAGCCAGGTTTTCACTATTTAGTATTATTCTAATATTGACAAATGAGGTACAATTTTCTCTTTTCTGAAGTTCTATTTTCAAGTTGGTTATTTTTTCTGTAAGAAGATAACTTACAAGTGGTGAAAACTAAGTCAGATGAAAAACATCATGAAGAGGAAAGACCTAGAACAACAAAGAAACCCAATGCTCAGTATGCCCTACACTCGTTTTGTTACTGGCACAGCTGAACACTGGGTGGAGAGAAGAAGTCTGCCTCCTCAAAGGAAATGTACCAGGCCACTTTGTGAAAGGCCTTATACTGCCTTCTCAGACACTTCAGAATAAACCACTGGACTTCTTCAGATGAAGTGAAGGCTTAAATGAAAACACTAAAAGCCTCAATTACAGAGGCTCCATAGTTCTGGTCAGCCACCACAGCTACAAGGCCAGCATGAGAAACCCAGGAGAGACAACATAGAAAAGGTCAGTGCCAGGAACTTCCCGAGGACACTGCACTTGGCTGGTGTCTCTCTCTTCCCCTCTTCCCCACTTGCCACCATGCCAGCCTTAATATAAAAACACTAACCAGGTAAGTTAGCCAAGACTGAGAGTGCAGTTCATTTTGATGCACACAGCAACACAAAGCTTTTGGGTTTTGTTTTTAAATGACACTGCCTCATTACAGAAAAATAGATTTTATTTTTGTATACGGGGGAGAAGAGGATCAGAAAATGGTGTAGGAGGGGAGRAAAAAAAAGAGTATTGCAAACATAAAATGTATTTTAAACTGTCTCAAAAAAGGAAGGGACATTGCTGAGAAGAGCTTTTCAAATAAAAGGAGGGAATACTGCTGTTGTGGCCTCCCTGAAGTACCCTGCAACCCTGACCACCACTGTTATGGTGCTTGTAGACAACACCTCTTCAAATTAACAAGCTTCAAAATACCTTGGCCCTGCCCGCACTGAACACGAGCTGTAATGGACCACTTTTCCATGGASCACTTTTCCACCACCACCAGCTCGCAGCTGGAGCTCCTACACTTAGTACCTTCAGAGTTCCTACATCACTTAGTACCTTCAGGCTCTTGGGCTGCTGCCGGACCTCCATGACGTGCTTGCGCCGCAGCTCCCGCTCCCGGCGCTTGTTGTACTCCAGCTGGTTGGTGAGCTCGGTCTGGTGCTGGAGTCGGATCAGCTCGCAGCGCATCTTCTGGATGGTGCTGAGGTGGCGGAACTCCAGCTCCTGCATGGACTCGTGCTGACGCAGCAGCATGGCGTGCTCCAGGTCCTTCTGTGTCTGCCTTTTGTTTAGCTCCTAACAGGAGGACACAGGGAATTATTAGATTCTTTGTACTTACTTGGATTTCCGTTCACAAAGCGACATTTCACTTTGTTCACAAGGGCATTTCTCTCTTTCCAAGGCATTTGAGGACAGACCACAGAGTTTCTTGGTCTTATCAGCAGCAGACAGCAACGCCACCGGTAATTTTTCCTTCCTCATTTCACTTTTCTTCTTCCTGTTCTAGATGCTCAACAGGATTCACAGTAAGCATTTTCTGTTAACTGTTGTGTCCGATGACTTTTTGGACCTAACAATTCTTCTGTAATAAGGCATTAATCTGTACATTTGATGCCACATAACCCCTAAATGCCACAGGGATTACCAGATGGCACCGCAAAGCATCAAACCATTGTTCTACCAAAACACTCTGGATGTGATAACGAACACTTCCATTTGATTCAAGCTGGATTGCAGGCGGTCCAGTGAGATGCACTTCACACAGGTGCATCCATGTCTCATCTCTGTCTGTTCTCTTACCTCCCGAACCAGATCCTGCTCCAGATTGTGGCGGCCGAGGAGCATCCGTCTCTTGAAGCGGCGACACTCCAGCTCCAGGTACTGCCTCTGACGCCTCAGTAAATTGGCCTCTTCCTCCGCCTGGAAATGCTGGATGTTCTCCTTCTGCTTGGAGAGCCACTCCTGCTTCTCCTTCTTTGGAGTGCTCTGGTTTTCATTCAGCTCCTGATAATGGCAAGGTAATTAATTGTGGAACAGTTACATTAAGTTCCTTGGCCATGAACTGGACAGACCTGACTAATAAACTACTGAACTATGTTCTACCCTCTCTTCTCAAGGCTGGTGCCTTCCCAGCCTCTGCAAAACACATCACATCCCATATCTAAGGGAATACCAGGAGTCAAATCACAGTGGAGCAGATTTAACTACAGCTTCTTTTTTGCACTGACCAAAATACTGGTTCATGTCCACAGTTTCAATACCTACATATTAGCTCAAAATGATGGTTTGCCACTGAAAAAACTTGGAGGTCCTGCCATACTGCCTGACAAACATTTTTACAGGCTCCCAAAGGACTGAGAGAAGGAAAGCACTGATGTCCTGTTGTTCAAACAGAACTCCAGCCACATGAAGCACATCAGAAATTTTTTGTGTTTTGCTTGATCAGAACACATACCCATTTTACACTAACTCATTAAGGGCAGAGCCGCTCACTGAGATGCCATAACTTACAAAAACAATGTAAAGAAGTTCACAGCTAAAACTTAAAGACTATCCATATCTGTACTACATTCAATATACAGCTTAAAGTATCTTTGGCAAAAGACTCTGCTTGCTTGAACTGCATACTAGAGATGTCCATGCAGTAATTAAGACTTGCTGTGATACATTTCAACTGAAGTATGAGACAGAACTCCTCTGTATTTCATCAGTGTTTCTTGGTGCTCTGTGATATACTGCCCATTTAGAAAAAGATTCTATGTTATTATAAAGAGCCCACGCTACTATAGCTTTTGTTAGATCTTTCTTGGCTTGGCTGCTCTTTAGCCTTTTTTCTCCTGGGAAATGCCTATGTTTGGGAATATTCCCCTTTGGAGCAAGTTCCAAAGTTGCATCACTGTTGATGGTTGAGCATTAAATGGTTCTTTCAAAAAAAATTACTTATAGTGCTTACAGTTTCAGCCACTCCATGAAAAGGATCAGGAAGTTTTGATTCTACAGTTTCTCTGCATTTCAGAGATCTCAATTTTCACTAAAATGCAGGGATTATTAAATAATTATGCCGCTTTCTCCATTGAAATTAAATAGTGCTTTACAGGTATTTTCCTTAAAAATAATGCAGGTCATCTTTAATGCTCTGTTCTCTTGCATTTTGTACAGAAATATCATTAAGTGATAAGAAACTTCACTAACTGCTGCAGTGCATGTATCTGCAAAAAGAAGGTATGAGAAAAATCCTCATGACCTTTCATGAACTACCTCTTTTCATTCCTTAGGATTGCCAAATTTGCATGTTTATAGCTAAAAAGCAATATTAAACAATGGAGAGGCTTGTACTTTCACAAGATTAACATATATGTACCAATAAATAAATAAATAAACATACTCTTACTGAAAAGTCAAAGATATGAAACAAATACAGTACACACAGGACTCGGCTCATGAAATGCAGAACTTGCTGCAATCCTGTGGAAGATCTCTGGTGCACAGTGTCACACTTATTTCTGAATGTTCTATTCACTATATCACACATTTCTCATTACAGATGAGTTACCTCTTTCAGCTGCTCTTTACGGAGCTTATATTCTCTCTTCTGGGACTCCAGGAAACTGTTCAATTCTTTCTTCTGTTGGGCCTGAATATGCTGTTGAAACTTCTTTTCTTCATTGGCCATCACTTTAGCCTACAGCAAGTCCAGCAGCACATTAGTCTGAGTCTGGATTACAGCTCATGTCTCGTTTCAGCCCCAAGACCCAAAACTCATGGTGGTCACCAAAATACTCACCATGCGCCTCTGGACAAGTCCAAGTCCCAGGAGCTTGCCCTCACTCTCTCCTCATTCCCCATCCCATCAAGGAACCCAGCAGAGTCCTCCTCCAGTGCCACATTCCCTCAGCCCTATTGTTCTGCTAATCTTGCCTAACAAAGTGAACACCTTATGATAAACTATATCCTCAGCCCTCCACTGAGAGATTAGAGATGAACAAATAATCAATAATAATTGCTGTAGGCAGCACCACTTCATTATCAATTATTTAAAAGCATAACCCCCCCATATCCATACACAACTAGACAGTGAACATTTAAGTGTAGCTGGCACATTTCTCCTCAGGCTAATCTGCCTCCACATCACTCAATGGCAGGCAGTTACTGACAGGATGGACATGGCAAGAGACAGAAAAACCTTCACAGTGTTTTTTCTGGGGTCAGGATTCTAACATTCAGTATAACGGACTGCCATGAGGGACATACCTTTCCTCTAGTTACATAACCCCTTAGTGTAAGGAGGTGATGTATTAACCTTTTTCTAATTAGCAATTTGCTTGGCTCCTGAAAACAAGACCTGTAAGAGTCCACACTGTCATCTCTTCATCAATGAGGGGAAGTGGACGATTCAAGGTAATTAACAAACATGGGCTGGTCTGATAAACCGTAACCTCCTACCTCTTTTTCCATGGCTGCTTGGTGCTTTTTAATTAGCTTTTCCATTTCTGCAGCAAAATTGTTACGCTGTGTTTCGAGATCTTTGTCCAACCTGAGGCGATGCTCGTCCATCTCTGCCTTCAGTTTATTTTCTAATGCCATCAGTTGCTTCTGGTGCTGCCGTCTCATACGTTTATAGCCAGACATCTGCTCTCGCAGCTCAGAGTCTTGTTCATGTTCCTGCATTTGCCTTGTCACCTAGAAGATAACCACATCGGGCCAGAAGAAGTTAATGCTGCTTAATCTGCTTTTCAGCAGTCTTCAAACCACAAAAGAAAACGATTCAGTTAAGAAATATGATTTTGTTGTAAAGAAAAGCACACATCCTAATGGCAGCAGAGCAGATTAAAAACTCAATTCTGCTGTAGAAGATAAGCTCACATGGGCTCCGGCAGAAAAACAGTACAATTGTTATAAAGCTGGTAATAAATAATGGCCTTTTAGCCTAATACAATGAGGGTGGATACACTCACACACAAATATTCATAATATGCATATGAAAATAAAAACCAGCTTATTATTATAAATGGTTTCCTATATTCTACTGGGCACACTGGGTTGGAAACTATTTAATATACACAAATTACATATGCCCAGGTGTCTCATTTAAGCTTCTATTAACTGACACTGAATTATTTCAGTGATAGTATCTCAGTCAGCGAAGATAGCTCATATTCTGGTGAAATCCTGAAGGCTCTAAGTAGCTGCAGAGCTGTGTTCAAAGCATCCCCTCCTATAGAACTCCCCCCAAACAAACCCTCCACGTACCAGCGATGCTGTGCGTATGGTAGCAAAGTGCTCTCGGTTGCGATAATGAGACTTGTGGCGAGATACTTGGGGAGGAGACTGGGGTTCTGATGCCCTTGTCCGAGGATCCGACTCCTCTCTGTAGTTTTCTTCCTCCTTATCAGTAAATATTTATGTCAGAGAATAAAAAGAATCTTGTGCTACTAAAAATTTTTTTATTTCGGCCTTTTTATTTAAAAGGAAGAAAAAACATTTTACGTTCATCAGCCCTGAAAGATCCTCCTGCCAAGGAGCTGGATGAAGGAATATACTGCAAAAAGAGTTCTGATCTAGGACCTTTGCTTTTGGAAATTTCACTGTGAATTTTTATTACTAAGCAGAGGATTACTAATTAAAGCTGAAAATGAGAAAAAAAATGGAAAACTGAAAGCTGAATTAAACAGTTTACTTCAACAAAACATAAAAGTTATAAAGCAGATTTTATCAAGTCTAAGGACAAAACCAACATCTTTGTAACTATGAAAGACAGAGGAAGATTTTCATTACACCCACTGCAGAAATACCTCAAAGCAAATTTTAAAATTTGTCATGGTGTATTCCACATTCTTATTTTGAGTTTGTCATTCATCACAGAGCGATTACTAGTTAGATATGATACATTAATTAACTCCCCGAGGAAATACCCGTGTCTTTGTTGCATATCTGGGCAAAGAACAAGAACAAGACTGTAGCCACACCTATCATTAGCAATGGAAATGGCAGTGCTTTGAGTGAAAGAGTGATAACCCCTCCATGGCAAGAGCAGCCCAGCTCAAAGGACACTCCCCAGCCCACCCCCTTCAGCCAGCAGAGGGAAAGCAGGGAAGTGGCTTCTGCTGCATTTCTTTTTCCATACACCTTTATTCATTAACCAAATACTCAAATCAAGTGCTGGGAAACTGGGTGCTGCAAGCAGATTTCAGCTACCACTGTGGG
This sequence comes from Amblyornis subalaris, assembly GCA_018881555.1. NCBI lineage: Eukaryota > Metazoa > Chordata > Aves > Passeriformes > Ptilonorhynchidae > Amblyornis > Amblyornis subalaris. The sequence continues at coordinate 3,585,927 of JACAXG010000075.1, forward strand.
TCCTGAATTTAAGAATTCACTAACGAGGAGGTAAAAAAGAGGAATTCTCACATCCTGTTGTCCTACAGGGCAGTGCTGTGCATATTAAGGGCATCCACCAAACGAACCTATTTACAACATGCCATTCCAACTCATCCCAATAAAGCAAACTGCTTTCAAAACAATTCAATTAGTAAAATAATTTTTAGTGGATTAAGAAAAACAAACGACTTGCACAGCAACTTTCCCAAGTCTCCAGTGCACATTCATATATTTGGGGCACAATAACAAAACCTGCAGATAATGACTCAGGAACAGAAGCAGCTGACGTCATGCCAACAAAATTCTTTCCCATTTTACACCTTCGAAGTTCTGCAATAAGAATCCAGAGCTTACCGGCTTTAAATGAATGACAGAGCTATTTGACATCACAGTATGGTCCCCCTCCATCATATCCAGCTCGCTCTTATCATCCGAGGCATCTGGAAGACTGTTAACACTACTGCTTTGGCTACTGGCACTGATAGACATACTAGGAATGGACTGATTACTTCCGACACTGTTCACTGTCCCCGTCCTGCCGACACCATGATCTTGTTCCTAGGAGAAAGGAATTACAAAGAAAATTCAAACCCATCCCAGTTGGACCTGTGGACATTACCAAACGGAATGCTCATTCCATTTCTTTCTAAAGGCATCCACCTGCCAAGTCATGGCACATTACACCCTCCAGGCATTGCCATGAAACATTTTCCTTGTGGGATGCTGGGGAGAGCAAGAGTCAGCCTTGTCAAGCTTAACTGGCTGATGTCAGATTCTTTTCAACACCGAGCCTGTTAACAAGCTGAACTCTATCATGTATCAGCTACAGCATGTCACCAGAAACTGCTGTGACACCAGCATCACCTGAGTGCTCAGCTGGGACCCTGCACCTTGCACCTTCCTTTCTGTACATGAGAACTGGAATTCAGAGTCTCCATCTCCACATGGTGACAGCAGCAGTCAACCCAAAAAAGACAAATCTATTTCCTTGATTACCTGTTTTTTCTTTTTTTTTTTTTTTAAATAAATAAAGTACAAATTTCTACACCTTAGAACAACATTCTTAGTACATATGGTCAAAACAAAGGTTAGTGCAGTTCTTAAAGAGTTCCCATGAAGTCTCATAAACAGGCAAAGAAAGCGAGGACCTACAGAACTGGAAGSTGACTGTTCAAGCATGAACACATGGCACAGCTTCTTGCCAGCACTAGGCATCTACCCTGTTTGTCCTTGTTTGTGCCTTGAGGTAGCTTTATTCCAAGCACAAAGACGGAGACAGTGTTTACAGCCAGGTGTGTAAACAGCCTCCCTTCGTTTTTACAATATCTGAATTGTGGTTATTTAAATGACAGTCTCATTTTCTCCGGTTCAGTGATGAAATCCAGCATTTCTCTCACCTCCTCCTCCTCCTGTGTTTCCACTGCAGGGCCATTGTGGGCCTCCTGGAAGAGGAGCTTCTTCATTTTACGATACTGCAGGTTGTCCAGTTCTCTCACTGCATCCTTTGTTCTCTGAATCAGGTCTATTAACACTGTTTCGGGCCGCTCTCGAAGAACAAACATGTGCTGCAGAACACACAAACAGGTGAGTGACCTCTCGTGCCTCCCATGCACATGCTTTGAGGATACAATGATGAGCCCTGGTTGGGTTTATTAGCCCTCTTTCCTGCATAGGAGGAGAACACCTTCACAGCTTACACTGGCATTATTTTTAGACTTCACAGTCCAGACACATTTCAGAATGATTGCTTTCTCATGGCAGACTTCCATCAAAAAATAAAGGTGTAAAACCCAGAAACAGCATTTTACATACCATGAAAACTTGGTCAGTATAAACCTAGACTTTAGAGGCATTATCTACTTGTGGTTTAGTGAGGGAAGAGCAACAAATACCAGATAAAAGCTAAAGGTGCTAGACTGGGTAGTATCTTTAACCAAATGTTAATTAACTCATCAGCTAACTCTCAGTATAAAACCCTTTTCCTTGTTTAGAAAAGCCTGGGAATCAAATATTCATCATACAGCTCTGAGTCATAAAATAGGCTGTGAACCTTAGAGCCTGGTCCTGGAACAGTTCACCATGTTCTGCTCTTCTCTTGGAGATATTCCCCACATTTCTCTGCAAACGTGGCTACGTTTTGCCAACAGGTAAAGCAAGAACTACCTATGTATGTCAGAAGCAGCTTTTGCAGTCTMCAGATGCAATGTGCTGTGCAAGCATGAGTCATTATTAACACCACCACTACTTTCATTTTGTTCCTTTGGAGAACTGCATTGCTGTTTCCAACATGGCACATTCCCTACCTGTCCCTGTAAAGTGGCATGCAGCTGTTTCAGACTATAGTTATGGAAGGAATACGTTCCCAAACGTTTCATTTCCATCAATGTTCTCCTTAATTACAGCACATTGCTCAAAATAAAACCAATCTGCCGAATTCTGAAATGGCAGGACTACACACCCACACCGAAACCTTTCCTGGATAATTGCATTTACTTTCTGAATAGACAGTTTTCAAAGAGGCACAAGTCCTCAGAGCCATTTTTAGGTAAAAACATGCAAAAAGGTGCTGATAAAACCTTCATAAATAGCATCCATTTCCCTGCAATGCAAAAATTTTGGAAAAACACTGTTTAGCAGAAACAGGGCCAGGATAAAAAGAAACCCCAAATGTCACAAGCACTGTAAAGAGAATGATAAGTTAGCAAAATTCTGAATGCCACCTGATGCCACAAAGGAAATCCATCAAAGTCACACAAAAAACCAGCTCTAGCACCTAACTTCTATGTGCGTTCTGTTCACTCAGGAACACGTCAGCCTTTTGCAACAATCTACCCCACCGGCTTTGTCTCCAGACTAGGGAGAGGAAAGCCAAGTACCTGCAGCATTCAGGAGCACAAAATGAAGAATTAAAAAAGAAGCTAAGAAATAAAGCAAGAGAAAGCCTGCAGACTGATGAGGCTTTTTCATGCCAAGGAAAAATACGGGGAGGAAAAACTGCTTTCTTTTTCCCCCTTTTCCCCAGGGATACCATTAGAACAGTGGGTTTCACGTCTGTGTAAAGCACATTGGTGATGGGAGAGGACACAAGGCCTTAGAGTGTATATAGCGTAGAATACAGAGGGAAGTAACAAAAGGTATTTGTTAGCTAATGCATGGCAGCTCTGTCAGGATTAACCATAATCACTGGAATGACTGAGTTTAGACACTGAAACTCTTGACAACTTGATGGTTATCCAGTGTCACTCGGTGGAGTGACCTCTTATGATGAGAACTCCAAGGGTGGCTTGGAAAGTCACCTGGGGAACACTCTGAGACACTGCAGAGGAGCAGTAAAGCCAGGACTGCCAGCTCAGTACACCCTACAGCACACCCAGCTCAAACGTGTTCGAGCAGAGAGAACATCATTAACCATAACCTTGTACAGTAGGTGAGGGAGATCATCATCACAGGGCATGGCCCCTTTTAATACCATGTGGAAAACAGAAAGAACAAGCAAGCCAACCTTCAGAAGCTCCTCTGATGTAGGCCTGTCTTGAGGAATTTTCTGGAGGCAAGAATCTACGAAGTTTCGAAAATAATCAGACCTGTGTCAAGGAGAGGAAAAAAAAATCCACCTCAGTTAACGACCCAGTTTAATTCATTAAAGAATCAAGATACTCACACCTGGGCTCTCACAGCAGAAAAAGTGGGGAGAAACCACACACACACAATATTTCACCCTACAGGCTCTGACATCCCTAGTCAAGCCAAAACCCACTGCTATCAGTAGGTAAATCGCCTTAAACTCAGTTTCCACACAGAATGTTTCAGCTGAAGAACACAAAAATATGGGCCAATTCAAGAGGAAGGAGAGTTCCATATAAAGACAGACACCCATGCAGTCCAGGTGAGCATCAACCCTGCCAAATTCTACACTACACAAACTCTCAAGCTCTAATCAGAGCCCCTGTCCTTTTCCACCTCTGTGTGCAGGTGTTTCATCCAAAAACAGTATTAAATGCCTTTAACCCCTCAGACATAACTTTACACTACTGTGCAATCTGTCACCAGCAAGACTTAATGTCAGGATTTGTTTATTAACTTCTCTGCTTATGTAAGCTAAAGGTCTGTATTTTGCCCCTTCTTTCTCTCTCTGAAAACACAGGTTTTCAGAAGGGTGGGATTATACCCCAATAACAGCAGCACAACAGTTGTACAGGTTTTCTTTCTTTCTGTCCTCACCACTCCCATCATGTAATGGGGGGTTTTGCTACTGCAATTTTTCAGCAAATTAAATTATTGCATTTTTTGGTCAGAAAAATGCATTAAATGAGTTGAATGTTTTGTCAAGCACCAGAGTGTGGAACAGCTTAACCAGAAAAATCTCAAGAGTTGAAAAATATTTCTAAAAATAAGGAACAATATATTAATGTTAGAGGCCTAGGACTATGGCTCAGCAAACCATAGTTAGGAAGTTTTTAACTTCTGAAATTAGCTTACTGTATTTGCTGTTTACAAAAGACAGTTTTTGAGGCTGGGAGGCACAAAATGTTGCTACTGTGCTTTATTCTTCTGAAGTTTATGCAACAGACACTTGCCACACACAAGTGGTGTCTTCATCTTGCAAGGCAATACTTCAACAAAACAAGACTTAGAAATTGACAGTGTGGTTTGTGATAAAAAAAACACTAAAACCCACAGTTTTGGCTAGCTTGAGAGCTTCAAAAGTTTACTGACCCATGAATGGAATTTTTTACAGGATCCTAATGTTCTTCCAGCCGCCTGTCCTGTTTCTACTACACTGTAGAGTCTCAAATGTATATTTAGTAATTGGTCAATTTTGTATATTAAATGTATAGTGAATCTAATGAGAACCTTCCAGCTCACATCCTCCCAACAGGACTCCAGCCATTTCAAGAACCCAGCATGACAAAGCACTCCATTTACAGCAATTCCCCACAACATTCCTCCCTCAGCAATACTCACCATTCATTAGACTGTAGTGTAGGGGATTCATTCTGCGCTATGTGATATAAGGCACTCATTGCGTTCATGTTAAACAAAGGAGGCTTCCTTTCCGCTGCACACAAGAGAAAAGAAGTTTTATGTAGGGAGATAGTCTCATGTTGTTGCTCTTTTTGTTGGTTTTGTTTTTTTTTTTTTTTAGTTTACATCCCTTTAAAAAGAAAACCACATCAGCAAAATCCCTACTGCCTGAACATGGAACCCCAAACTAACCCTACCCTGCAATCAGACAGATATGTTGGCATACGTCCTGTGCCATTGCAGAAGATGAAAGCCCTTTGAAGATCAAATGCCTTGTCCTCTCAAGCTTTTAAATTACGTGGTTTATCATAGTTGAGTTCTCTGACTCATTGTAATGTACTAAAATAGGAGTAAGTTAACAGTAAGCTCTATACTCGGTGTTTAGCCACTAAGCATTCTTGGTTTCATACACCCCCCCTTTGTTTTTTTTAATCTACAGTTGCTAAAAAGCTAAGAAATATTTATTTCTAGCAGGACAGCAGTGATGAAGAAAAAGCTGGTTACAAGAACCATCAAATCACACTTAACTGACTAAGCACATGGGCAGGAAGTCAGCAACAGGCCAACTCTTTATACTATTTTGAGAGTTGCCTTCTCTTTGGCTCTTCTCTCTTTCAAGCTTGTGTTACTCTTATAGACTGACACAGCATGAAAGCTTAATGAGGAAGGAGATGATCTCATTGTAACAACAAAATTGAAGCTTCATCAGAATGTTTATGGGGCAAACTTATAAAGCTCAGCCTTGCCATAAACATTCCAGAGAAGCTGGTCAGGCCATGAGGATGTTCCTATACTAGCAAAAATGCAACAGAAAACTTTCCTTTCTCAAAAAAAAACAACGAAAAAAAATAATGCTGGTTTTCTTATTCTGCTCCTCAATTTTGAGTTTAATAGTAGCAGTGAACTATGGCTCAGAGATCACAGTTCACTCATGGCTATGGCAGCGTGGACTAAGCCCTACGAACTCCTCAGAACAGGCAAATTGAGGAGTTCAGTGTTGCCTCAAATGTAGCACTTTACCTTCCCTAATCTGTCAGATAACTAGTTGCTGCGATCAAGGATCAGACTGATTATTCATTAAACTATTTTAACTGACTGTTCTCTCTAGCTTTTTTTCACTTAGCTCACCTGAATAAAACAGAAATCTCCCAGAAACCCTGAAACTGAGCCCTCAATAAGACCATTTCTAAGACTAAGTGATAATTTGAGAAGACTACCAGACATCTCATTTTCCTGCTGTCTTCCCATGCTTACTCAAAGCAACACAAACGAGCCAGGCACACGGACCCAGCCTATACTGCTGTGCTGTCCTGACCTAGTCTCACCTCCCACCACGCCAGCAGCCGTAGACGAAGCCCAACACGCTTCATCCTGCAAGAACGCGGCGTGCAGGACTCCCGGGGGTGTGGTGGCCATGAGCTCACTGCATTCCTGGAGCCCTGCAGCCAGCCAAGTCTCCTTACTCCACTCGGAGCAGGATTCTGTCATGACAGTCACACCCCTTCAACTTGCTTTATATTGGCAACCAAAAAAAAAAAAAAAAAAATCTCTGCTCTGAAGAAAGAATCTATTTTGCGTCCTGGAAGAAAATGAAGTTGACAGTTTGGAATGCCAGACAGCATTTTTAGCTAAACTGCACAGTTCACATGGATTAGTGTGTTCCTGAGAGTTCTCACTGCCTGGCTGGGTTGCTCCTCCACAGAGGTCGGGTTGGAGTGCGAGCAATCAGATCTGACAAGGATGGGAGGACAGCCTCAGGTGCATGCGAGCAGTGGCGTGCATGGTGTGCTTCAGCGAGGGTATTTTTGTTCCAAGAAAACAAGACATGTTAAATTTATAACAGAATGCCATACTAACAATGTCCTTTTAAACTGACATTCTGCTTTAAAGAGTTTGTTCTAATGGCAATGCCATTTCTTTAGGGTTTGAGTTTCAGGTTACCACTTCAAAATTGGATTATTCCATATATTTTCCTTTAAGGAAACAAACAATCTATTCACAAGTGACAACACACACTGAATACATATTTGAAGTTGTCCGCTTCTCCAGAACTTCATTACTGCAGTTGTTGTTAATGTATCTTAAATTTTCATGGAAACAATATCAACTTTTAGCATTATATATATTTCCACACTGGTACCTTTAATGGTTCATTTCTAAAGCTGTTCAGCAAGACTGTTTTTCAGTTCAGAAGTTAACTGCCTCTCCCACAGAATGTGAACACCCTCAGTGATATTGCTTGGCTACTGTCTTTGTCCATATAACTGTTTTTCTTCAGGTAATGAAAACACCAGTTTAATAAACATCAAATTGGAGACKTGGTCTTGAATTATAGAAAGCACATTTAGTTCTTTTTTCTAAAACTAAAGTCCCAGAGAGACCAGGACAAGGAAGGAAGCAGAAATCTTCTGCACTGTGATTCAGCTGAATAAGTTCTAAGTATCAAATAACTACATTTTATGATTTTTCAAAGGAAATAACTTACCTAACTCAATACAGGTAATTCCAAGAGACCAAACATCTACTTTGCCATCATACTGCCCTTCATCCATGGCTAAAATCACTTCTGGGGCCATCCTAAGAAAGGAAATTGGTGCTCATAAATGGGCAATGGAACACATTATCTTCATCAGTATGAAATAGGCTGTTTCACTGATTTCAGCTACCATAAACAAATCATTGCCCAAGCTATTAGGCACGACCATGGGATACTGGGAACAAAGATCAGGCACCTACACTACTGCAAGCCTGCAGAGGCTGCATGATGTTCTCTCCTGTGCTTTGCCCAGCTCTCCATTTATGAGTATCACCACCTTCTCACCCTCCCACATTTCCAATAGTTTAGCTGGCTGACCAACTCTGGTKAAATAATTATAGCATGCAGTTGTGTAAACACCACAGATTAGGTGTAAGAGATCAAAAGCATACAAGGGATCTGCAAAGGGGTTGGTTCAATGAACCTGGCCTTTCCTATGAAAGAAAAAACACTTCAGTTATTTCAACAACCAGACGCGGTGAGAATACATGAATTGTTTAAACCACTGGGGGGAGTGATTAAAATATAATACAGATGATTCAATCCCACCTCTACCACTTTAGGTCAGTCTAAGTAGAACAGCAAAATATTTTTATTATTTTTTGTGAACTACAAATACAGGCATACATAATTTCTTGGAACTCAAGACTTGGAACTACTTACTAGTTAAATGTTTTTATAAAGCACATTTTATCACTACCACAACTGGAAGATTACAAAACTAGCTCCAATAAGCCCAAGTATATTAAATAGCCAATACACCATCCTTTCACTTCAGAAAGCCAGAAATAAGTAAAACTCTTGGCTTACCAATATGGCGTCCCCACAAATGAGTTGGCAGGAGATGCTATGGAAGCAGACCCAAAGTCAGCAAGTTTCACCTGTCCTGGCTCTGTCAGCAGGATGTTCCCTGCCTTGATATCTCTGGTTATAGAACATAAGTGTCAGTATTACTCCTCTTCAAAGAAGAAAACCTTCTACTGGACAGACTACAAAACACACCGTTATTCACATGTTCAAGCTGCAAAATAGTTGCATTTCCTCCAAGTACAAAGTCTTTAATCATCAGGGTAATTGCTTAATGTGGCCCTTGATTTTGGAATCTTTTTTCTTAAGTGTTAGTCTTAATGTTTGTCTTAAAAATGAACTTTAAATGGCACAATAGGATAAGCTTCTCATACAGTTCAGCAAAACCTTCTGAACCAAATGTGTCACTTATCATTTTTTTTTAAAAAGACCTAATAATGTAACGACTCAAATTCTTCATCCTATTAAAATGCAGCACCTACTTTAAACATGAAGAACATTTGCATCCCAAACTTACTGTGTGCTTCTCAACATATGTGCTTGTGTAAAACTAATTTTTCAATAATTACTGCTCCCCTGGCCCCAGCATTCTTGGCCTTGCAGTTCCTACAAGCTATTTGGGTGCACTTGCTATTCACTGCTTCAGGGACAATCAGCATTGGATCAAGGATTGAAAAGCTTAGCAGATTTGAAGGAATTCTGCAGAAATTACGAACAGCAGCTGTAAGAGAGAGTGCATGTGCAGACACAGAGCTTGCTAGTGTTTAGACTACGASAGATCACTTGTTTGGAAGCATATGGATCCTGTGAAAAGAAAATCTTTGCTTACAATGTTGAATTTTGGACGGAGGGGATATAATCAACAAAATAAATTACCTGTAAGTGTGTATGAGACAGCAAAAGTATAACCACTTACCTATGGATCATATTGTGAGAATGCAAGTATGCTAATCCCTGGAGAGCACCATGGGTAATTGCTGCTATTTCCACTTCTTGCAATGGCTTTTTATGAACTTAAGGAAAGAATTTATGTGAAATTCAATATTACAGAAAACAATACAGTTTGCAGCATGCAAGCGAGTACTGTTAACAACGTAAACAGGAATACTAAAAGTTCATTTTCACTAGGTTCAGTATGAGAAGCAAATGTAAAAATAGTTCACAGAGTACATTCTATAATCAGATATAATCTTCTAACTGTAAACCAGCAGCTATTTACTACCAAAGAGACCACTCTCCAACCATGAACTACATTCCTGTCAGTTCTGTGACCATTCTCCCAGATAACTATTGGAGACTCAATATCCAGTTTTCCATTAATGAAGCTAAACCCCAAACTCCAAAACTTTACAACAATTCACACAAGAATAAACTGTAGCAATAGATATGAGACTGGCAGCTCAGCTTTTCATCCTGAAATGCTTCTGGAAAGGAAAGGAACTGAACAACTTACTGGCCACACATAAGCCTTCAAAGAAAATTCACTACAAGAAGCCTGACAGAAAAACAACCATTTAACAAAAGCAAAACCCTAATACTGCTGCAGTGCTATTTTAGTCAACAGGCCTACAGTTATTAGTAAGCATTAGGATCAACAGCAAGGGTTTTCAGAAGTAAATCTTGAAATGCCATGGCAGGAGAACCTAAAACACGGAACAAAACAAACAGCTGACTGACAACTTTAAAATAATATGAACCAAGGAGAAACTAAGCACCTAGGAAWGCAAATATTCTACAGAAAAACCACTACAGCTATGCAAGAATTTGACAAACTGTGCCTGTTCATACACACTCTGGCTCCAAATAAAACTATACACTCAAGCACAATTCTGTGAAGCTGTAACATCATAGTTCAGTACTCTGACTTCCCATCAAATAAACATGTTTGACTTACCTTCTAGTAAGTCTGAGGCTGATCCTAAACAATATTCCATTACAAGCTGTATTGGAAGAAATSAAACTAGTTAGAAAATCTCTAATAGTAAATATATGTTTTCTAGACTTGTATAGAGAAATCTAGAACTGAAGCACACAGTGCAGGCTGCCATAACAAAGCAAGTATTGCTTGTACTACGAGCCCCATCCCAGCACAGTCACACTGACCCTCCCCACAAGTACAGCTCTAACTGGAATTAGGCATAACCCTCCTGGGTAAGATACCAAGCAACACCACTTGTAAGGAAGGCCAAAGCACATTCATAACCAGTTAGGTATTGTATTACATATCATATTTTATATGCACATACTTAAAAGGAATGTTAAATTGCACTTAACAAGCTTATCAGAGTATTAAAGGACTATTTAGGGATTTACTTAGGATTCTGTCCCAGTCGCATTTCAAAAAGAGAAACTAAAACTTTGCCCTACAGATTTATTAAAGCTAATTCATGAACAGTACTTGCAACTTAAACTATTAGTTCAACAATATGATTTCTTCAGTATATTGCGCTATGAAACTTTATCAGTGATGGGTGAACATTATTTCAAATGCTCAGTCCAGCAAGCTAAATATACTAGAACAGCAACACTTACTCTAAGTGAAAGGGAAAATGTCCCTAAATCTTGGTTCCAAAAAGTACATTCAGTTTTGCTGAGCACCTGTAAGGCCCTTGGCTATGCACATCTGAGTCTGTGCAACACCAGTGCTCAGGTGCCTCCCAAAATCCAGCTGGAGAGATTTTGAAGCACCTTTATCCAAGGCAAGAGAAGTGCAGAGCAGCAGATGCTTACCCATGCTGTATGCTCCCGCAGATAGCAGCCTTTGTATTCTATACTGTTGGGGTGTTTTATTCTTTGGAGGAACTTGACTTCCTTAATAATATCCTGCCATTTCTGTAGAGAATAAAAGGAATAGAAAGACTTTATAAAACTGTTACCTTTTTGGTCGTTGTTATTATATCATTTAATTATTTKAAAAGGCAAAACTATCTCAAGGTTCCAAATCAAAATAAATTTGCATCAACACCATGATAAACACTTAATAACTGAGCAAGTCCTCAAAAAAGAAGTGATCCTCTAGTAAGGGATACCATTTCTGTTGTCAAATCAAACACACACCCTAACCTGAAAGAGATGTGGCTGATAAGTGTCCTTCAGCAGGATCAGCTGCCTCCCACAATTCTTGTAACTATAAAGACCTACCCCTACTAGTCACTACATTACACTGGAGGAGGCTCCATTTATTGGCTGCCAAATATCTGACTATGTTCTTGATAATGTTTCTCTATTACTACTTTAATCTTTACAAGGACCAATTTAAAATGAGTTACCTGCTAGATAAGGAATGGTTCTGCAGCAGAATAAATATAAACAGCTAAAACAAAGCCAGGTTTATAATAAGGGGAGCTCTGCCAGTGCAGCTTTAAAGTACAGAAGAGGCCAAAATGTCAAGTTCCAAGATGTGCCTAGACACTGACATTGCTCCCCTTGGAGACCTCCAAGTCCCCCCATGTGCTGCACATCCACAWCTGCTCAGACAAGAAAGGCAAAAGCTTGTGAGTGCAACAGCAAAACYACAACTACCAGAAAATATTTTCCAAACCAAGTGTAGTAGCTGAAACCATTTAAGTATGCAGGTGTCAACACAAGAGTGTTGACACTGCAAATGTTTTTGAGCAAGACTCAGTTCTGAAGTTAACCAGAGGTAGAGAAACCTCACCCAACACCAAAAAGTTCAAAAGCTGTTTTCCAAGTCCTGTTCATCTCTCAGCACACTCTTCCTCAGGCATTGGTATGTGAGTAGGATTCAGAGGGACAGAAGGTATATCTACCCTAAGGCTTTGGAAAACATGTGCAAAACCCAAATCCTCCTCAATAAAAATTTTAGGGTTAGAGAAACACATGAAACTGCGGAACATGGAAGCCACAAGTGAGGCAGCCGATTGACTAAGTTAAGCATTTCTCAACACCAGAAATGCCAGAGAATGACACAGTGCAGCTATACTAACATAAACTCTCTCACTGACACTGGAATGACTTAGCTACCTTTTACCTTGAGCCTCAAAGGCCTTGAGGTACTAAGCAATAAAAGCCAAACCAAGAAAGCACCATGCTAAACTTCTACATGGGAAGAGAAAAGTGATATATTAGTCAAGAAATATTGATGATTTCCTGCATTAAAAAAAGCTCCAAGATCACATTAAGAGCACAGTACTACATTTTTCAAAGGCTTAAAACTTATTTTTAGCATAAAATAAGACCTTATTTGAGAGAATAATTGTTCCCACCAATGACAGAATCTTATTATGAAACCAAAGTAAATACGAATGATACCAGAATATCCTTCATCAATTTTCTTTACATAGGCTAGATCATAACTCTAGCAAACTTCTCAACAGAACAAATAAATATAGAAGTAAAATAGAAAGTGTTTTAATCCTGGCCTTATTACTTTCTTCAAAATAAAGAAACATATGCATTGAAGACAAACAAAAGCTATTTCCGAAGCATGCACAGTTTGTTTCATTCATGTGAATAGAGTATTTATAGCTCACAGTAATTAAAACAGTAGGACAAGTAGCAAGTACAAATTATTCTTTCATCAGTACACAGTTAAACAAGTCACCGCAGTGACAAAACAGAAACAGGCATAGCAAATTTAACTCTGAAGCTAGAATTCAGGACTGCTGGAGAGACACTGCCACCTCTACCTCCTACACAGACATACACACAGAGAAAGGAAGGAATAGTTCAGCTCCTTGGAGTGCGGATGATCGATACACAAAAGGCAGGCACAGAAAGCAATGAGCTGTTAGCCAAGCTCATTGGAGCAAGACTTCTAAGACTGCAATATAGAGAACGGAGGGAGGGAACCATAAATGCCTTGGACAACATGCTTACAATAAATACTTCTATTGAAAAATCATGCCACCATTTGATAGATGTTATTTACCAGAAATAATACCAAATCAGCTGCTTATGTCATCTTGGGCTTTTCAAGAATCTGTATTAGCACTTAAACATTTCAAGTATAAAATCAACTATCTCTGCTAAGCGTCCTAGCAAGACACATCTGGGGTGGCCATGAAAACACTTAGTGTCTAAATCTCAGAGACTCACTTCCACAAACCCCTCCGCAAAGACTGCCTTAATCCCCGGCTCTGGCAGTTCTTCTGGAATTATGCTGCTGTTCAGATTTTCACTCATTCATTCACTGCTGTTTTGCCTTTGTTTCAGCCTCTCATGAGCACAGTCATTCCAGGGAAGGATGTGTTCTGCCTCACTACYTTGTACAAGCAAGGCTCCCTCCGAAGCTCTCACTACTGCATCCACTCCTATTATTCCTTTGTCCAGGAAGCAACATGGTTTTTTTGAAAGGTATGTAAAATGGAACATTTAAGGGCAATAAGACACTGACACACAAACCCATCATTTTTAATTTTCTTTCTTCCTTTTTACACGTTTATGTGGTTGCAAAAAGAACCCTTTGTGTCTGGAAAAAGAGAGTCCTACCCATCTTTTCCAGGAGCAGATTAAGCAGAAATACAGTGTGAACAGCGAACCAATTTGTTTTGTTCACACAATACCCCCACTTTTAGAGTTATAGAAAAGATTTCTCCTGCAGGAACCCAAGCTAGTTAAAATCATGCCACACAGTAAGTATTTGCAATGGTCAAGGTTTAACACACAACATGTTCTACATACCTCATTGGACTGCTTCCCACTATATGACATTTTCTTGATGGCCACCACTTCATTGGTGCGCACATCACGTGCCTGTAACAGGAAAACACGATCCATCAGTTTCTTCAGGCCCCTACTTTCCATAACATGCAAACCACACATATCCATAAAATAATCTTTATCACTTAGTTAACTCTTGCAAAGCATTAAATTGAAATATCTTCCAAGGGTTGTGACTGCTGCAAGTATTAGAAATGTTTTTCCAAAGTGAAAGATCACCCTCCTGTCTGTGAGACAAGGTGTGACATTTTTCCATGCTCAGCATCCAGCAAGTCTCTGCAGGACTCAAGCACTGTGACTTCTAAACTAAAAATCACAGCTAATAAAAGCAGCTCTGACTGCCCAGCAACTTCTGTTCCTGYCCAGGTTCATTCCACATGAAACGAAAGGAGGGCTCAGCCCCCGGTTCCATTGAAACCATAAGTAAAGATGTCAGATGATGCACTGGAGATACCTGCTCCAGACACTGGTGGCTTTCTCCCCACTGCTCCCAAAAATTAGCTTGTGTGTCTTAAAGGAAGGCAGATGATACAGAGAGAGATGGCAGTAATCCAAGTGTCYCATCTTCAGATGAGACTGTCACTTCTCAGTCCCATAGTATTGTTATTTACACTGCACCATAAATGTACATAGTTTTTCACACTTCAAAGACAAACTTCCTGACTTCAGACAGCAACAATGCAAGCTAAGAACTAGACTAGAAGCTTTGTTTAATTCAGCACCAAAGCAAGGGCTCATTTTCCCTGGCAGGAGAAGAGGCAGCACCTTCCAGGAAGGATGGCTCCAAACAAGACCCCAGATTTCCTCTCTTAAAGATTTCAGCAGCACAGGAGGGTGGTGGAGGAAAAGACCTCTGAGTCTCTCTGATAATTATAATCAAGTTGGACATGAAGCCAAATGATATAAATCAGAATAATGTGCACCACAGCATTCACTGATGACTGATGAAAATGCTGATTTTTAATGTATTTGTACTATCAAGCACAGCCTACCATAACACGGATTAATGAAGTACCAGGGCCCTGCCTTTTGTAAAAAGGTTTTTCAGTCATGTTTTAATTCTGCCGTTCATTAAAGAGATTCCCAGAGYTCCCTGTCAGTCTTTATTTCAACTGGTTATGATAACCTTGAACCAGTATTATTTTTACTTTTCTTTCTCTTTGAGGGGATTCTCTCACTGATAGGTTGGGCAAGGGGTGACTGTTTTTGTTGTTTGAGACAAAAAAAGGTAGAATAAGATTCTGACTCCCAGATCTGACTCCCAATCCCAATCTCTGAGATTGTCTCTGGGATTAGAGAAATTCAACTTAGTGAAGAACTGCCAATAAAACAGGCAAGCAAAATACTACAGTAGAGCAGAAGGAACCCAGCTCCAACAAAAGAGAGTGGGTTATTCTTCTGCTCCATCTGCAGTGTTCCAGTGTAGTAGGTTTCCTGTGTCAAGCAAAAGCTATTATTACACTGCAGAGCAGGGAGTAGGGTAAGGATAATACCAAAAATGATTCAGAGGTGCCAGACTTGCAGTTTCTAAGAAACTAAAACCATGAGGTGAACCAGCACAATTTCTCAATTATGAAAGGAAAAAAAAAAAAAAAAAAGAAACTTTCTGCCATTGCAGGATACAACAGAAACAGATACAGGAGTAAGATCAATATATCACCTATTGTTGGGGATCACTGCTGAAAGGGAAAGAAGGTAGGTCCAACCAAAAATGAAACGCCAAAATGTATTTTTAAAAAGGTAGGGGAGATTCTAGGATTATACGAATTTTCTATTGGATAATTACCCTCACATCTATTTATCAACCACATTTTTTTGAACAGGCTGTATGCAATGAAAGCAGTCTGGTGAGAGGATGCTTTGCATCAGAAAACCCAAGCAAGCAACACCTAACAGAGTTTGCTGAACACCTACAGTCCTAGAGAAGGGGAACTGTCCTGGCTGACACCCCAGGATTATTAAAATTGTGAAGTTTCATTTGCTTTTTTTAGTTTCCATGTGATCTTGAATAACTGAAAAAAAGACAGCTCCTAGACAAAAGCCAGGTGGGTGTACAAGGCCAGCTCACTTAAACCATCCAAATGAACAAGGCTGGTTTTATGGCAGACATGTATGCACACAGATCCTGCTTTCCTCCAAAAACTCCACACAAAGGATCAACATCTGGAGACCAGAGTAACTTCAGCATTGATACAGGCAAAGCATGCACAAAGAAAAAGTGGAGTATGTCACTTGCTTCAATAATATAATTTTAAGCCGTTATTAACTATAATCCAATATTATATTAATTAGAGAAAGTTTAATTGTTTGCGGTAGCAGAATCAAAATCTTGTTAAAGAAACTTCAAAAGAAGTTTTTCTCTAGCTTTACAGAGSAATTAAGTACCCAAGACAGACTCCCCTATGTTTTACTTCTTCATGCTTATCTAATTCACGTTAAATTTCCCTCTCCATGGTGTCTTTCTCATCTTTTCGGCTTCTGTTTGAAGGATTGGGTACATTGCACAGAACAGTTTCAGATTCAAGATCTCAGAACCACTAGTAGTAAAAAAGATACAACACAAAACTTAAGAGGTTAAAACCTCCTAACACAGAAACAGCAATAATGTATCTTTATCAGAAACTCTCTCTTGACAAAAATTAAGCCCCCAGATGGGCTGGAGTTCCGTGATGCACTGCTTACACTTGTCTTTCTGCAAGTGCCAAATCAGAGGTACTTTCTGACAAAGAAGCACAATCCAAATGCCAGCAAGTAATTGCACTCTATAGTGAGTAAATACCGATCTATGATGAACTGGTGATTTAAAATGGTGGAGGAAAAAGAAAAAGAACCGGCTAGAAATTAATGGCCTCTGACTTTCAAGTGCTTTGGAGAAGGACTGGTAATGGGCCATCAGCCCTTACCACAACGACAAAGTTCAGGCAAGCTACAAATGCCCCATGGCAGCTTCCTGCTGGTGTTTGGGAATGCAGTTTGCATCCAGCTCACAGGTTATCTGCAGCTGCATTATAGGTTTCCATACTGTGTGGTCCATGCATGCCTCTATAAGATAGTGTTCCCAAAAAACTTCAATAATATTTCTTCAATAATATTTTTACATAGCAGGAAGACAGATTTGTCAGTTCCCTCCTTTTATATCCACTCTTTAACCAAAGTGAGTAAATGAAGTGAATTTAAGGCCGCAGGTGAGTATTATTTCGTTAGAAAACACTTCCTCCCCCAGATCTGTTCCCAGACAGTGGTGGCTCATAGTTTTAAGCAGGGAACAAAATTAAGAAGCTTTTCCTAATTAGTTCATCTGTGCTGCATTAAATTTGTGCTGGAAGGTTCCCAACATGGTCTGCTGCAATTATTAACACTGAATAGGCATCTCATAAAATAGTGACACAAATGGCTTTCTGAAGGAAAATTGGCAGGTTTGGCCACACCTCCTATAATTATAAATGTGAAAAGGTTTTCTGAGGAAAGTGTTTTTTAATGAAAGCCTCATAGTATTTGGTTAACACACAGCAACCTGCACTGAGGTTACCATGAGGATCCCACTGCCAGCTGAGCTACACAAGCAGCCTGGGAAAAATTCTGCTGTCCAGACGTTCATGTCAAGTAAGTTTTATGCAGATGGATACTGGGATTCCTGCCTGCAGTAGGAATGGATGTGACAGGACAAATGACAACAAAAGCACCGACACTCGGGTGTCAAACATAAAGAATGGCTTTAAGGAAGCCTGGGGGTACGCACAAAGGGAGAAAGAACTCAATTTCTCTCAAAGAACAAGAGGTGATAAGGAGACGATCAGACCAAGAGAACTGCAGTGCCAGTCAGAATTGATGGAGCAGAAGTCCATGTTTTAATTTGCACTTAAATCCCTGCTTGCAACATAATGATGCACCTAGATGCACCTAAAAGCACCAGGCAAGGACCAAGTTTCCAGGGGTTTTTGTATGCAAACACCTTACAGATACTGCAATTTTGTGAATGGATTGAGATCATACAGACACACAAGATAACATCTCTGCCCCAAACACCGCACAAAAAGTCACAGTTTCTTTCCCTCATTATGTTCAAAAAAGTCTACATCCCGGATTTAAAAAGAAACACAGCTAAAATTCACAAGTCATGGTGCTACTTACAAAATAAACTGCTCCGAAGCTTCCATGGCCAATCTCTCGGAGATCTGTGAAGAGCTTTTCTGGATCTTCTTTGAAGAAGAGCTCTGCAATTTCGGGGTCCTTCAGGCTGCCCGCTCGGCTGGTTGATGGCATCCTGCTGGGCAGTCAGCCGACCGACTATCTGGGTTTAAAGTGCTGCTTCAACCCTTGGCTCATCTGTATGAATGGAGCCTCTTCAGCATGGATTACTGCAAGAAAAAGATTACAATCCTTCACTGATTATCCTCTGCTCATAGAGCCCGAAACAAGCCACAGCAAAGCAGCTTCCACTTCCTCCAGAGCAAGCAGCCCTGGTGTGTGAAGCAACACACCCTGTGTGCACGGATAATGTCACAGCCCCATTGTGACACCAGTCAAGCACTTCCCCAGGACAGAAACCAAAATAAAAACACAAAAAGAGGTGCATTCCGTGCTCCAGCATCTGCTTGATCACCTGCAGAGCAGTCACAGAATCTCTGACCTACAGCAATAACCAGTTCATTAGCAGTGAGTCGATACTACGGTAACACCCTCCCTCTCGAGTTACACCGTGTCCTAAAGAATTATTTGGATTTTGTGATGTCTATCACAAAGTGCCTGTTCTTCAGAGGTTGATTTGCAACCCCCTTCTTCAGAGGAACAGCATCCAGAACAGGAGATACCCGATTCCACACACGATGCACGTCCTTCTGCTCTGCTTCAGCAGAGGCAAACACACATTTTAATTGTGATGGCACATGAGACAATGGACAATAGTCCATTGGCAAACACTTTCTTCAGAGGAACTTGCAACTTCAGACACAACTGGGAATGTATGAAATACCTTCTGTCTGCACCACGAGTTTGCTTTCATTTACTGCATTTACTTCATTTACCTTCCAAGTTTTGTGTCTTGGAATGTTTCCAGAATAAAAGTACACTGTGCTAAAATCTTACTGTATCTTTACAACAGGTGATGCCAAACAGCCACTACAAGTAAAATGCCCTCTCTTTTCCTATTAAAGGGAGGTATTGGGATTTCCTCTCAAATCCCTGTAAACTGTCACCAATAAAAACAATTCTGTCACTGGCAAACAGTTAATCACACATCTCGCTTCTTTCCAAAAAAATCTGTCTGGCCAAGACTTGTGCTTTTTTTATTCCTACTTCATATCTCAAATTTGTTTTTTAAAAAAGTCAGGGTTTTATTTTCATTATGAAGGTGTGAAAGACAACAAACCTGAGTTTAAATGACATATCAGAAGGCCCAATCACTGTCTTTCTCCTCCCATTCTGGACACTATTAACTCCACCTTTCTCCTAGCCTCTAGACCATCAATGAATCATTTGTTTTCCACTCCCTGCAGAGCAATTCCTACAAGGATGGAAAAAGAGATACTCCTGCATGTTTGTGCTCAGTGGTTCTCTTCTCTAGAGGGTTGCAGCATGTGGAAGTGCCACAGCCTGCCTGCTCCTTGTTAGAGACCTCCCAGCATTGCTGCGGAGCCTGGCTGTGAGACACAGCGGGGAGGTATCTGGTTGTAAACTCCCCAAGAGTCTCCAGTTTTTCTGATGAAGACAAACATGGGAGAGAGAACACAGGGAAGGGAAGCAAATTCCAGCATTTTCATCGTTTTCCTCCAAGCAGTCAGCATTCAAAGAGATTTATAATGCAACCCAGAACATGATAGCCTACTCTCAGGGGCTAAGGAAAAGCTGATACTCAAATCCCAGTGGTGGACCAAGTAGAGGAACATGTATATATATAGACACATACAGAAAACAGGCAGCTGCTCCCAACTCTGTCATCCTGCACTGGTGAGTACACACACATCGATGCAGGATCACTGCAGGAGCCTTGGAAGCAACCAGCATCTGCACACAGCTGCCAATGAGGCCGAGTGGGATGCAYGGGAATGGGACTGCGATATCCCCACCTTTCCTTGCATAACACAGTAACTAATACCGTGTGGGAAGGGAAATAATTAGCTCCAGCTCAGCCCATACCTGAAGCAGACTACATTTATGAAAGCTGTAGGAAAAGTGGCGGTTTTGTTATTTTTCTTTCTTTCTTATAAATCAACAATATTCCACTTGATTCCAGCTCTAGCAAGCACATAACACTGAAAGACAACTGTTTCACATTTACAGCCCCCGACAAAACAATAGACAAAAAGCATGTCAGAAAAGCAAGAGAAAGGAGCTGGGGGAAGGGAGCTGATAACCAGAGCACACTCAGTATTACTGAAGGAATGTTTCTTGGATCGACGGTAATGATGTCATGTTCCATCTTTTAAGAAGCATCAGATTCTTACAAAAAGGACATTGTTGTTCAAAAGCAACTGCTGCAATCCCAGAATGCCCTTTTCCCTACATCTGTTAGTCAGAGGGGCTAGGCTTGGATAAACCTGCTAATATGGCCAAAAGTCACATGTCCCCGCGAGCGAGCGTGCGTGTGAGAGCCAGCGCGAGGGGAAAACCCTGCGCTCGCAGCTGAGATGGATTACAGCCTTCTCCCCCTCCCCACCGACCCCCATGCCAAACCAGCCACCAGACTCCTTCCTGGCGTCCTTTCTGAGCATGCCTCTGAAATGTCATCAACAGGAACATTTCCTCCTGCAGCTGAAGCTCCTACCAAGCCCACTGACAACACACACAGACGTGGGACGGGACAGAGCAGAACTCCTCACCCAACGTGATACACCTTAAAATACAGCTTTTTCCCCTTTAATCCTGAGAGCAGAAACAAATTTCATTATCTTTATTCTTGGAAATAATTGCTGCTTTGAAATACATGAGAATAAAAACATTAAGTATTAAAATCTATTTAACAGAATAGTCACAAACGGGTACATGACACTGTGCGCTTATCATTTGATCTGCTTAGATGGAACAATAAAATGCATTAATGTAAATTCCATCCATAAGAAAGCTTTACACAGTCTCGCTTAATAAAGTGCTCCCATTTTTATGGATGCTACAATACTAAATTCCCTCACTCTCCTTTTTACCCAGACAACAGGCGCTGCCTGCCAAAGCCCAGCAGTGCCAGCAGCTGAGCTCTGCCTCCTGCCTTGCAGTAATGACACCTGAATGCTGTGGGGAAATAGAAGGAAAGGCAGGAGAAGTGGCATGCAAAGCAGTTATTGCACGATTTTACATGTATTGAAAATACAGGCGAGACTTAAGATTAAAACAAAAAAAATCAACTCTACAACTAAACTGCACTGAAAATTCAATCACACACCAGCAGGCAGCTGCTCTTCTAAAGTACAGTCAAGTTGCACTTGGGTATTTCACGTTCTTCCACCACTGCAGTCTCTTGACTACAGGTTTTTTGGATTGCTGCAGCTATACTGTTAAACACAACTGCTCCCAGTGGATGGGACTGATCATCTCACTTTAGCCCAGATCAGGTGGCTGGATCCTGGCTCTGGCCAAGGAATAAGCACTGCAAACGGGATAYAGCACCCTCCAACTGTGTCTGACTACCTATAAGCCACCTTGCAGGCTGCTAAAATTAGATAAAATAAATTCACATTTTTTCATAGGTGTCACTCATACAAAAAGAGAGTATTGCACTGGATAAACACAACTACCAGTACTTACATTAACTCCGCTCCTAGCCAATAAGGTGATGTAGGATCATGAGAAAGATTCAAAGCAAACCAGGGAGTGACCAAGGCACAGGACTGGCCCAGCTCTATTTCCACACAGCAGGCTGAACTCACTACACTTAGTGGCTACCATTACTAGTGTAAATGACACTGACTACAGGCCAAAATGTTTTATCAAATTACTTTCATCTGAACAACTAGCAGTTAGCAGAAACCGCATGCACACATCCACAAAAGTCTATGAATCGATAAGATGTTACATCCCTGTAATTATGGCTATATTAAAGGTACACACACACCCCTTGAACCTCTGACACAAGAAAGCTGAAGATGAGGATGGGATAAGACCTGCTCTCTTTGGAGTTTTCTGCCTCCTGCCGTGTCATCTCAAGCTGAAGTTAAGACCCACCCCTGTGACTAACATCCCCTGGGATGCTGCACAGCAGAACAAGCAAAGCTCGAAATGGTCAGTTGCCATATTTAAAGTGCATATTTAAGTCTTATGCCAGGGAGGCCTCAGAGAAATTAAAATCTGTCCACACTACACTAAACTCTCTGACAGCTGTCAGTGTCACAGATAACCGTCTTCAGGTAATAAACCAATTTACTAAGAGAATGTGGTTGGCCTTCCCTGCAGAGGAGAAGGGAACCCACTCGCTGAGATTTTCACCTGTCCATCATATTATTTCTCAAGCTCCCATCCAGACCAAGTCAGCGAGTGACAGTAACTAGTAGATACTTGGTTACACTAACCATGAGATGCAGCAAAGCATTTGTAGTTCCTTAARATGGATCAAAAGTTTGCAGAAACCAAACTACCCCCCAGAGTCACTTGTAGATGATTAGCACTGAAGAGCAGCACACTTTGACCCTACAAATGACAATTCAAGGAATTAGCATCTCCAACATCCTTCAGCTTCTATACACAGGAATATCAGAATCAGAGCTGAACAAATACCATGTGAGCACAAAACGGAAACAACAGGTTTCTGYATCCATCATCCTGTGTCTCCCCACTTCACTGGGAACAAGAGCCACAGACTTTAAGGAAGCTGACAGAAAAGCTGTCCTCCATTACTGAATTACAAACAAAGCTATTTGCAGTTTGAGACATAAATCTTGGTGTATGTTACAGTCATCCCATACACTTAGCACAGTAACATCTACAAAAACTTCTCTTTAGTGTCAAACATAGCTATGCTGTGTGTTTTTCCCTGATAGACTATATATGACACTTCAGAAACAAACAAACCAAGCAGGAGACCAGTTACAGCTCCTAAGAGCTTTACAGCTGACACTCGAACAGCAAAGACTATGAAGCGAATATTCAACACAGAAAACTACTGGTCCTTTGCAGATCTTCTTACTCAAAGGGATAAAACAACCAATAAAAAACTCCCCCACACCACCAAAAAACCAACACCCTATCACAACATAACTTTATTTAGAAACTGATAGGGGTTTTTTTTAAGAATCTGCATTGCATGTAGTGCAAACAGTTGCTAAATCTTAGTGTAATTTCCTCTGGCAGGATCTAATGCAAAAGCATCAAATAGATGGGGAATGAGTGTCATCATGCAACTGTCAAAAATGGGAAAAGGGATTTTCTCTTACTTGCATATGGGTCAGATCCAGGGAGTGTATGAAGCTGAGATTAAATTATCCTCTCAACACACTATTAAAAATTTCCTGAATGGCTTCCAGCTGACACTGAAAATTTCCACAACTATCATAAATACGATAAACTGAAACTATTGAAAGGACTTTTAATTTTTTTATTTTACTTGCAATTATGCCTAAAATAAGAGCTAGATGGGTAAGCACGCTTGAAATAATGAATTTTAAAAGTTTCTGTGCAGCATTGAATGCTTGACCGAAAAGCACAAATTTTTTTTGGAAGCAGCAGACAAATCACTCCCCATTTCTATAAACCCTGAATAAAAGCTTGCAACATGAAAAAATGTAAGCACTCTAAGAAAAGTAAGATTCTAACCCGGAATGGGAAGTGGAACRGCTGTACAGTTCATGGGAACACAGCAGAGAAGAAGCATCAGAAAGTGCTCACATATGTGACTTTAGGAATGATGCTACTACCCTTGACTTAATTTTGTGATCTACTTTAAAATTTTAGCCTGACAAATTCTATGCATGGAGTTACCTTATCCAGAAAGACAAAGGGCAGGAATTACCCACTACAGGTCCTATCACTTTATTTGCTGTTCCCAAAAGCCAGGTGCCAGCCAGTGGTGCAGCCTTCCCACAAGGGCACAGGCAGGAGTTCTGTTGGCTTCTCTGAAATTCTGGGGAACTGCAACCAGTGTGACACTGTCAGATTCAAGATTGTCTTGATCCATCCTTCTGCACATCTCAGCAAACACACAGGGACACACATTCATCAGGTCCTTCATGGTTTCTAGGAAAGTACATTCACTGCACCACATTTCTCCTTCCAGCAAGCTTGTCAAAACTATATATAATGTTTTTTAGTGCTTTGCATTTCTTCAAACCTCTTTTCACCCAGGCTCTGGTCCACCCAGTCATCTTTTTTTTTTCCTGTTCAGATTAAAGCAGAGCAATTCTCAAAAGCCTTAACATGCTCTGAACATATGGAAGAAGAGTTACTCTGCTCACAGCAGCAAGTGGCTGTTTCCTTGAATAGCTAAAAAAGAGCTTCCTGTCCGCACTCAATGACCCCACACAACTGGTATCAGGACAGTTGTGTTCCAGTGACTGTCACAAAGGAAAGGCCAATCAGCACCTCAAACCTTTCAGAATTAACAGCAATTGCAGTTCCTTGACTCATGTGAAACTCCATATCACAGACTCCTCATGCACTTGGCTAAGCCTCTCCCACCARGCTAACAACATGTTATTTTTCCTCCTCCTTGTTCTGCAATTTGGAAATCTTCCTAGAGTGGCAATTAAGGAAAAAAAAAAAATCCCAGAAATGAAACAAGAAAAGGCTGGAGATGCAGCAAGGGGCATTTAACTTCTCCCATGCCCTGCAAAAGGGGGAAGGGGCACTTAGGAACATCTCTCTTGGGATCCTGCTTACTTACTTTTACCACTTAGTCRTGAGCTGCAGATCACACATAAAAATGCTGACAAAGTAATGAACTTGCCTTTCTCTTAATGATCTTAAAATCATTCTTTTCAGTACATTTGTTCTTCACGCTGGATCCACCAGGACTGTCAGTCATTAAGGAAAAGGGAGGTGCAGATGAATGACATTCTACAAGAAACTGTTAAATACTGAGAAAAATATCTAAAAAGCTGTCACAAAACTGATCAAAAAAGGAACCATCCCAAAGTAATGCCAACTACAAGCAGAACAAAACCACCCGGAATGCGATGAGCAAACTGGATTGTGGAAGATACGTGTGGACCATGGGAAGCCCCACCGAGACTTTTCCGCATTGCTTTTCAGTCCAAGCTCATGTAGATGAGCTGCTCCTTTGCTTTCTGCCAGTCCCCAGGAGAAGGGAAAAGACACAATTACTTGATCTCCAAGTGAGGAGACCCTTCTGCTGCCAAAGCCTGCAGCAGGTGAGATCTTGCAGCCATGCTGGACACTTCCATCTCTTGCCTTATGGCAATAAGGGCATTTCACATGGTCTCTATCCCCACATACACATGTGTAACAAAGTTCTGCTTCCTGCACAAGAACAGAGATCCGTCTCCACAGGAGTTCACAGCCAAGAACTGGCATGAAATGCTGTCCCCTTTATCTTTCACATTCCCTCACCTAGGTATTTCTAGAAGGAATAGATTAGAAGGATAAGATGAATCTGCACCTGGATATTACAGTGAATTCTTGCAATTTTTTGTCTGTCTGAGCATCTATGTTCAAACAGGCTTTTCTTCCCAACTCAGTACTTCTTTCTTCATCTGACAAGGAACAAGCCTACCATTCCTATAAGATTCCTTTTTCAATTTCTTTTTAAAAGATTTTTGAGGAATGGTTGTATGCTGAAAAAACCTCTTTGCAGATTTTTTTCCCTTTTCCTCTGCTTTTCTACCTCTGTTTTTTTCTTTTATTATACTTTTTCACAGAATAGCCTCAGGAAGACACTTTTATGTCTGAGCACTGCTTGCATTTCTCTTATATGTGTACTTGTAGACTCTGTGYCGTACTTTGATTTCCTCTCAAGATTCTGACACTAAAATGTCCATCATCAACTCCTTGAATTACTTACCCCAGCACACTTTCTGATCCTGCTGAGCTGTTCTGCTTGGGTGTTTACTTTCCAGGAATGTCACTAACAAAAGGGTCAGAAAGTTGCGTTTCCCAAGCCTTCATTGACAAGCCCTGGATCTGTGTTTCTGGGTTTGGTGTAAATATTTATTTTTAATTATTTCTACAATCTTTCAAGTTTTCTAAGTAGTGCAAAAGATAACTAACTGGGTAAGCCTGTTCTCACGTTAAAGACAAGATATTCTGAACTAAATCTCTTTTGACAGGTTACATATGTCAGTTACAAGCAAACACAAATACACCTAACRCTATCAGTACTCCTGAAAATACTAGTTTTGTTAACTGGCAATTTTTACAATGTCACTCACACCAAATCTACCACTGACCCTACCACTTAAATAACACCAGACATTACTGACACAGTTGAGAAAAATTAATGCAAAAAAGCATCTTGCATTTTTTTCTACTATTTAAAATAAAACATCCCATGGCATCAAAAATTAGACCTACAGAAATGCTGAAGAATAGCCAGCATTCATTTCTCAAAGGCCAATGCCATGAAAGTTCAAGAAGTGCTCACCATTCCCTGACATATTCAACACTAACATCTCCTGGATGTCTTTGCTTGTGATAGTTCTGGTACATTTATTAAGAAGGTCAGCTCTAAATTTAGTGATTCCTTAGGCTAGCAAAGCTATGAGGAAGGCAACTGGAAAAAATGAAATCTTCTGTCCCCCTTCTTTTGCAATTCATTAATTTCACAATCGTTGCCAACTCTTTTCCTTTCCTAATGTAAAGCATCACATTAATAAACATTCTGTGAGTGCATCACCTACAGCCAACTCTCCATGGTCTCTCCAACTGAGGAGCACATGTTCTAAYGGATCCAGTGTGGGAGATGCTGTGCTGGCAGCACACTGGCCAGGAAGAGGTTAGCAAGAGGCCAGYTGATGAGAGCCAATTAAGTCTAGAGGCAAAAATACTGGGAAACTCCAGCTGCCCATAAAAAAAAATTAGCCAGATATCCTAATGGGACTTGAGTTTAAAGAAACCTTTTCTTGACCCCTAAGCAATTCTGTCCCAGAACAATAAATAGAGTAAACGTAAGCAAATTAGCTATTTTGGATTCAGCATAAATAACTCAGAAATAAGCTACTAAAGCTCACAACATARATAATTACCCTTGAGAAAATAAGTAATTAAAAAGTGGCAGTATCACCATAGTTTTGGAAAAGAGGCCTGAAAGAAAGCAATTCAAAGTCTTTCTGGTCAATCAGTAAAAAAAAGAAAAAAGAGAAAATGTTTAAATTGAGCTCGCAAGTGAATTCCCTGGAGTGCAGAACTCCAGGACACACCCCCACTCCAGCCAGAAGCTGTGTCCAACCCTCCAGCCCACAGGTCAGAYGCTTATTTCAGCATGTATGAACCTGGCAAAACTGATGCCACTAGGAAGGACCTGAGGCAGAAAATAAAGCCAAATACAAACAGAAAAATCCAGGACAACACTGTGAGATTCTGTAGGAAGAACCTTACAAACTAAGCTGCGAYAGTGAGAAGCCTCGGGCAATCGCCCAGCCTGACCCCACTACCAGGCTGGAAAAAAGCCAAACAGGAGAAAAAGGGAACAGGAGAGAAGGTAAATGACCTGCACAAAGAAGATAACTGGGTATAAGGCAAGGTGCTGTCACAGACCAAGACAGCTGGTCCTTCCATAAACATGTAAATTAAACATTACTGACCTATGGAGRCGAGGAAGCAGCTGCCCTAAAGTCTGACGTAGCTCCAGGGTGACGTACAGCTTTTGTCACAGCTGCTGTCCCCTTCCAGCAGCTGCTGCTTCAGAGAAGCTCCCAGCAACGGCTGCAGCCAAACTGAACAGAAGAATTAACTGAACTATTAATTAGTGGGAGCAACATGCTAATAACTTGGTGACCRTGATACACTAAGAACCAGAAAATGAACCATTTATGCACTAGACTATATGTCATTAAAAGAACAGAACAACTCAAAAGGATATTCAAAAAGAAGTGGAAAAAGTACACAAAATTATTGTAAKAATTAGTCGTAGGTGGAGAAAAGAATCATCACCTCTGAACTGATACAAAACTGGAAAAAGCAAGAGGTCAGATAATAAGTACATATTTTGAACAAGAGAAAAGGCTCTTGCAATCAGAGTGATCACAGATACTGTGTAGGTCCAGCATAGTACTTGCATTTAAGACCTGGAATGGGAGGGAAAGGTACATGACAAGTTTTATTTAGGGCAGCCAACAGCACCAAAAAGTACACACGAACCTTAAAAAGGAGTATGAACGAGCAACAAGGTAGGAAATGAAAGGTCAAAAAGTAAAGAACCATAAAGCACATATCTACTCTTAAACTAAACATAACTCAGGAGCTGAGCCTGCTGCAGACAGCTCAACAAAAATAATTGCACAATTATGCCAAAGACAATGTCAGACTGGGTTTTTTCAAAAAACAAGATGAAGAATCAATCAGAAAAATAATACAGAATTTCTGACAATCCATTAAGAAGTCTCTGCCATGGCCTGCTCCTGGAGATTATTTTTCACACAAATACAGCAATAAAATGGAAGTACAGTAAAAAAGGCCTCAGAAATGGGAAGTTGTACATGCCCAAAAAGACAAACTAAGCTTGAGGAGAAAAGGTGTAAGAGTTAAAAATCATACATAAGAAGGCCATGATAAGTGCTCGCGCTTCAAAAACAAAGGGAGAAGCCATAAACTATAYAAGCAGCATGTTTATAACAGAGTGAAGGAATTCAACCAACCAAGGTATAAACAGCAAAATTAACCTGCAGAAAGGACTATGAGGCATTGAGCCCGAGAGATACAAACAGTGCTTTTTAAACCAGGCATTTACATGAGTGAGAACATCCACAGCCAGGTCAGGTAAGGTATTCCTGGAAGCTCCTGGCACTGCTTCCAAAGCACCCAGTTGTCACCACTGCCAGGGACAGCAGATAGGACCAGACAGGCGAGGTATCAGAAGCTGGATGACAATTTTTATACTGCTATTCTTCCAGGGTCAAACAAGCACCATCAAAACACACCTTGTTATGAAAAAGGTCACATTTGTTTAACATGGGAGTTTATGAAATATAGGGTTACTATCATAAACAGAAAAAAGGTTTATTGAAAGGCCGCAGGGAAATAAGGAGAGGTTCTAGCAAGGTGCATATATGTGATGGCAGAGAAGCCCTGTCAGAACAGATGACCAGTGCAAGATTATTCTGTTCTTTAGGAATGACCAACCCACTGGAGCACACAGAGACACTGGCAGTGCAGCAAGGGTTTACAGCTGCTTACCTAAGTTCGCAACTTAAAGCATATTCAAAAAGGAGTTCAAACATATTTCAGCTTCAATAGAGTTTAAAACCTTTTAAAACTGTTAAATCTGTGCTACCAGATTATCTGTACCCATAAATGGAGTAGCTTTAATGAGCAATTATGTCACATGTTTCCAGAGCCCGTGAGCACCTCCTTTCCTGCTGGAATTCCCCGAAGTCATGGCAATTTGTCCAGTTTTACTCCAGCTCAGGTTCCGTATTTTTTTTCCCCAGTCTCCACATGACTGAGCAGAACCATTTCTTAAGGAGCTCACAACAAGGGGACAAGGCAAACAACCAAAACCAAACAACAACAAATTAAAAAAACCTTCTTTCACTATTCTACCTGCTTGAAGAAATGCTTCTCCAGTGGTTTCTGCAAGATCTAGATTCCTTCTCTTTATGCTTTTCACTTAAAAAAAAGTTTTCAATATTAAGATAACAAGCAGAACCTTTTAATTTGATGAGTTTTATCTGCTTTCATGGGGAAAATGCTCATTTCCACTAATACACAAAACAATTTGTGGCTCAGATTATCAGAATACGTCTCAACTGGATTGTTAAGATCACAGGACTGAAGGTCCAATTAAGTCCTGTTCCTGCTGTTTTAAGCAACTTTATAACAGAATCCAATCATCAAATAATAACCAACTCCTGAGAACTTCTCAAAGCCACTACTCTGATTACAAGGCTGCTCCAGAACCCCACTCCTATTTTGATTAGGAACCAATTTAAGATTAAGAACTGATTAAGACTGATTTACAGATTTATTACTGTAAGTTTATACTGCCTTACTCTTTTTCCCACACTGGCCTTAGTGTTTAAACAGTTTTCTTCCCTTTTCAATATTGAGGGATAAGTACTAGGAGAGTTCTAATACTGTCCCCTTAAGCCTGTTAGCTGAAAAAAAGCCAGTTTTGTCTCTCTTTATGACCCAGGAGAGCAAACTGACTTCCCAGACCATCCTAACAGCCTTTCCTCACATCTGTCCCAAATGAAGCTTCTTTCTTTTAAAAAAAACATCCTCCACCAGAATTCTCCACATTTGCTTATTCCCTAGATATATAGCACTAAAGTTTTAAAATCACCATGGTATCAAGGGATATACCCAAGTCTTTTGCATCTTTCCATTTCTAACTGATCAACTGTATTTTTATATTTCCTGTCTTTATTTACACTATATATTATTACATACTTGTTACTGCATGACCATGCATTTTGTACTATCCCATTTAGGTCTCCATGCTGCAAATCCTCCAGCTCATTCAATCCTGCCGGAGATTCCAGTCCTCCTCTGGATTGAGAAAGTCCCCCAGCTTTGCCCCAGCAAATTCCATTAACACAGTCCTTTCATGTGCACATCAAGACCAAAACACCATTCAAAACTGTCTGAAGACTGGACCTTGAAAACTTAGCAGCAGCTTCCCTCGAGCCCACACTTCCTCACCAGCACTGACTCATCCTTGTACCATTATACCACATTTGGCTTTAAGCAATCTCCAACACGCTGCTGTGCCCTGTGCTGTACTGACCCTCACCTACAAGGGATGAACTGTACTTGCAGTACTCCTCCAGCCTGGACAAGACAGACTTTACCAGGAACCAGCTGCACTGCCCCAAATCCAACCGTGGGGAGAGGAAAACTGGTTGTGTGATGCTGGAAATGAGTCACACACCCATGGCTCAGCCAGCCCTGGCCTCCGAGCAAGGAGGGAGGCAGGTGCCAGAGCAGAGGGCAGCAGCAGCCTGCTCCCATCCCGCACGCTCGCGGTCTGTCCGGCCAGCATCAACCCTGCACTTCCAGCAGCTCGGTGGGAACAGAGACCTCCCCGTCCTGGCACAGAAGGGAGGTACGTGGTCTGTTTACCCAGAATTTTTGGGCATGTCTCCTGAAATTCCATAAACCCAGAAGATTTATTGTAGAAGCTCTGACGTCACTTTCACACAGGAACACACATCCCGGCAGTGAGAAATGAGACTGAAGCAGGAGAAGTTTGTAAGGGCCTGCTTCCCAAATTCCGGCAGTCACAGGTTTGCGTGCTGCATTACAGCTGTTCCGACTGCTGACATCTCATCTCTTATGTACTTATATACCCATTACCATAGTAACCAAATTCCTCAGAACATATAATGCAATTTTTGTATCTAGTGTATTAGAACAAAATTATTAAGGTTACAAAGGCAAGCATTCCAAAATTAGAAAGTGTCAGAATTCAGACTGCCATCTCCCTTGCCAACCCATCTTCTCTTGCTGCCTCCCTTCCCATCTCCCAGGCTCCCAAATCACCTCTCCTGCAAACCTCCAGCTCCAGTTCTCCATCAGCTCCAGCTCCTTCCTCTCTGACCCCTCTGCAGTCCCAGTTTYACTGTACTTCTGTCCTGACATATTCTTATCTCTCCCCTCTCATCTGACTTTTATACCTCCTGCCTTCACACCAGGCATTTTCCTCCTCCACAATGCCTGAGTGCTCTCCAGGAATGATTCACTGAACACAGGACAGATTCCTGATAGTCTAGAAACTGGAAACAAGAGGAGCCTCTCTTGCAGGGAAAAGTCCTTCTGATCTCCCATAGTCCAGGGCTGGAGCATCTTCTGCTGTTCTCAGAGGACAACTGCCTGCTCAGCACCAGGAGCTGCAAAATGCCTCAGCAACACACCGTGTTGGTTCAGCCTCTTATTGCCATCGCACTGCAAGGACAGGACCCACTAAGGAATAAGCCCCCATTCCAGGAGGTGCTTTGAAAGACAAAGAGTCTCCATCTTGATGGAACTTAACATAAACAAATTCACCCTTATGCTTTACCTGCCCATTGCATTATTTTATACACATATATAGATCGCTAGGAGGAAGACACATGCATGGAATGCTTAAGTGCTGTGTTTTCCCTGAACACCAGCACCTGCAAGCACTGTGGAGTCAAGAGTCGCATCCACTGCAGTGGAACACCCTGCACATTCAGCACATCTCTCCTTACAGGTCTCCTAAAAAGCCCATCGAATCATGGACTTAGACATCCCTGTGCATGACTGGCGCTCCACTAGGAAGACAGGTTGAGTCGATACATCATTCTGCACACCCAGAAGGTAAATCACTACATCTTTTCTCCAAGAACCTGCTTCRAAAAAATTATCTGTCTCTTTTCTGGTTTGGCAGTATTACTAATTGTCCTGAACACAAGGGAAGAAAGAGGTAGGTCAATACCTGCACCTGAAGCAAATACTTGGAACAATTCAGAAACAGCCCACAGAGCAGGTTTAATGCCCAAGCTCCATCCTACCTGGGTTAAGTCTTACTATGAGTATTTAAAAGAAATCTTCTCTGGTACACCAACTCTTCAGCTCTCAAGTAAGAAATGCAGCACTTTTTTCTGGCCTGAAGAGAGAAGGAAAGAGCTTAAGTTGCTTGAATGCACCTACRAAGTGCTACAGCATTTTAAGGCTGAAACGGCAATTTCAGCTCATGTAGGAACACATCCATCCTAAATTTGACAGAAAACTGTAATCAGGAATTGGTCTATTTCAACAGCACAAATCCAAACACCTTTATATTTCACAARTTCTTTGTGTGCTCACACATAAAGCCACTTAATCCAGCTGTTCTCAGCAATCATTCACAAAAGCAAATGAACGAAAAAGAAATAATCAGCAACCATTTCCACTCCTACCCTTCAACTGAGGGGACCAATAATTTGACTGCTTCCATCAATGGASAAAACTATTTTCTGTGTCTTTAAACAGAAGGTTAACTGAGATATGGTGGAACCTGTTCTCACACTTGGGCTTTCTGAAAAAAAGGTTGTCCTGCTTGTTTCAAGGACTTTGTCCTCAGCTTTTTCATGAGGTGAGGCAGGGGGCTGCCAACAGGTGACTTTTCCAAGACCAACCTGATCTTCAGAAGATGTAAAGGAATAGCGTTGCAAAGAAAAAGCCAATTAAATTAATCTTATTTTTCTCCTTGAGCATTCATGCTGGCAGGGTCTGAGCTGGAAGGCTGTGTCCTGGCCGGGGCCGTGCTGGACGGCAGCGCTGGCTGTTCCCAGGAGTCGCTGATCTGAAGGCAATCAGTGATTTGGTCCAAGCTCAACCACGCTGCTCAGAGGCACACAATCCTGCCATCTAATGAAGGATGGGACTGGAGATGATTAAAGCTGCTACCCAGAGCGATAACTGCACAGCACAGCCGGAGCAGGACTGAGCTCTATGGTCTGAAGGGCCTCCTTAAAATGGTCTGCAAATACGCAACAGACGGGCCTGGTTCTAACAGGACATGAAGAAGAAAAGCACCAGGGAAGAAGGACAGTCATGAGAACAGTCCCAGGATGGCAGTGGCACACGGGATCTTGCATGGGGGGGTGTTAGAAGTTTTCAAAAATCAATCACCTGCTGGTTTGTTTTGGTGTTGGGCTTGTGTTCTTTGCTTTTTCTTTTCCAGAAACAGGGCCTGATATTCTTTCTCCATTTTCATTTTGGCAAATGGACAACTCACTCAGAACACTACACTGTTCTTATACGATACCTCCTAGAGACCCTCCCATTTCCCTGGAGAATTTATCAARCATTTTTAGACAGAGCAGGAGAAGTTGGCTGCATTAGAGTTTCAATACTGGAGTGGTAAATCTTTGCAGAAGAACAGCTAAGTCAGTGAATAACAGAATCATGACCACTAACATCTTCTGCCTCGAGACTCCCAGCCTGCCTCCAGCCAGAGAACATGGGGGCTGAAGGCTGTCTCTGCTCCAGTGGCTGTTTAGAGGTAGATGTTATCAAATTCCTTTCACATCTGTTTAGATTTCAGGAGACAGGCACCCACATCACACACAGAAAAACCACCCTCACATCCTTTTGGCAGCCAGCTCTCTGAAGGGGCACAGAGAAGGAGGAGCTCCTCGCCCCAAGAGGCTGCCTGTGAAGGGCACAGGTAGGGTGTAACAGCAGAATAATACAGGAAATTTTTGCCCTACTGCAGTCTGCACTGCACCTTCTCTAGGGATAAATAAAATTCCCATCTCCACAATCTCATGGCTGTCAATCTGACACCTTTTGTGAATACTAAATTCACACATACAAAGAACTTTCTCCTTTGTAGGTTTTGAAACATCTCACACGCCGTTTCCTACTGGTAACGGAACAAGCAGCATAATTTCATACCTGGCAATTTGAAGCCTCTTTCAGCAGTTTGGAATAATGGATTATGCCTTTTGTTTGTCAGTAGGAACAGGCAAATAAGAGAAAAAAAAACACAACTGTAAAGTTTCAAGCAACAATTCCTGTATTAGAAGAAGAGCTATTTTCTGACCGCTCCTGTTGGCTAATAAACAAAGGGAACATCAGGTGTCCATTTTATAAATTCTAAGGATCTTGGATTTTTGAACTGGGAAAGTAGGACAACCTCCTGATACCTTGGGCAGATACATCCATAACAACCAACCAGAAAAAAGCAAGAACTACTCGCTCATCATGCATGCAGCTCACCCGTGCAGCCCAGCTGGACAGGGAGCTACTGAGAGCTCAACAGGCCATGCCAGAAAACACTATTTACTTTTTAGACACAAGCTATAAAGAGCAACCAACAAGTAATTAAGGTTCTTGAACACAACAGGACAAAGAATATCAGCTCCAGTGTTGCTCACTGCATAGAAGTTCTTACTACATCTGGACAGCTTCTCAGAGACCACCAGCCCATCCTCTCACTATCAATACTCAGTTTAGAGCCTCCAAAAGCCTCAAAATGTCTCTCTGCAGATTATTTTGCAGTCATTCGGGATGAAGGAATATCTAAAGCTCTAGCCTGAGAAAGAATAAACCTATTTATATTTACAGGAACTGTATTGCTCAGTATAGCTAAGGAGCTGCATGAGAGCAAATTGCTGCCAGGCCACAAAAGGGCTCCCAAAAAGAAGGAAAAACTCCAATACACTCTTATATTAATATAATTTCAAAGGCTTGAATAAAAATCATCCCGGTTATATCTGCCCAGCAGTTGGTTTTGGCTGTTCCCCTGACCCTGGCCAGGGCCCAAAGGCAGTCTTGGTGGAAGGTTGCTGCTAGTACTACCACGATATTTATACCAACACCTGAAGCGTATGGGACAGTTCTCTGGCAGAAACCAACACAAGCATGGCAAGAAGACACTGCATAATGGTCATTAAAACATCTCCAATATTATTAAAAACAGAGAAGGGCTTTATTAAAAGATAAAAGGTCTCTGAAGCAAGGAAGACTTGGATATCTATAAAGTGCCCCTATATCTGCATCTGGCACACAACATGCATCCCATGCTGCAGCAMGGCAGGAAGGAGTTATTTCTGAGAACTTGATAGCAAAACCTAAAAAGAAATAACTGTGCTTCTCTCACTCTCTTTTCTTCTATTAAGCTAATTCCTGTTGTATAAAGTCAGCTTGAAAGCCCCTTTCAAAGAAAAAGGGGGAGGGAGGAGAGGAAGAATCAGATCTGCTTGTTTTTTGCATTTGACATTCAGGTCTCGTCGCCCTGTTTTGTTTTCCTGGAGGACGCAGCGGCGCAGACCTCGCAGAATGATGACATCACACCTACAAAAAAAGCAAAACCCAAACAGGAGGGAAGCAGCTCTCCCTCAAACGAGCTCAGAACAGCAGCTCTGCTTCTGGCTGGTAGCTTTTGGACAACTCAAAACTCAACGTGTCCAGGGGTAACAGAATATTCCCTTCAGACCCCCAGCCCATGAGAGCAGCCCAGGAAAATGGGGAAGACGACAGTTCTGCTCCTTTCCAGGCCAGGCAAAATCAAGTTAAAAGGTGTTTAGCTACTGTTCCCCTCTAGAGATACCTTGAACACTGTATTGTTTTATGCCTGTTTATACCTGCTTTATTGCTGGTTAGGAGTTACACAGACAAGAGGCTTTTACCATGATGAAACAAAGCAAAGTACAGCATGTTTAAGTTGCTCAGTAAATTGGAAGCTGCTCTTTCTAAAAGGCTTTATAAAGTTAATTCTTCCATATGAGGTAAGAATTCTGAGCAGCACCTTTCCCGCAGAGCAAGGAGTCACACTACACCAGGGACAGAGGAAATGCTAGGTGTGTATGCATGCAGACTGCAGCACCTGCAGATGGAAAAAACACACCTCTTGTGGTGAAGAGGTGTTCATACCTTGGCTGTATTTATTAAAACTCGGGAAAGGCCTGTGCTGGAACGCGTGCACTGACTGCTCCACGTCACAAGGAGATTTACCCTTCATGTAATACCTGAACTCAACACATTGACATGAYTGGCAAGCTCAGAAATGACAGGTTTCAACTGCAAAATACCTGCCAAATCTTGGAAGTAAATCTTCATTTAAGACACCAAACTAGATAGCACATGACCGCTCTCCTTGCTCCTAACAATTTATGACTTCATTTTACACAACAACAACAACCAGGAAAGAAACAAAGAGAATTACAGAAGTTATTAAATATCCAGGGGTCACATGGTTCCACTTATAGCTACTGAACAGCACAATGGTGACAAAGCATTTGATAGCTCTTTGCTGTGATTTTTGGTAATTGAACAAGAAACTAAGAAGATTGCTATCTCCATCTTATGCACAAACTCAATTCAGACAGAACACTAATGATTTCTCCAAGTGGCAAAACCAACCTAGCCTTGCTATTAACTTAGGGACAGTGCTTCAACAGCAACATCAACTAACCAGGGATTGTTCTAAGATTTTGTTCAGAAAAAGATTTTTAAAATATGCCATCACAGAGGATACCTCATTCCTCTCCAGAACTTACAAAGTCCTGTTGGTGCTATTTATTAGATATTAGGAAAAGGTTCTTCACCCAGAGGGTGGGAACTGGAACAGGCTCCTCATGGAAGTGGTCACAGACTGAGAGAGTTCCAGAACCATTGAGACAACGCTCTCGGGCATATGGTGGGATTCTCGGGGCCACAGGAGCTGGACTTCGATGATCCTTGTGGGTCCCTTTCAACTCAGAATATTCTGTGATTCTGTGATCGTCTACTTTGAGAAATTCTGGCATAACAATGGTTGATTTCAGATCAACAAAAGGCTGATTTCAGATTAAATGCAATTACAGATTTCTGAGAAGCAGCTGATGTTTTCTGTAGAATTTGACTTTCAACAGCAAAACAGTAAATGCATTCCAGGGTCTATCTAAAAATCTCAATCTCCTGCCTCAGTGATTTAAAAGAAGGCAAATGAGACAAGCAACTGCCATTAAGGAAGCATCAAAAGCAGGTGGTAACTCCAATCCAAGAAGGAATTCTGCTTCTAAGTTAGACGTCTGAGCTCTATTGTCTCGGATGGGCCCAATGGAGCGTGCCGAGTCCTGCTGGGTTGACTCTGGAGACCAGTCAGGACAGTCGGACAATGACCATCTCTGTAATTTTCTGTTTACATATTTACAGAATGTATTTAAGTGGTGAGACCGTATGTGTCATGTCCTTAGAAATGCTAATCACAGGCATGAAATCACATACAGAAAACCCCTAAATCAGCAGGTGCTCGCTGCCTCCTAACCAGAAAATAAGCAGACAAGTAGAATCACAACTCACACCATCCTCTCCTTCCACTCATGCTGCTCCATATCATCCTTGTTTCCCCAACACCTATGTAAATAGGCAGGCAGATTTTGCAACAGGCATGATAAACAGGTAGGAACTACTTCAAACCGGCACAGGTAACATTAGTCCCAAAGCTGACAGCAGTTTTTGGAGAAAGCTTAGTAAATTTCACACTCCACGTCTGTTGCAATGTGGAAAAAAAATCCCTCAGAAAAACAAAATATTGAGCACTTTCACACAGGTACTCAAATTTCCAGGTTTTAACACTTTTTTGGGGTAACTCTATTTTAAAAATGTAACTGAAGCAACAAAATTCTTAATTTAATTATTTCCAAGTAAGCCCCAGCTATTTTACTGCATAGATATGCTTCAAACAAATACTACACTGCAAACCTCTCTGCAGAGACAGGTACAGTAGAACCTAGAACAGACAAAAATTAGTTGTGATCAGTTGAGCAATGGCTCACTCTGCAATGCTTATGGATTCCTGACAGGCACAGGGGCTCGAAGCTCCTCTTCCTTCCCAGGGCATCAGGTGAGAACCCTTTCAGCTTTTTACAGCAGTGTGCATTTGCATTACACAATAACCAGACCCTGAAGAAGAGGAGAGATTCAGCTGTGGCAGAAATTACACAAACAGGATGAAAAGATAGACTCTGCCTCCACAGATCTCCATAAAAATGTCCAGACAATACCCAAGTCTTGCAATTTTATATGCACAAGAATATTTTCTACTTAGATGGGCAGTCTCCAGTTATCCCTGTGCATGACTGACTCCAAAAATGAAAAAACTTAGTTTGTTGTTCATCAAGTTCGGGGACTGATTTACAATGCATTAAAAGCCCTTTTCAGATTTATGAAAAGATAAAAATCAGCAAAAAGTCACATCATAGTAACAGAGAATATTACAAATTTCAAGATTTAGCCAGCTCATTCACAACCAGCATTAAATTGCCATTATGGTAACAAAAATCTACATACTGCTCCTACAATGGAAGAAGAAACCCCATCCTCTGCATTCTCAGCAGGTCAGGCAGACTTTCAGGAGGAGATCTGGGACAGTGGTGCTGCTGAACTTTGAGGTCTGTGCTGCTCCACCACACCCCACAGGCCAAGCAGCATCTCCTACACTCCTGCTTCCACCTTACAACCCCAGAGGTGCTGCAGTCCTGATGTTAACTGGGGAACAAGGAGACAAATTCTTCTACCCTCATCACCAGCAATGCTGGGCAAAGCACTCACTTCTCCACCTGTACTTCAGCATCCCCACCTTATAAATGTGGAAAATAAATATGCATTCATCATCCATTTGAAATACCTTGAGATTTATGGATGAAATTCAGAGCAGGGAATTACTATTCTTATCCTGCCAATTCAGAGAAAAGTATAAAACCATCACACACGTAAGATAATCTTTGTTATAGCTTAAATTTGTATTTGTGTATTAATATTTCATTTCTCATCATATTAATATTAATTATATCTATTTCTATTTAAACATAAAATATTTGTAATACCTACAAAAACCATTGTGATTATACAATTTATAGTCACTACAGTAATTAATTTTCAGTACCAGAGATTCCCACAGCAATGGGAAGAATATTCAAATGAGGATCACACACCCTGGTGCTGGAACAGCCACTGTGGAAAGACTCCAGAGCACCATGTGATGGCCCACCTGCACTGTGGTCCACAACTACCAATTCCTGCAACAGGGGAAAACATAAGAGACTTAAAATAATCACTGTTTTCAAGAGATAGGGGCTATTTAAGAAAAAGCACCTATCACCAAAATATTCAGGAAAATGTAGGGGCTTTTCTAAAATATTTTTTAAAACTAGGCAASAAAAATTTCATGTCAAATTTTTTTCAATAAACTAGCAAATAATTCTTTAAATGTTCTTTATGGTTTTGTGACTAATTATGAGCTAGTGAAGGTAAATCATGTACTTTATAAGTAAACTATTTTCACGTTTGTCTAGTATTCAAAGCACTCTGCTTGTTACTGTCAAATCAGGAACAAATCTTTTGCCCAGTCTTGTTTTTGCAAATAAATTTACATCATCAGTATTGCAATGAAATCAAAGCAATGGTGAGGATGAAGACTTCCTTCTTCCATAACATTTTATTTTGGATAAAAAGCATGTATATAGACCTCTTTTTACATACAGATTATCTTAGTGTTTGGGTCCCTGTGCTCTGTCCTCCCACTCAGCAACAGAAACGTTGAATTCTCTGGTCAGTTCAGGACAGCTGTGTAGGTTGATCTGGTAAGAATGTGGTCAACTTCTGAGCTAGCAGCTCACAGCATCATCTGAGAGCAGGAGAAGGAAATATCTCCAGTGACTGTCATGCAATTACCTACACTCAGCTCAAGCATCCTCACTAAGCCCTCTTCTCCCACCCTAAWGGGCGCTCCAGCTTGTACAGCTCTGGCCACTCGAGGTGGCTTTTGGAACGGAGATGCTCTAGGATTCCTTTGCCCATGTATTGTGTCAAATGAAGGGAAAAATAACCTTCCATCACTCACAAAGGACAGATGATCAGCATTCAGATGGGTTCGCCTGCATTCTTGCTGCAAAACGGGCAGGTCCCAGCAAGAATTAGCAGGAGGTTCTACCACACACCTCCAGCCAGAGACTAACCTAGTTTTAAATACTTCAAAGCATGTGTTAGAGGGGGGTTTGTGTGGAAAGGGAAGAAGGAAAATTAAGCCAAAAACACAGGTAAGAGTTCAGGGTTTGCCCATACAGCAATTAACCCATAATAAAAACGGAGCTTGGCATTCTTTGCAAGGCACTGCCTCTGAAATGTATCATTATTTCGTTCCCAACTCTGACATGCACTTCTAGGAGACAGCAGGAATTTTTGTCAAGGCCAAGGCTACCCTTTTTTCTAACTAAAGTTGCAAACCYTCATAAAAACCCCAATCTAAGGGCCTGGCTGCATACTCAGATGTACCAAACAAGTATAAAGTGGGGTTTGTACCTGCTCAGCTGATGCCAGGGAAAATCCTATCACTGCACCTTAGTCTTTATGGGTGGCAAAACCACATTCCTACAGTTAGTCCAGTGCATAATTTTCAAGACAAGACTTCAATATGCAAAGACTAATTTTAAAAGCCCAAGGAGATATGAGAGGGTGGTGGAATTAGAGGCAGACCATGTGCTGTGCACAGGCCCTGTGTTCTGTTTGACCCTCAAAGAGGGAGGCAGCTTACCTAGGGGTACAGAGCCAAATCATACCAAAATAGATTCCAAACCCAGGGTTTAACTAGTTTGCTATCTAGGCCAGGAAACAGTTCTGGAACACATTTAACACAGTTTAATCGCATCAAATCACGGCTGGCCCAGAACTGATTTTAACAACTGTCAACTGCTCCTTGGAACAGGCAAAGCCAAAAAGAAGATCACAGCACAGAGTTTGCAAAGAGCACAGAGACAACCCAAACATGCAGAGCAGCAGCAGCAAAGCAAGGCACATTCAAATCCCATGATCTTTATTCAGATTGGGTTACAAGGAAGTGGGAACTGGGAGGAGTTAATGTTAGTGACAACTGCAAGCCAGAACTAAAGGAGAGACATGTTGCACTGCCACCGGGACACAGCTTGAGAAATCCTAATAACTGATGGAGAAAGTTACTGCACTACTTACTGGATACCCGTGGCCTATTTGAGAAACAGCAGTAGCAAAAATAACCTCTCCTCTCATCTCGGCTGGGGAGGGAGGGACACTCACCAATTAAAAGGGGACGGAAGTATGAAATGAGAATTACATATTAAGAAGGGTGAAGGGGGCAAAAATAACAAACATGTGCAACAGCAAATGAGATTCTTTCCAAGAAATCTCAGTACAACATTTCTCTGGGCATGGGCTCATGGGTCTGTTAYTGCCCTTGAGCAGCAGAATGTCAGGGAAGAGGAAGGATTGCTGGGGTACTTGTAAAACAGACTGAACACATGGATGGGGAGCAAGCCAAAAGTGCTACAAGAAATGGTCCCTACCCTTTCAACATACTTGCACTTGCATATTCCACTTGCCCATGCTCCTGGATCCCAAAGCTATCCAGAGGTTAGAAATCAGCCAGACCAGAGAGAACTGAAGCTGAACCAGCAAYGCAGAAGGAAGGACAGATCCTAAAGGACCTAACCCCTCAAAATCTGTGTCTAGTGGTGCTCAATGAATGGCAGAAGGCTGAAGGGAAGAAAAAGAGGTTTTAAAGTATAGATGAACCAAGTGAAAGGCTGAAAGCAGCTTTATTGACATTTTAAGAATTCAAGTGTAATACACACTGGCTTTCAGTCTACAGCTACAAGCAAAAATCTCTGAGATTAACAGTAAACATCAAAATTTTCTTTTCAAATATGGATTGACAAAACTGACATGCAATAAAAGCTTCCAATGAAACTCACAGGCTCTGTTCCCCCACATTCTGATAGGAGGCTGCCCTGTAAACACACTGCACTCAATGAGCGTAGGAGAAAACTGTTTTTATAAAATTACATCTCACTCTAAAGAAAATATTTGCATGGCTGTAGCCAGGAGTGTAATAAGGGTCATTGGAAGATCACAGGCACAAAAAACCAAAGAGCCCGCCAGCTTTAGAGTTCGGTGATTTTTACTTTTTTCCTCAAGATCTAATTTTTCCCCCAAACAAAACACTTCCAGCCTTTTCCATTCTAAGGACAATATTCAATATGTAAATCTCATGCTGTCACCCCATCCTGACCCCTAGAGAAAAATCAAAACTGTTTCTAGCCAAGCAATACAACAGGCAAAACTACAAGCTACTGTCCACTCATATTAAGAGGCCATGATCGCTCTAACTCACGTTGGACTGTCCTCACCAACCCCTAAGAGAAAGAAAGCTTCACCTCCAAGCTACAACGTAGGTRCGTAACTAACACTGCAGATCTGAGCTCAGCAAGCTCTGATTAAACAGAAGAAACTTCTCTGTTTAGACAAAACTTATTGCTGCTTTGGCAATTTCATGCTATGTTTACAGTGGCTACCTTGCCTTTTCTTCTGGCAAAGAAACAAAGATTTAGCAGGATCTGAAAAAAAAAAAATCAAGAGTAATAACGCACTGATTTCTGATCAAGTTTTAAAAGTTTCCAATGGCTTCCCTTTGATAATCAAAAAAAAACCCTGTAATTTCAGTGATCATCAAGTATTTGTTTAAAAATTGCTTTAAAAACCATGTTTGGAGCCCCCATTGTGCTGGCTAATGTCCATTGTGTTTCTAAGGGCCTTCAGAAAGTATTCCCTCCTCCATGTTCTGTACTGTAAATGAGCACTTAGACAAGGAGGAGGGAATAGTGTGTAAAAGCCAACTCTGCTCTTAAACAGCTCTCTCTCCTTTCCTACTGTTTTCTGCACACTTTTTCCCATCAGACACTTTGCATTTCACCTCTGATTTCATGTTTTTATATTCTAAGTTCTTCTTTCACAGGAAAGACTCTCCCTCTGGAACTTCACATGAGAGGATTAATGGTTTTCTGACCCTTTATCCATTGAATTTTTTTCAGTCTCTTCTCCACAGAGAAATCAATGTATGATCAGCAATGCCTCAGCATGTTAAAGGACAATAAAAACAAAGAATTCTGAAACCTAAACACGACAAGTTTAGCAAAAAGTGCCACCAGCCAACTCAATCTCTAAACCTCATCGCTGGCTGTGGCGGTGCAGCCCAGTCCCTAGGGTTGTCTCTAACTTCACCTCACTGTGCACTGAGCCATTTCAGATCCCCAAGCTGACACAAAACTGTATTTTTCCTTAGGTTAGCTTTCTGCTGGTGCAGGATCAAAGACTAGAGCCAATGGAATGACACACATGGAGAAGAAGGTGGAGGACAGGACCACACACCTCAGTCAACTTCCAGCGTTAAGGGGAACTTGCCAGAGAGCACCAGGCCGCACACACCGGGGCTTCATCCCGCACTGTGTCCATCCAGAATGAGCATTTTGTGGAGATTATAAAAGAAAGGACAGATGTGGGTCTCAGAAGGTATTAAATCATCCCTCTCTGTGCTGCTTGTCCCAAACATGGTTAAGCAGAGGAGGACGTGTCAGCCACAACTGAAACCCTGCTGTCAGACCCAGGAAGATTTCCAATTCAGACATGATTCCAATCCAGGGTTGAAGTTCAGCTCTTCCCTTTGTCCAGGTTCACAAAAGGAAATAAAAGTAAAATCCTTGACACTACATAGCATACTCGAACAGAAAAAATGTAATGGCCACCCAGCACCGCTGTCATTCAGAAGACAAGAGGCTGGGTCACCCCTGGTAACACCAAAGGGTT
Source organism: Amblyornis subalaris (assembly GCA_018881555.1). Lineage (NCBI taxonomy): Eukaryota > Metazoa > Chordata > Aves > Passeriformes > Ptilonorhynchidae > Amblyornis > Amblyornis subalaris. The sequence goes on from JACAXG010000075.1 coordinate 3,630,139, forward strand.
TTATAGTTTCCACTGTGCACTTGAACATAACAGTATGTTGTTTATGTGATTTTAATATGAACAGGAACACGACATAAAATGCTTCTACGATAGGATCTTAGTGATTATGCAAGTGTTCTCCAAAATACAGGGAGAATGGAATAAGACAAGTGGTATTTACCATAGCTTCCTCACCACTTCTGGAGCCCAAAGAGAGACAGATGAACCCTAAATATTTTCTTACTTGAYAAAATACCTATACTGTCAAAAAAACTTCTGCGAGGCATATTTTGCAAATGACCTTACTCCCTACTAAGTTAGATCAGAAGTATATCCTTGCAGAAGTGGCAGACATGAGAGACAACAGCAGCAGTACATCCAGTCTGTCTTTGCCAGAAAGAGAATTACACCTGAAAACCAAGTACCTGGAAACCACCTCATGTTCCTGTTGAGTATGCAAGTGTTGTGTCAAAGTGGAACTCACTACTGCAGAGTCAGCTACCTACAACATCTTTAAAACAAATCTCTGAATTTGCTGCCATATCTATTGTTCTCAACAAAACATCCTCATTACAGGAAATCCACTACTAGGATACATCTGAAGATGTAATTATTAGTGTGATATTTGCTTCTCTTCTAATGAATCTCACCAAGCATAAAACCTGAGACTGCCTCACAACTCATTGAAAACGTGTTATTCTGGTGACAAAAACCGGTGAATATAGGCAGAGATGAAAACTGTACAACTGGAAATGTTATTTAGCTGGAAGTAAACATCTAAAGTTCTCCAGCTTAGCTTACACCAGAATTTAACAACAGGACATAGGTAACTTTTTCAAATAGTCTGAGGCCTAAGCCACCTTATCTGTACATAATTTTAATGCCAACTGGTCCTGTACAGGAAACGCTTAATTCAGTCTAGTTAAAAAGAAAAATAACATCAAACTATCCAAAGAGTTTTTTACTTCAGGCAGTTGTATTTCAACAGGATTAAACTTAAATTAAGCTGTTCGACCAGAATCACTTTCTCCTCAGTGAGATATTGCTACCAGAGGAGAAAAACATTCTCTCAAGTTCAAAGGACAAATTAAGGTTCAAGTTTATCAATGTATTTCAGTCTACGGATAAAAGGAAGAGCAGTCCTAAAAATGGCAAACATACCAGTCAGAACTAGGCCAATATTGTGGAGAACCTAATATGAAGGCTCAAACCAATCATTCATTAGGTTTGCCCTTGGACATAAGTAGCAAAAACTATGACACACTCACTATGAGGAGGCACAAAGGCAAGGAAAATGTAGGCTCAAAGTAGGCTCAAGAAAAACAGACCCAAAACGGTATTTATTGCAACAGAAGTTGTTATTCTGTAATCTTGAMATATGAAAACAAACCTTCCCTAGTGTCAAAATGTATCCGTTTTCCACCGTTTTCATTATTATGTGCTACCTACTAAGGCTGTTTTTCAGACACTGATGATCTGAACTACATTGTTGTATTTTTTTAATATATATATCTATCTATATATATATATATTAGGGGTGGTATTTTGGAAACGTTTCATCTGAAGCATTCCAAGCTGATAACCTTTACCCAAATACATAAAACAAGAGCCATGTCAAACGCACTATAAATAGCATTAATAGTAAGGAATCAATAACATCCAAACCTTTAGGTAACATCTTATTAATCCGCCCTTGGCATGCATGGGCACACTGCTGTAAGGGCTCTCAAAATGCAATAGTCAAAGGTGAAGGACACAATTTGTCCAACTAGTTAATGCAACTGCTATTTAACCAACACAGCCACTAAAATGCCACCTAATGAAATACTCCCTACCATGATAAGCAGCAGAGACAAGAACGATAAACACGAAACGTTTTTCTAAAAAAATAAATTAAAAGTCCTCAGGGCTGTTACCGATCTGTCATATTTTTTTCCGAAGACATGTAAAGATCTATATTTGACAACAACCATTTTAATCTCTGCTTCTCTCCCCCCCCCCCCATTTCTTGTACCGCGCCCAACACAATGGTACAACTGCATCTCCCAGGTATCGCCTTGATATTTATTTCTGCTTTCACAGTGACAAAGGTGAACTCTGATGGTCCAAAGATGCTTGCAGCAAAGCGGGGTGAGAGATATTTCTAACGACATACCCACACGCGGGTTACTGAAATCCAGCCTCCATGAGATGTTTTAATCTGACAAATTAAAATGGTTGGGAAACGCTATTTGGGTAACGGAATCGGCCGCCACATGCATTACTGAGGGGGGAGCAATAAAAGGTCTTTAAAATAGGTCACTTTCAGCCAAATCCCACACCAGCAGCGAACAAAATGGTATATACACTGAAAACTCACCGCTTGGGGAGGAGCAAGGGGCAGGGAGGAAAAAAAAATAAAAGGGTGAAAAAAATAAAACGGCACAAATCCGCGCGAGTCTCCGAGGGACCCCCAACCCCCCCGGGGGTCGGGGCTGGGCCGGCAAAGCCCCCAGGGGAGCCGCAGACAAAAAGGGCCGCGGCGCTGGGCACGCCTGGCCGCGGGGCCGGCCCCGGCCCCAGCCCTGGGCCTCCGGCGGCCCCTGACAGCGGGGAACACCCCTCCGCCCGCGGCCGCCCCTCCGCGGGAAGCGCCATTTCGCCGCCCTCTCCCCCGCCGGTACTCGGCGACGGCGGCCCCGACCCTGCGGCACTGCCGCAGAGCGCGGCGGGGGAGGCGCCGGCCCCACCGGGCCGCCCCCCCCCACCCACCTCCTCCCTCACCCTCCCGGGGCCGCCCCGGCCGAGCCCCCCGCCGCGCTGCCCGCCTTACCCTCCGCCGCAGCCGGGCTGGGAGCGCCGGTCGGCCCCCCGCGGAGGAGGAGGAGGAGGAGAAGGAGGAGGAGGAGCGGGGCAAGGGGCGGCGGCCCCGCGGGGGGAGGCGCCCCCGGAGGGGCGTCGGGCCCGGCCCCCGCGGGTGCCCGGGCGCGGCGGGCACAAAGGCGGCGGGGCACGGCACCTAAGATGGCAGGGCGGGCGCGGCGGAGCGCTCAGCCGCCACCGCCGCCACCACCACCACCACCACCGCCGCCACCACCACCACCACCACCGCCGCCGCTGCCTGGGCCCCGCTCGCCGAGCCGCGGCCAGGCCGCGCCGCGGAGGCGCGGCGTGCGGGAGGGCGGGCGGCGCCGGCCGTGCGCCGCGGCGGAGCGGGTCCGTGTGCCGGGCCGCGATCGCTGCCGCCGCCCCGCCGCCGCCTCCCCTCAGCGCCGCCCGGGCTCCGGCTGCGCCGCCGCCGCCGCTCCGCGCTGCCCGCAGCCAGCGGCCCCCGCCCGCCCCTCTCGCGAGACTTCGCCGCCCTCTCCCTCCCCCCCCCCCCCCACCGCGGCCGGCGGGAGGGGCTGGGGGCGGCGGGGGGAGCAGAGGCGGGGCCGGGAGGGGGCGGCGGAGGGGCAGTTGTGGCGCGGGGGCGGGCGGGGCTGGGTGGGGAGGGGTCGTGGGTGTGAGGGGCTCGGTGGGGAGAGCTCGTTGGTCCGGGTTGCTCTATGAGGAGGGGGCAGCGGCTGTGAAGGCTTGTGTGAGGAGGAACCCTGAGTGTGAGGGGCTTTGTAGGGAGGGCTCATTGGTGTGAGGGACAGTTTGAGGGGACAGGTAAAGGGTAATTAGGGTGAGGGGTTGCTGAGGGATAGAAAGATGGGAGGGAAGTGGCATGTGGGGGTGTTGAAGGGAGTTCGGGAGAGAGGGTTTGTGGGAGCTCCATGTGGGGACACTGAGAAGGGAAAGGGGCCTGAGGGAGAGGATGGTGGGGCGCAGCTGCTGAGGCCGTATGAGCTCAGCCGGGGTTGTGGGGGGCAGCAGGCCTGAGGGGAAATGAAGAAACTGAGGAAGGGTGTGGGGCAACTGGACTGGGGGCTCTGGAGGCGAGCAGAGAGAAGCAGGGCTCAGCAATGGGGCATGTGGGGTGTGAACATGGGTGGGGAGATGAGGTGTGAGGGCAGAGGAGAGACGGGGGGGGGGTGGGAGCTTTTGGGGGGCAGGTGTGGCAGAGGAGGGTAAGTTTGGGGTGGGCTGGATGGTGTGAGGACATCAAGCCAAGTGGAGCTGCCTCTCTGGCGAGGAGCAGCTCAGCCACAGGTGGTGACAATCCCAGGAGGTGGTAGGTGTCCACTTGTGCTACTCTAGTGCAACTGCCCTCACCAAATGGGTGCATTTCAACCTGCCCTTGGCCAAGCTGCATCCGGTTTATGGCCAGAAGAGGAAAAAAAATCTCATGGACTGAGCACGTGGTCTCCTAAACTGTATTCTTGGCTCTCAGTGGTAGGTGTTGAACTTGGTAGGTTGTTGAGCCTTTGTGTGCTTTGGTATCTCCATCTACGAAGCAGAGATAACAGTTGGCTTCATGCAGGGATTAATTATCGCATCTTGTAGTCACGTATTTGTTTATTTGTTTTTACTATAGATTACAGCTGGAGGAATTCTAAACAGTGCACTTCTCCTTGTCATGGTGCTTGAGCGCATTGTGCTCCCATCTGAACAGAGGAAATCACTGAGGTCAGTCTCCCTTGTGTTTATAGTTGCTTTCCCTTTCAGAAGTATGGGGGCAAGGAATCATCAAAATAACAATTTGTACTGACATCCTGATAATAAATGAATAGAAGCAGTTACATAAGACACAAAGTTTGTCAAAGGTGTGTTTGTAGGGATGGCTTCTGCTTTGGGCTTCAGAATTATACTGAAGGAACAGTGGACTCGGTTGCAACGTACCCTGCAAATATTCACTTTTGAGATGTCCCCAGTATGAAATAATGCGATTCTGTAAATCCAGTATTACTGCTACTGCTGAAACAAAACAGATGAAACAAACTTCCTATTTTCCCCATAATCTAACAGATATTTTGTATCATAACACTTTGTATCCAGCAGGCATCAAGGTGATGCTGGATACGATTTAGGTAAATTTTGCATTTACAAGCAGAGCTACTGTGGACTGTTTAACCTGGGATAGGGGGGAACCTGAGGAAAGTTGTTGGCTGTAACAATTGTGGACCACATCTAGAGTTTTGAACTCTAGTTGTGAACTTGTCACAAAGTGGTCTGCATACTCTGCCTTTTCAAATCCCAATAGGAAAAGTGAGACAAATGTGGATCACTTCAAACATATGTTGTTGTGGGTATTGGGAGAGGCAAACTAAAGGTTTATCTGATTATCTCAACCTTGAAGTTGGCAGCTATGACAGGAAACTTGGTTTCATTCATCYGCCAAAGATATTTGTAGTGTATCATTTGACAAGTTAAAAGGCATTTTTGTAATGACACAAAAATAAAACCATCCGCTTTCTGAAACTACAGTTTCTGTCTTCTGAAATAATATGGGTTTGGAGACACGCTTCTGGGGAAATTAAGGGCATGCTTGAAAGGTAAACGTATGTATTTTCAAATGTTAGAACACTGGTGTTTAATCTGAATCTGCTCAGCATGGCCTATTGATATTAATTTGGTTTTGTACTTGTTTTGTCAAATTAGTGGGTATCATTTGCTTTTGGAGATGGGAGAACAAAATGGAGCAGTAAGAGGGAGTGATCCGCCCACAGGGTCAAAAGGTAGAATTGGAAACCAGGTTCTTCTGAATCTTGATCTTGTACTTCTTCCTGCAGATAAATTGCCTGTAAAGCTCATGAATTATGAGAGTTAGTGAGGTCCATGGAGCTAACCCAGCRAATGCCAACAGAGAGTCTGGGCCTCAGCTCTTTGCGTTACACACATAAAAGATAATGAGAGCTCTAAGTAAAAATCCTTAGAGTCTCAAACGGTGGCTGCAGAAAAATGTGAGTAATACTTCACCCTTAACTATCAAGTATTTTACTTAAAATGCTAGATCTGCATTTGATACCTATTCAGTGACTGCTTCAAAAATATACAGTATAGTCTGTGAACAGACAGTTTAGAAAAAATCCACTGAAATGCTGAAAGAACTGCCAGTATGAAAATTATGTTTATTGTCRCCAGCTGAACTAAACAGCACATTTAGCTTTCCCTGTTCATTGCATCAGGAGTGTTCTTGCTGCCTTCAAAAAGGACCATAGTAGGCATCTAGAAAGTTAGTTTAGCTTCATTTGCTAATTTCCTGATGCAAATTTAGTCCATTTAAAGAAGAACTAAACAGATTTATGTATGTCTGTATCTGGGATTTGTACCAGTCTATCTATCAGATAGCCATACTCAAAGTTAATTCCGTCTGAAGGAGGTGCCAGAACATCAATAAATAAATATTACAAATTGCCTAGCGGTTCAGCTGACAGGCAGAACTGGTTTCAACACATTGCTCCCAATGTGCTGCTGCAGAGCTGGTCCTGGAGTAGACCCACATGACATTCCAGCATGGACAGGACCTTTAAGAGCATGCACCAGCACTCCATGATATTGTAGGAGAGGAAGTAGAGAACAATACTATGTCCAACGGAAACTGTGGCAAGAATTTATTCAAGGCACATTGTAATTACTTGAGCTGGGAGTTTGGCCAGGACATTGGGGTTAACACCCCTACTCCTTTAGAGGTGTCATAGTTTATTTTTTTTAATGACTTTAAGTGATGAGAAGCTTGGCTTTCTGTCTCAGCAGAATGACACCAGTTCAAGCAGTGTAAACTTCTTATGGCAGCATGAAGGTGCTGTTTCAGAACTAACTCATAGCAGTGATGGGGCCTAGTACAGTAATCACTGCTTTATAAGTACTTGCAGTAGATAAGAAAGATAAGAGTGTGATTAGGGCACAGTTTCAGCTGCTGTAATTACAGCCATGCCTTCCTCGGTCTTTGGTCCATATGCTGCTTGAATCTGGCCATTTTTAAGCAAACAATTGTAAATTATAGAATAAATTGTAGAACTTGAAGCAAAGAAATTTGGTTATTATATAGCAGTTATGAACAGAAGTTATCAATGCTTTTTCTTAGGAAATTTGTCATCATACAAGCAGAATGTAATTTAGCCAATGTAATGCTTTCATGCCATTGAGATTTTTTAGAAAGTGTTCCTTGTATGTTTGATGTACCAATTTAGAAACTAACTTTCAGCTTGTTCTCTGCTCACAGAGAAGATAAGCACTTATGTGTTTTAGTGAGTGACTGGTTGTGCAATGCACAAGTGAGGAATTGTTTTGATTTTACTAGCACATGAAACCTGCCATCACTCCTATAGTGCAGTTTGGGCCATTATTATGGGTTGTGAGGTTATACAGGAAAAACATGTTCTGGAGAAAGGCTGGTCAAAATAAACGAGGTAGAGTCTTCCAGATTACTGTAATCTGGATTTATATCAGTGATGTAAATGCTTGGGTACATCCACTGGGATGAAGATACCATGTCAGGCAGTATCCCTCTGACAGTTCATGTCGTAAGGACAAAAATGAAGCAATACTGACATTATTATGTAACTGCTTTTGTATTGTATGACAACAATAATAATACTTCACTCTCCTCTTACCTTTTATTAGATAAAGAAACATCTTCCTTGCTGTGCACTTACGGTTGTCCTATGAGTTGAGTGGTTTTAGCTATTAAGAAATGGGGAAACGGTGGCACAAGAAGTACTTGCCAAGGTCGTATGGGAAATCAGTGTCAGAGACATAAGCAGAATTGCAGCCTTCTGACTGTCCCATTCTACTGTCTGGGAAACCAGACTAAAGTGGAAAAGTGGCTTGCAGTGTGACTCAACAGCTTTTCCTTCCTCAGCCACTGCCATGCTGGGCAATTACAAATAAATGCCAGTAGGTCATTTCCACCTGAGTCAAACAGGTTTCCAAGGGACATCTAGGTAGGATGTCTCCTGTTGGTGAGGGTTCTTCGATGAATCTTTGCAATGATTTTGCTTTGAAATATTTTCAGCATTTCAGAACTCACTGTTTTTCTAGGCCATGACAACTGAGTATAAGGAGGGTCTGTTCAGGTATCTTGGATTTTTTTCACAACAGCAGGGCTGAAGGGGGTTTTACTCTGGTATTTGTTCAGAATACCTGGAATGGGTACAAGGATAAGCATTATGGAGGCCTTGATATTGAAGAGTGACTGACGGAAAGAAGGACAGGAAAGGCCTCAGCTCTGGTCCTTGGATGGACAGGTAAGAAGAGGCCTTTGGCAGAGAAGGGAGAAAGGTGACTAATAATGTGAAACTGGGAGGAAACTCATTTCAGTTATGCAATCTGCTGGCTTGCTTTCTCTGAGGGAAGACACCTTTTGTTAGTTGTTCCACTGGCACTTGCTGCTCATGCTGTCTTCTGAATAGAAATCTAAACCAATTATTTCTCTGCTTGACTTAGGAAGCTTAATTTAGCTTTGCGGCAATGAAAATACAACAGCATTTCATTTCTTTGTTCTCTGTCCACAGGATTTCTGTTAGATTTACTTTGTCTCTTCCCTTTATTATTGGTTCTTTTCCTGGATGTCCAGTAGTTTAGCCAAGATGAAGAAACTTTCTTTTTTCTGCTGTCATGCACTCACTCCGTCCCCATGTCTCACTTGTTCCATGGTTTTCTGTGTCCTTTTTGCCACATTTCCAAAACTTCCATGGAGAATTTTGCTGTGGCAGTTCAGGACGTTTCTGTTGTCTGGTCTAATCCTTCTCCACAGGTTTCCCCTCATAGCAGAATCAGCAGAAGAGTGTTTGTTCTGTGCCTGACCTTGCTGGGTTAGTGTTGGCTGTCTTAGCTCAGACCCAAGCCTAGCAGTGCTGTGACTACCCTGGCCATTGTCCTAGCCTGGCTGGTGTAGGGACATGTATTTACACCAGCTGACCATGGTACAGGGAAATATCCTCTGGAAGAGCAGTTTGCTGGAGATGATGACTGGAACTTCTGGAGCAAGAGTTGGTAGAACTCTTCTGAGGACTCCTAGATTCCATATAAGCGTGGTGGCTTTTCCTGTGGTTGTGTGTTGACCCCATCTGGATCTTGATTTCCTGTTTTATAGATTTTACAGGAAAACAACATTTTACATTGTTGTAAACATGCTTCCAGGAACTGATTCTTACAATCTGTAAAACAGTTTGTGAAAACCTGGCCTTGCTCTTCAGCAATTCTGCAGTCACCTATCTCTGAGACATTGTATTTCACCCCTGAATAAGATTCTAGACCAGAAAAGGAGTTAGACTGCATACAGATTAACAAATGTGTTGCTAGTATCTCTGGCTACTGCAGCATGACTCACCCATCAGTGCTTGTCAGAGTCTGGCGTGACCTCATTGAAAGCTTCCACATCTCATATGTGAAGGCAGGTTGTAATCCAATGTGGGAATCCTAAATAGGTGGAGAATGAAGTTCTGAGATTGTGATAATGCATACATCATAAACATCGCCCTGGAAATCAATTATGCCCTCACCAGAAATATTCTTGCAGATTTCTGAGGATCTCTTGATGCTAAGCTTGCCTTTCCCTGCTTTTATTAACAAAGCCCACCTGTAACTACTCAAAACAGCAACAGAAATCAATGCTGGTGGGAAAATTTAAGAGTGGATGGGACATGTCAGGGAGGAGATGCTCTGTTATTTGCAAGGATGAGAAAGAGCTGATGGTTCCTTTTTATTTATCACAGCTTCTACAGGCTTTTGTTCTTTTTTTTTTTTCCTATGTCAGTAATGGGGCTTCTGGTATGCTGGTTTAGGGAGACAGGTGAGCAAACAGCAACAGAGGCTATAATAAAGGGACTAGATGAGTGAATTAACTTGTGGTACCTTCTATGTGTGGCTTAGATATGTAGTGTGAYGAGACAAAAAGTAGGAGGCAACACGAGTTTAGAAATTGGATGGTTCTCTTCAGCTGGTGCTCGCTTGAGTAAACATGGAGCTTGTGCTCTGTGCCTCTACCTCCTTCCCATGGGCTGTCACACACTAACCAATGGAGCAATGCTGCTCATTCTGAACTGAGGGAATTGCTGGCAGTTCAACTGCAGAACTCACATCTAGAAACAGACCAGCAGAAGCTCTCGTCCACTCCCCTGCTACTGAGAGAACTCTTAGTCTCTGAAAGCACAAGACTGGCACTGTCTCGCAAGTATCTGCTGCCACTTAAACTGAAAGTGAAATCCCTGGCTCCTGATTGCTGTCCTTAAGACATATGAATGTCTGTTCCTATTTCGCTGTAGGTAATTTCTGCATGTGGCAAAGTTGTCTGTGCCAGCCTGGCAGCTTTATCCATAAGCAGGAATGATTACTGTCTCTTGGTTTCCCAAACCCACTGTCCTCAAAGCTGCAGCTCCTCACTGATTCCACAGCCCTGCTTTCTCAGTGTCAGTGACTTTGCAGAAGTCACTGCATCCTCTGCTGTGCTTGGGATCAGCTCTGGCACCTGTCTGAATGTAGGTATGTCCCTCCTGCAGATCTGCTTTTCCTTATCCAGACTTTTAGCTGGTGAGTGTATTCTTTTTCCCTTTGCCTTAGGTAGATGGTACTATGACTTCTGCATTCCTTAATACTTTTTTTCTTGAGCTTGGGAACATGGATTATTATTCCTTTGGGGTGGGGAAAGAGGGCAAAGCTCCTGTTCTGAGCGGATTCATTTTATGTTCTAGTCCTTCTTTAAGTAAGGTGTAGAAGGTCATAGAATCAAGGCATGCATGTGATTTGTAAGGAGAAAATAGGCAACCTTAGGCCTTTTCATCCATGATTCCTTACCACAGAGATCAGCCAGGTACTATCTGCTTAGCTGTTTTTTGAATCCGTGGTGAAGTAAGTTGATGGCTCTGCCCAGTTTCTAGTATTGAGCACTGTGCACATACACACAAAGTACATCTGGTTCTAGAAATTAAAGTCTCTGATGTTCTTTGCATAGAGACTGAGGCCTAGATAATGTTTTGAGACTGAGCATACCTTTCCTGGGTGATCTGATGGATGCACATCATGACATACTAGAATGCAAGAGATGGAAGTCCCATGCAAGTGTTGTCCATGCTGCTTTCAGCTGTGGGGGTGTTGGCTTAAGTGATTGATCCAGTATTTGAAGTCCTATTGCTTGATTTACATCTTGATTTTTAGTATCTTGGCAGACCTATCTTTCTCATACTAAAGCACACCTCGGGTTCTAGTAGAATTCTGCTCTTACATCAAGCTCAAACCTCATTGCTGCTCCCTGCCTTCAGCTGGAAACGGGCAGACACCATTTGTGACTGAATATCCTGAGTCACCGATTCCCAGCTGGCATGTGCGCTGCAGTTCTATCTCTTCCTTTCCGACTGCACTCCCTAGAGGAGATTGGCAACAACTGCAGTCGTCAGCTCCAGCGTGCTGTGTGCGCTTGTCGGGCTCCACACAATTGGTGGACAACCCCTGTCTACGTCTATGGGGTGAGCTGCCTGTGATTTGTTACTGTATGCCTGGTGTTTCCATACTGGAAAATAGAACAGGTGTAGGAATATTTAAAAAAAAATCAGTTTCTTGATATTTACTAGTAAGATATCTGCATTGTGGAGATGGTGATAGGATGTCTTCATTTAATAATCAGTGGAGACAAGTGATGATGCCAGTAATGCTCTCACGGTAAGACAGATTGTGTGAAAATGGATGAAAACTAAGAATCTAGAGAGATGATGAAAGGTGAAGTAGTTACTTCCTGCACTGGAAAAATTCTGCTACCAGGAGCATGGGTCCACCATGCAGGAGCTGACAGGTTATCTGTTCTGTCAGACACTCTTGTGCTGTGTTTCTTATCCTGGTTGTGCAGTGTCCCAGAGAAAGGCTGCTTAAGCTCAACAGGGAAATAATGCAACATGTTGCTATGTTATTTAATCTGACCAAAACGTTTTCACTATGTAATGCTTGCTGCTAGTCTTGTGCATAGCTCTGGGGGAAGCTGAAACACAAAACACTTCATTGAGCTTTTTGATCCAACAGGTCTTGACATATTGCTGCTGGACACGTCTCTGTGTCTGATCTGAACTGCGACAGTTCCATTCTGTCCTGCTAAAATAACAGCATATTAAACAATACTATTCTGTCCATGCCATTTCCACCTATTGACTAAAAACTTAAATTCTTATTAAGCTAGTTTTAATTTACATGTCATAAAGTATTAGTTAATGGTCAGCTGATTTTCCTGGCATGAAAATTGCAAAGTATATAATACAGATCAATGCTTATCTGGGACCAAATGAGTTAAACCAGCTCCTTCTGCTGAAATGCCCAGCGAAATACAGTGATGCTCTGCATATCAAATCTCTATTTGCAACTGGTCACCAGTGTTTGCCTGGGACAGTTCACCCTGTTAGCAGGCACTGATCCTGCTATGCAGGAGATATGTGGCTGTGCTGACTCATGAAAGCGGGTGCAAGTTGCATCAGTGAAGTAAGGAGTGGTTCACCTTAGGAGTAGGATGTAGGGTTTAGTGTAAGAACTGTTAAAGAACCACCTTTAGAAGAAAGTTGGGGGAAAATACATGAGAAAGACTTTGAAATCTGACTTGATGAAATTCTGACTCTTCTTGCTGCCGTCAGGGGCTTGTTCCAAATGGGATAGGTGCACAATTGTTATCACCACTGAGGTGTCTTGGGAAAACATGCACTGTAGCTGCAGACAGCAGTAGTCCTAAGGCGAGTTTTCTGGGAAGGGTTGGCCAACAGCTGTTCAAACACTTCAGTACACTGTTACTGTCCTGTTCCTCCTTTATAGAGCAGATTCATCTATCCCTGTCTAAACACCATTTTTAGTATTTTTTGCTCTCCTCTCATTTACCTCATATCCTTCAAGATTCCCTTTGTATCTCTGGGGTTAATTCTATTAAATCCAATTCCTTTGACTTCTGCTTTGCCTGTGCTTTGCACCTGCTGCAGAGCCCCAGCAAACTTGGCAGCCAACCCTTGGGCACTCCAGAGAAAACAACTGTCTAGACCAGGCACCTTCTGCCCGATGCCCTGGACGTACCCCAGAGTCCCAGGCATTACTCTGTATTCAGAACAAAGTGTTGCTATGCAAATGATTCCTTTCTGTTCTTCCTCTTACCTCCACAGAGTTATGTGCACCCGACTTCTCAACAGGCACTAGCCTAATGTTTATTGATCTTTTACAGAGGTCTGATGCAAAGGAAGATTGATAAAATCTTTTCCAGTGTCTTTGTGAACTCATAATTGCACCTGCCTCCTCCTAGGGAATGAGGCAAATGGGAGTGAGGGAGCCCACAGATTAAATAGTACCTTCATCAGACCTGGAGATAGTGCAGGCTGGAGGCCATCACTGCAAAGGCCTTACAGAGCCTCTGGTATCCAGCAGAATTCAGGAAGGTGTGTTGCTCTTACCAAAAAGGAAATCAAATCTTGGTYTAAAGAGTCCTATGGCATGGGAAGGGCAGAGAAACCTTAATGCAAAGTCACAAGCTGTTCCCATTCCCAGTTAAAGCCCCTGTTGCCCTAGGCAAACATAGAGCCTGTCAGTGTCCTGCAGCTTTCATGCAGAGATGTGACCAAAATAGCTCCACAACTTTACAATGTGGCTAAAAATAGCTTGCAGGTCAGCTTTTTTCTCAAAGGTGGTGGTGACATTAGGGGGAGAGCACTTTTGTTGCTGTTCAGTGCAGGTAGAACTGGGTAAACAAAGTGAGGACAGCAGCAATTTAATTGAACAGCCTTGAGGAAAGAGAAGTGATAAGGGATGGGAAAGGACTAAGGAGAGATGGACAAAAGCGTCAGAGGCGTGGGTGGACCCGCTGCCACTGGCCAAGTTAGTGTGCTTATACACGGACAACTTCTCCCTGAGGTTTTGTTTCCATGATGTTTGAGAGTTATCAGTCTGTTCCTGTCTCCTTGTGGCCCATGTCAGGATGTGTCACTGCACGGGCTGGCCAGCCAATGCAGCATTTCTTGCTCCTCATTTCCAGACAGTGAACACAGCCCATGACATCACCTCTGGCCAGTGGCGGATCAGAGGCTAGGCCATGGCAATGTCAAGTGTGTTTTGCTGTAGCCACTCAACCAGAGAGTTGATCTTTTACAGTGCAATTTGCATGTGGAGAAATCTGGATGGCCCTTAGTTCTAGGGGGATTTCGGTATTTGTTCTTGGGCCAAAAATAGGCTGTTTTTATGGGGCTGAACTGTCTGTTTTTGTAGAGCATTACGTTTTACCAAAGGAGCAAAGCTGCACACCATGATCCTCAGAGTTTTAGTCTCTGTTGTGTATACTAAGTCTGGCCATGGAGATGAGTCTCAGCCAAGTCTGGAAGTTAAGTGCCTGATTTGGAACGCTATGGGAATCTAATGTAGGTTATGTGAGGTTTGCCATGCCTGCAGCTCTTGTGCTGCTGAGGTAAATGTACTGCAGCAGGCTGTGCTAGCGAGAATTTCCTTTGTGCTGCAGGCTTCATGCCTAGTGCTCTGATGGTGCAGAAGGAGAGGATGGAGGAAACAAAAATGTGAAAAATCGAGGCCAGGTCATTACTGTCAGATGAGGACAGAGTCCTGCAGCCAGTCAGATGTGACAGAACACACTTGCTGATGATGCTACCAGGAAGCTTGAGAGAAATGTGACTGAGTGATAGCAGTGCGCATGTGCCTGTGGAGGAAGGAGGCTATCTGTAAGCTCTTGCAATGCTTTTCTCTGCCCAGCAACATCGTTGCTTCTTTTCCTTGTGTTCTGCTTAAGCAGCTGTTCTGTGTTTATGATCCAATCTATTCTTCATACAGGGCCATCTTCACACTGAGCCACCTTCACTGCCACAGCAGTTATCAGAGGGACTGACAGGACCTCAGGTTTGCTTTGAGTAAGCACTATAAATACGGCAAAAGCACAATAGTTACTGTTCTCTTAAACTAGTGTGAGTCTTGTAGGACCAGCCCCTGTCCCCACCTATGTAAAATGGCTCCTGTTGCCTCGCAAGAGGGAGACTTCAGCCAAGTGCATCTCCATATTGACAAGTGTAGAGAGAATTATGCGCATGATCAGCTTGCTAAGGATTTCATTTGATGTGCGGCTGGAAGTCAGCTGCCAATAAAAAAGGGAGCTCTGCATCCCTACTTATATGCTTCTAGTGCATTTAGAAGCTACAGGCCACGTTAATTGCAGACTGCAGTTGGAATAGGTTATAGATAAAATCAACTCAATACCACCACCACGACCAGTTGGCAGAGTCATTTCTAAGCACTGCAATACAGCTCTCACCACAGCCGGCTCCTTCCCTTCAGTGAGAGCTGCTCCCTGGTCTGCCCTGCCCAGCTTGTAAATGTAGCTCATCAGTCTCTGCTTCTTTGCAAATGAGTTGCGTAGGTAATGGGAGGAGGAGGAGGAGGGAGCAGCGCTGCAACCTGCCCATCCCCAGCCAGTCGTAAAGGCTCCGTGCTCCTTAGGCTTTCTGAAGTTATTTGCCACGTGAATCGTGTGGGTATAAAACTTTGTAGTTTCCTTAGATGCTCTGCCTTTTGCAACAGGAGGTCATTTCCCAGTGGGAAAAACAGGCTGTTGATGTGGTAGGCACTCAGCTTGTCGTTTGGATAAGATCCAGAGCCGATTAGTTTGGGCGCAGCAGTGTGCTAACACAGGCAGAATGCACCCAGACTGGCTCCTGTCGAGATAGCGCCGATCTCCCCACACTCCCCAGCTCTGTCCGCGGCCCCCGGTTCACCGTGAGCACCAGTCCCTGTCCCTGCCAGCGCTGACGTGCCCACAGGGAGCCACAATTTGCACCCGGTACTGCTTGCCCGTGTCCTGATCAGTGCCAACCCTCCCAAAGCAAATAGTGATTTGCCTGTCTGCACTGACTCAGCTGTGCTGAAGGCAGGAATCAGTAATAAATCCAGTTCAGTGAAGACCATAGGTAAGGAACAGCCTTCCATAGCAGATACTGAGATATTTAAAAGGAACTTGACTCTGTCCCAGGAAGTGCACTGAAGTGAGCAATGTTGCATTGGGCAAGAAAGCCTACCCAGGAGCCATTAATCTCTCAACATCTGTAGCCCTGCGGTTGTAAGCACTGGGGGTTGTCTTCCCCTGCCTGCAATTACTAGCTAACAACTGGGAATTCAAAGGAATCTGGGCTATCTTTAGGAAGCAAGTACCTACTCTTTGCCTCCTCTCAGGAAGCAAGGTCCTTCATTACAGCCTGTCATGGCAAGGGGCTTGCAGATAAGGAGGAAGGGCAGGAAACCTGCTGGGCTTTGCTTCTTTAGAAACTCTAAATATTTTTCATAGTCTTAGCACTGTGAGTCAGCATTTCTAGAGCCTTGACTTGTTTACAGCAGCAATCAGTGAGATGGTACAAGGTAGGTGGGGTGTGGAGGTATGTGTGTGTCTAAAATGAGAAACCCTTTGCCCAGGCACAAGTGGAGAAGTTACCAATTGTATTTTCCAAATGTGACTAACAGGAAGCAAAGGACTGGATACTCTGAACAGTAACTGCAGTGGAGCCATTTCCAGGGTAAGGAGTTTGCTAGTGTGAGTAAGGGAACTGGAACTTCACAAAGCTGTATATATCATGTTGTCATAGTTCACTTGATATGAAAAACAAAAGACTGCAAATATTTAGGATTATCAGTATAATGGGATAAAGGTAGCACTTTCTGTCTGAAGTGGTTATGGATTCATTTTGCATTGGCCTGGCTGGACAAGCTGTGGGGCAGGAAGACCTCCAGAAGTGTAACAGACTAAACACTGAGGTTTCCGTTCAGAGCCCATACCTGCACTGGAATAAGGAACATCTGCTATGGGGTATCTTCTGTCACTGTATGCAAGCTTTTTCCCTATACCTGACTGGTCAGCCTGGCTGGATCTTGTGGCAAAGGGAGGTGACATCAAAACCAGGATATATTTTAGATCTGCAACTTCAGTTCTGCAAAGGTATTTATTTTGAAAATTCTGGTTTCCATAGCAATGTAGTGCCGTTCTCTCTCATCTTTCTGCCATTACCCCAATCTTAGCAGCCATTAGATAAATTATCAGTGAGGCAAACCTTAGCATTTTTTAATCTAAAGTGATTTTATATATGTTGGTTCCTTAGTGAATCAGAGGCATTTAGTCAAGGATTGACTCATATCCTTTCCTGGGTCTAACATGAGGTCTATTGCAGTGAAAAGATGATAATGAAGAATGAATATTATTAATTGGTCTTGGTGAATGAATTCCTAGGCTACTTTCCTGTAGATTGGGGGTCCTATATCTAGAATTCTGGTTCAATTCTAGATGAGTTGTCTATGTTATGTCTTTAGATTTTCCTTGTGTTCCACTATAGCTTCATTAGGACATCATATTTTTGTTTCATACATGTAGTAAATAAATCCTTTTGTAAGGGTTGCTGTGAACTGCTGTTCAGCTGCTGTTCCCCACCCCAGAGGTAACTTTTGGACACAGTTTTCCTTCCTGTTGTTAACAGAACTAATGCTTGTGGCTCATTGCTTTATTCTTGTTTTCAATATCTATAAAAAAGAAGCAGTTAGGAAAATAAGGCAAGATCTTTTTTATTGGTGGTGGGGGGGGGGTTGTTTGTTTTTGTTGTTGTTTTGCTTCCTGGTGCATTTTGCCTTTCCTGGTCAACGAACTACTAGTTTTGCCAGAATAGTTATGCAAGTTGGAATGTAAAAATCTCAGACTTAACCCTGCAGCAATGATGGCATGCAAAAAGCAAAGATGTGGAGATGATTTATTCTGATGGTGTAGTTTGCCTTTTAAGGAAATGATTTAGTGAGTTCTTTTGCCTATATGAACTGTATCTCCACCTGGGGAGCTATGCCAGAATAGCTGTTCCACAAACCCTTTGCTGCGAACAATAGCCTTTGTCCTGGAATTCAGTCCTCATGAGTAGGTAAGCTGTGAAGTACAGAAACTGTGTGGGAGAATGAGAGTGGCACTGCAGACCAGATTCCAAGATAAGGAAGTAGGGCTAAAGACAGGCAAGGGTTAGCCTTTGACTCTTGCAGCATCCTCACTTAGTAACAAAAATACCTGAATTGTATAAAATGGAGCACAGATCCAGTAAGTCGAGGATGCAGGAACTCCTCTGTGGAATCTGGATGTTAACAGGCATCTGTTGCATAGTGCCCGTTGCTTGCCCTGCCATTTAGTCCATTTTCCTCCCTAACTAGAGCCATTGGCTGTCTTGTTTGTATTCAGTCCATGAGTTCCTCAGAGGAGATGTTTTTTTAAAAGTAAGTTCTTCACCCTGCTTCTGTTTGAGCTTCCCAGGTGCTGGATACCTGGCAGAAACAGCCTTTTAAATCCCAAGAGGTAGAAGCTCACTTGTGCTCCAAAGAATAGTAATCCTTACAAAATCTTTATTTTAGATGTCAAATATTTACTTTCAGCTGAATTATACCCATTCATTGAGGAAACTAATAATACTTTGCTCTTCACAATGTGGCTTATCAGTGAATCCTGTATATATTTTATGCAAAATGTTAAAAGGTAGTTGCTTATCTTTTAATTTACCTTTATTTTTCCCTTCATGTTCCTGCATTCCTATGTTTTGAGATAAGGTGAACAAAAGTTCTCCAACTGCTATCTCTAAGCTATGCATTCTGCAGTACCTTCACTGTGTTCTTTCTGATTCACTCCCTCAGAGGTGAATGGTCCCAGACTTTTTAAATTTCCTTCAGACAAGGGCTCTTCCCAATCCCTAATCTTGTAGTCAACCATCATTGCCCTGTGTCACATAATGAAGCAACAGTCGCAGTAATATCTCCAACAATAACCCCTCCAGATCTGGTGTTCTGTCAGTGCCAGGCATTGTTGGGTTGGAGACCCTGAGTGCAAACACAAGCAGTGGAGTCCCACATGCTAAATGCAGACATACCCAACATGCATTAAATCTAAAAATTGAAAAAAATCCCTGTTTCAAAATAACTGCTTGGTATCCAAATGGAATGAGAATGAAATGTGACTAGCAGCCTTGTGACTGTTGTGTTGTATAACAAGATAAAAAGTGCTTGGGATTTGTGGACTGAGCTTTTTCTCATTTGTCTTCCAGAGGTCAAAGTCTACGGCAAGCAGTGACTGATACAACTCCCTGTGTAAGTCAGGCTGGACTGCCTGTGCCTCAGGTCCTAACAGCAGGGCAGCTTGTGCAAGAACACCTTGGAAGATGTTTGTGTGGATTTTTCTCTGGTCCCTGTGACAATCTTAGGAAGCAGGAGAGATCCAGAATTGTCTGAAAGCCCAGAGTCAGGCTTCTTTGAAATCCCAGAGAAGTTATGATGAGAGATGTGGCTGAGGCCTGCTAGCCTGCCCCCTATGCTGCTTCTTGTATATGTCCAAAAAGCTGCCTCCAGTTTATACAATTGCACTCTAGTAAACAATTTTTCATGCAGATATGGGCAGCAGATGTTACTCATGCCTGTGTGAACACTTCAGTGTCTTTACAGCAGGGATGATCCTCAGATCCAGTCCTGTTAAACAATGGATGTACCCACCAGAACTCCCACTGGTTACAGCCATTCTCTTACAGCTTGCTCAAAACACTTTGAAGGATGGTCACGCCATCCTTCTTTGGGCACTCGAGGGGATTGACTCACAAATATGAGCAAAATAAAATTAGATGGCTTAAGTGGCTGCAACCCCAGCTGTGTCCCCACTGCCTAATTCCCAGAAGGTCATCCCTTCAGCCAGGCTGGCTGTGAAAGGCAACTCCTGAGCTGCTGTAGTGACAGCCCATTCTTCAGGGTGTTAATGTTTGTCTGGCTCCTCTGTGAAATAGTTCAGGAAGCTTAACCAGAATAAAAATGTGCAATTTTTCATCTGAAGAATTGTTTTTTAGGTTAATTTCTCAAATGGGCTCTGAGAAGCAGCAGTGTTACTGTGAGGGCAGGGCAGATAGAGATGACCTTCCCTTTTGGGAGCAGCCATTACGTCAGTTTTGCTGCCTCACAAAACTATGCCCTATGGTTATTTTTGGTGCTGGACTGCCTTAATTTTCTGGAGAGTGAATGAATGATTAGCCTAGCGTGCTTATGGCATTTGGAAACTAAGCTTTTAGAAAAAAAAATCATAATTCTGCATGTGCTGAGGTGGAAATGCTTAAATTGCTACGGATGGGAAAGACGAGTGTCCATGGAATACATTCCTACAATTCAATTAGGGGTTAAATCCTTTTTATTTTTTTGGGTTTTGCTGCTTTTTAAGACCTCTAACCCAATGCCTACTATCCAGCTGCCTCTAGAGAGAGAAGTCTTTAAAGAGACCAGCTTTGTACCTATAAATAATGTACACAGCAGAGTACAAAAATGGAGTCAAGGAGAAGCTCCTCCTTACCTGAACATAACTGCAATGGCTCTTTGAGAATAGCTGTGGTCAGGCTGTGAGCAGAACTCGTACCCTGTCATCCATCTTGACTAAACTGCTTCTGAGAACTAATTCTGAGATTCCAACACTTGAATATCACCGGTAAATCGTGACTGGATTGTACTGAAACACATTAGATTTCAGGGGCCAAATGTGGCAAGGTTTTGAACAGTGTGGTTTTAATCCTACTCAGAACTAAAGGTCTGCTTGAGTGCTTTGTTAGGTTGGACGTGTTGGACTATGGAGAATTTCGCACGTCTGAACCCTTGCTATAAATGAAAACATTGTGGCAAAAAAATGTAAATAAATGCCACACATACTTTGTATAAGAGCCCTTCCCAATATCTATAAATATGGTAATTTTGGTGTTTCCCAGTTTTGAGTTTTAAACAGGAGACAGACACATGAAATATTACAAAGCATGCATTTTATTTTTTTCATGGATTAATTTTATAGTTTCAGTTTTAACTTACCTGAAAATGCATAGTGGAAATTAAATGTAGTGTCTTAAAGAGGATTGCCTTTGAAAGGAAATAATTTGTTCTTAAAAAATCACTTCAATAGCTGCTCAGTTTAACTGCATTTTAATATGAACACAAAACTCATCCCGGGTCAGACTCTCCAGGAAAACTTTCTCATGATTCCTGTAGCAGTTGATTCATTCCTTGCTGCCTTAATTTTGCAGCTTTAAATGGCAGGTTCTCTGCAAAGCCATCCACTTCAAAGCTTCATAAAATAGAGCTTTGAATAAATTACTGAGTTAGAAATTATACTGGCTGTGCCCAGCTTTGTGCCTGGATGTGGGAATACTTGGCACTGGGTGTGGAATTCCAAGGAAAATTGCCTCTTTGCTGGCTTGCCAAAGAGCAGTAAGAAGGAAAACTGATGCAGATGAGAAGACACGGAAATCTCCAGCTTCCGTTTTCCAGAGAACACATCCTGAACAACTGTTGGATATTAATACACAGTATAACTGGTGCAATGCTAGGCAAACATTGGGATTAACAGAAAGTTAATTTTGTTTTTGCAAGCTTTAGATAATAATACTGATAACATGACACTTTAAGCAGTGAAATAGTTGCTTTGTCTTTCACAAAGAGACAGCCCACCTCCCTCTGTATTCAGATTTCTGGTCTATGTGTGTGTGGAGCAGATTTGTCCATAATTGTTTGCTTTCTTCGGAGTCTTTTGAAGTTTAAATCTTCAAGCCAGTTCCTTATATTAAAAATAAATTCTTCCAAGCCACCAATAAAATGTCAGCTGTGATTAAAGCCTAACTCCTCATTTTAAGACTTGTCTCCTGAGCACTGTGAGGTCACTCAATGAGTCAGCTTTTAAAAGGACCAGGACCGTTATTGTTTGGGCAAAGCCCAAAGTTCATCATTGCCTGCTTAAATGGTTTCATCACGTTTTAAATTGCTTTGTATTATGCTGAAAGAAATGTAAGCTTCAGGGATGTTTTGGCCCAGAACCTGGGATATTTCAGGCACCTCAAATCTTGAAAAAACCCTCTGTATTAATGTAGAAGTTGGTATTTCTGGTAAGGAAAAGCTTTACCTCCTGTGTAGTAAAGAGGAGGATGAAGTGGGAAGCTGTGTTTGAGGCATAAATTTTCAACTATGTTCTGTTGAAATAAAGCTTGGGAACTCTAAAATCTCTGGACAAGGGCTCTGTCCTTTGTACAGTGCCAAAGTCTGATAGGGCTTTCTAGACACAGGAACTTTATTGTTTACTTTATTAAAATAGTGAAAAAATACAGCAGAGCTTTAAGTTGCAAGAACAAGCCCTGAGAAGAGAGTCAATACTATTTTGAAGACTATTTGTGCAGCCTGTTTATATTTTTTTGTGTGCATTAATTATAAATCTTTAATTACATGAACACATTTTATTTAGTCACTTTTCCTCCCTGTTTGCTGCAGTGCAAACTGTTGTATTTGGATGTAATTAATCACACCAGAGCAGCGAATAACTTGGAGCAGGACTCTGCCTCTGACTCCAGCCTATGTCAGTCTTGGGTCTCCCCATCCTCTTTGCCCTTTTCCTACATTCCTGATTAAGTCCTGCCTCAATTCCTCACTGCTCCATGCAAACCAAAACCCTTTGTCTCGGTGTTGCCTGGAGAATTGGGCCTTGGTGTTGAGGAGGGAACCAGGAGCAGCAGTTGGAAGGGGCATGTCTTGCCCTCCTGCAGTGGAGGCTGGTCGGAGCAAAGGCAGGAGTTCAGGTCATTTAGCTGCCAACACCCCCCGAACATGCTCCAGGGGGGATAATCAGAGCTTGGAAATGGTACGAAAGCTGTTGCAAATTTTGACAAGTTTCAAGAGTTCTCCTCCTTCCACTCTCGGGCTTTCACAACAACCTGTGATTTTTTGTTAAGCATCAGTTAAATCTCCGGTGCAGGAGCATTTGTTGGAGCCCACCTCTCCCTGGCCGGGTGAGTGCTGAGCACGCCCGGTGGCGGCTCCGTCCGGGGAGCGGCGGGTCCGCCCGGGTGGCTGCGGGTGGAGCCCTGGAGCCGGGCGAGCTCCGGCTGCTGCGGAGAGCTGCAGCTCGGCCCGGCAGCGATTCGGGGCGCTGCTGCTGCTCCGCGCTCTCCGTGGCTGCGGCTGGCAGCCCGGCCGCTCACGGTGTTCACATCCCTGCCCAGATCCCCTCCGCGTGGCCCTGGCTGGGGCTGTTCCAACCCTGCCGCGGGGCGCGGTTCACCCSCTCCATGACGGCAAAACGCGGCTTTGCAGCATCCCGGGCCGCCCTCCTCCCGCTGACCCTGCGGTGAAACCCCCTCGGGGCCGCACGCCGCTCCCCGCCGGTTATGGAACACCCCAACGGCGGGGGCCGGGGACGGAGGCGGCTCCGCCGCGGCCGCTCGTTCCGGTTCGGCCGCGCTCGCACGGGGAGGGGGCAAAGCGCACCCGCCCCGAAACAGCCCCGTCGCTGGCAGCCTCACCTGCCGCTGCCCCGGGGAGGGGGCGGCCGGGCGGGTCCGCGCTGGCCGGGCCGGCTCTGCCCCGGCCGCGGCGCGGCGGGGCGGGGCGGGGCGGGGGGCGGTCGCGGCGGCGCCGCTCGCTGATTGCAGGGCGGGCGCTGCCAGTCCGCCGCCTCCCCCGCGCCAGCCGCGTCCCCGCGCCGGAGCCGCACGGCCCAGCAGCGAGCGCCCAGCCCGGCCCGGCCCCGCCAGCCGCCCCCCATGGAGGAGCAGCCCCACCACCACCATCACCACCACCACTATTACTACTACGGGCACCACCACCACCACCCGCAGAGCGCCTACCTGCCGCCGCCCGACGGCCGAGCCCAGCCCAAGCCGCCGCTCCGCCACGAGCACAAGCACGGCGGCCCGCAGCACACGGAGGCGCCGAAGCGGAGACCAGGTTGGGGCGGGCGGCGGGACGGGGCCTGTGACCTTCGCGGGGCGGCGGCGGGGCCCCCCCTCTTCCTCCTCCTCCTCCTCCGCCGCCGCCTCCCCCGGCCCGGCTCGAAGCTTCTCCGCCGCGCTGGGGCCGCTTCCTGTCCGCCATGTTGGGGCTGCGGGAGCCGCGGGCCCGCCGGCACCGCCGCCCGCCGGCACGTGGGGCCGGGCCGCGCTGCCCCCGCCGGCCGGGCCCCGGGGGGACGGGGGGCGCGGGGGGTGGCTCAGCAATTGATGAGCGCCAGGATCAATGAGTCAGAGCAGGCGGAGGGGCCCGGCCCGGCCCTGCCGGCGGCGGCGGGAGGCGGCGAGGCCCGGCCCGGCCCAGGGCGCTCGGCCGCCTCCTCCCCGCCGGGGCTGCGGCCCCCGGGCCGTGCCGAGCCGCCGCTGGCCGGGCGGTAGCGCCGCAGAGGCGGTGGCCGGGCGGCGGGGCGGGGGGGGCCGCTCCCAGGCAGGGCCGGAGCCCCCGCCGTGCTCCTGGGGGGCTCCCCGGCTCCAGCAATCCCTTGGGGGGGGGACTTGTGCGGGGTCAAAGCGAGTGCGTGGCCAGCAGCCGGCGGGAGTGCCGCGTACATTTTTTTTTTCTCTTGAAATTCGCTTTTACATAACGAGGCGGGAGGTGGGAGGGGGCCTGGCAGCAGCGGAGCGGGGTCGGCAGTGCCCCATGTGCAGCCTGGGCTGGCAGGGAGGGACCTGATCCGGCACACGCTAAAATAAGTTACGAGCAAAAATAAGTTGAGTAGTCATTTCACTGTTTGCAGCGTGCCGAGGGTTTTAATATGTGCCTAGGCTGGCACCCCTCCTTTACCAGCTCTGAAACGGTTTGTGAGGTCGCCACATCCTCTTCACCTGTTCATTTTGCCATCCTGTTTTTTTTCCTCTCGCCTAAATTTTGGTTGCTGCACCTCCGTGTCCAGGCCAAGGCCAGCTGTGCCAAATGTTGATTTGGAGAAAACTCAGGCAGCTGAGCTGTGAATACTTGAGAATTGGAGCTAGAAACTGCTGACACACTGACTTATTGAAATGGATTTTGTTCTTCATTTTATTCTTTCACTCGTCATCTGCAATGGTCTTATGACCACTCTTATTGTTTTTGCTTCATTAACAAGTGGTGTCAGAAGTCTTGAGTCATACAAGGTCAGCTGTAACATGCTGCTTTTGAGAGGGCTTCCTCTTTACACTATTCTGAAATACTTAGAGGATCCCACCACACCGGTTCTCTCTGGGATGAAGTATTTATGGTTAATTTTCTTAACAACGTATTTGAAAGTTATAGTGGAAGTTGTGGTGGTTACAGATACTTGCATGTAGTAAAATCCTTTTTGATCCCCCTCGGCAAACTCAGTTGTGGAATTTCTGTAAAGATTCCTACAAGGATTCTTGTGTTCCCGACTTGCACAGAACTTGAGCAGTTACATCTGCCAGACATCTGAGGCTCCAGGATGTGAGGGTAACAATGATTTTTAGTTATAGCAGTTAATTTCAACAACATCAGCAACAACAAAAACATTCTTTTTCAAGCTGGAGTTTTGCCCGCTGCCGTTGTTGAGGGACTCCCTCTCTGCGCTGACTCCGTGCCACCGTGGCTGCAGAGGGAGCCTTAGGTGGGTCAGTGCTTGCGGGAGATGTGAGGCTTTCCAGCCTCGGGAAGGAGGACGGATGAGTCAGAGGAGCAGCGGGTGCAGTAGGAGGGATCCCTCTGCTCTGTCCGCAGCTGGAGTGTGTTTGTTGAGCTGGGCACAGTGTGCTCTCCCTGTCTCCCAGTGGGGCTTCTCTTGGGGCAGTGTAGCCAGGGTCCTCGAAAGCAGCAGGCCTCTGGCCAGAGATTTTTAAAAACGAAAAAACAAAGAGGAAGTTGGGGTGGTTCAGTGTGGACTGTCCTGGGCTTCCGGCTCCGCTTGAATTGCACTCCCAATATTCACTTCAGAACCATAAGGCCTAGAAGTGAACTTCAGAAAGAAAAAGGAAAGCTGAGTCTACAGCACAATCTCTTGGTTTGATGAGTTGCAGCCCTTAGCAAGTACTTTATTTCTCAGGTCTCAAACTCATACCAGCTCTCCTGGGCACTCTGAAATCCTAGTTTTTCAGTGGGATAGTTGGTGGTGGCAGGAGAGTGCTCGAAGGGATGTATTTCTTTACGGTTTTGCCACCTTTTCAGTGCTAAAGAGCACGTATAGGGAGGTGTTTGTTGCTGTCTGGAAACGCGGTGAGGAGATGTGGTCACACTTTCTTCCCTCCACCTTCCAACTGGACTTGCACATGTCCTTTTGGAAATCCTGCTTATTTTTTTTATTCTTCCCCCCCCGCCCCGTACTGAGATGGCATTTGGGAGGAGGGTGGGAAGGAGGACTGCTGGTGTTGCAGGCCTGGGAGCTGATGGAGATGGTAGGAGTTGTCCCTTGTTCACAGTGTGTATTCTGAACCTCCACAGATCTTGTCACAAAGGCAGCGGATCCCGCTGTCTTGAAGCATCCTGGGAATTAATTTTTTCCTCCCTGTGACCTGGAAATAGTAGCTGATGAAATAGCTCTCCAGYTTGCTAGTGATCTTTAGTGCGGTACATTTTCCTGACATAGTATCTGTATTTTCTTTTGCTTTGTTGTGTTATCTATACGTCACTCAGTTATGTGAGAGTCAGTCACTGCTGGTCCTTTCTGCTTAACCCTTCTTGCTGTTGGTTCCAGCAAATAAATTTATGCTGGTTTACCTCAGAGACTAAATATTTTCCTATTTTAAAATGTCTGCATGAGGAAACTGGATATGTTTGGGGCTGACTGCAGCTTTCTGCAATGACAAGGCTAACATTTCACATTCTAATTCTTGCCTTTTGCTGTTTTTGGCTTTCTTCTAGGCTACGGAGAGCTAAATGGTAACGCAGGAGAACGAGAAGTGTCACTAAAGGGCCTGTGCCCTGATGAAGCCACCGCCCCAGCATCCAGGGTACCTAATGGCAGCCAGCAGCTGGTAGATTCTAACGTCACCCCAAAGCAGACTGTGAAGGCCAGTGCTTTGGGGAAAGCTGGAATCAAAACCAAGAACTTCATTCAGAAAAATAGCATGGACAAAAAGAATGAGAAGTCCTACGAAAACAAACATAGAGAAAGCCAGTCCTCAGACAAGCCAGAGGGAGTGTCTATTCCAAACGGTGTGGTAACCAATAATTCCAGCTACATCACGAATGGCTATGTAGGGAAAGGGGCTGATAACGATGGTAGTGGCTCCGAGAGTGGATATACTACGCCTAAGAAACGGAAAGGCAGGCGCAACAGTGCCAAGGGTTGTGAGAACTTGAATCTAGTACAGGACAAAATAATGCAGCAGGAGGTCAGTGCACCAACCTTGAAACAGGAACTGGAGAGTTTCAAGCCTGATTATAGTGAACAAAAGGGGAACCGAATTGAAAATACGAAGCCTGTTTGGAAATATGAGGCTGGGGCTGGTGGAGCAGGCCGGGGAAAGCCTGGGCTTGGGGATGTACCGCGGAAGAACTCTGATGCCAAACCTGGGATTAGCAGCAAGAAGTTTGATGACCGGCCCAAAGGGAAGCATGCATCGTCAGCTACGTCTAAAGAGGACTCATGGACCTTATTTAAACCACCCCCAGTTTTTCCAGTGGACAATAGCAGTGCTAAAATTGTTCCCAAAATCAGTTATGCAAGTAAAGTTAAAGAAAACCTCAACAAAGCAGCTCAAACCCCATCCACGTCGTCCTCGTCATCTTCGTCATCTGCTGGGGAAACTCAGGCCCAAACATCAAGTCGACTGTCCCAAGTCCCCATGTCTGCTATGAAATCTGTCACTTCTGCCAGCTTCTCGAATGGGCCGATCCTGGCGGGGACCGATGGAAGTGTGTATTCCCCAGGGACCCAGCCACTGCTCTCAACTGCTGCTAGTACTGTACCATCGACCTCCTCCGAGTCAGTGCCCCAGGACATGAGTACAACTTCGACAGCCCTTGAACAAAAGAAATCTGGCCTTTTTATCTACCCTTCAAATATGCAAACTGTGCTCCTGGGTACAGCGCAAGTCGATTTCCCTTCGCAGACGAATCAGCAGAACCTGGGGGATATCTTCCAGAATCAGTGGGGCTTGTCTTTCATAAACGAGCCCAGTGCTGGACCTGAAACTGTTGTGGGGAAATCTGCAGATAATCAGTTAATGGAAGTGACATTTCAAGGGGAATATCCTGCCACTTTGGTTTCACAGTGTGCTGAAATCATTCCCTCAGGAACTGAACAACCTGTGTTTCCTAAGGCTTATGAGCTGGATAAACGGACTAGCCCTCAAATTCTTAGTGCTATTCTTAAGCCTGGGACTGCTGTTGAGGGTGGTGTCTTAGCTTTGGAGTCGCATCACACAGGTGACCTACAAAAGGCAGACACCGGTAGCCAAGGTGCTTTAGTGTTTCTTTCAAAAGACTATGAAGTAGAGAATCCTCTGGCCTCTCCTACGAACAATTTGCTAGCCTCCGCCAAAGAACAGAGGTACCAGAGAGGCCTAGAAAGGAAAGATAGCTGGGGTTCTTTTGACCTGAGGGCTGCTATTCTATATCACACTAAAGGTAATGGCTTAACTTGCTGCCTAAGGGCATTCTCTTATTTTTTTTCTTGTATTTTTATAAGTGCAATATTCTAACGAGATACGTTCCTTCCAGCAATCTAATTGTTTTAAAAATAAGCTTTTTTTGCTTGCCARTCTCTTATGGCAATAACGGTTTGGGGAAGTTACTCAAACGGTTGTTTAATTAATGTTAAGAGGTATTTGTTTCCCTGTTCCTGTGGACAAGCATGAGTGATATTGATAGGGATGATACTTAGCAGGTCCTCCTAAGCCAYTTGGCATTGGAAGGAGTTAAATGTGTAGGTTCATCTGCTCTGTTCCAGCTGTACCAGGTGATATTCTGTCACTGTGAAGCCTTCATAGTCTGTACTCACACCTCTACCACCAAAGTGTTGCAGCTTCTCCCCTGGGCAGATCAGACCATGAAATCATGGCTTTGAAGGAAGAAAAAATTATTCCTACCGCTGTAGGTGTGATTTATTTTTTCAAGTGTGCCCCGCACACACTTTTTCACTGCCCTTGAGTATTATGGCAACAGCAAGACCAATCTTATCAGCTCCTCTGTAAGCTGCAGATTGAATTCTCTCCTTGTCTTTGTAGGCCACATCTTTCAGATGATTTTATTGCTTTCATGGAGTCCTTTGTAGTCCAGCTCCTTTTTTTTTTTCCCTGTTTTTTTGAGATTGAAGTGACTCAAACACGATGCAGACACTTGAAAATGGGAGCRAAGAGAGGGAAGCCTATGGGATGGTTTGTTTTCTGCTTTAGCCTCAGCCCCAGAAGCTCTGAGATCTTGGGGCAGTTCTTGGCTTTTAGTGCTCGCTCGGTACTAACAGGAGCATGGTTGTGTGTTCCCTTTTGGCACAGTGTTATTTACCCACCCTTGACCAACACAGGGGCAGTTCTTTTTTTATTTGATCCCCTTCCCTCTCCCTGCACCCCTCTACTCTGAAGGGGATAAGGTGATCATCTTTTTTTRTTTAGTATTGCACCTCCATATACAGATAATGTCTTCCTTCCCTCTGCAGAGGGTTGATACTTGGTTTGCTTTGGCAAATTTTCTGTGTTTTGACCCACTGCAAAGTTCTTAAATTACCACTTCACAAACTCATTAGCATAAACTCGGATGCCTTCCTTTGGTAATAACAAGCCCAGTAATTTAAAAATAATAACTCCAAATATTTTTTCCAGGTCATCCCCCTCTCAAGACGTTAACATTTCAAGCTCTAGTATTCTTGAGAACAGTGTTCACCAATTGATTTTATCTGGGTCCTCTCCCTTCTGCTCAGTTTATTCCAGCATTAAAGCGGGCTTTCTGTTCTCATTTTTTGTGTCTGCCTGCAACCTAAATCTCAGCTTCCCATCAGAAAATGGGAGTATCAGAGAGYGTAACATGGAAGAAAATCCTAGGTGATCTTTTTCTTAAATTTGCAAATATCCCCTAGACTTCTGTTTGTCTCTGTTTTTATCAGCCTGAACTTGCAGAAAAGCAACTGTGCAGCCAGCAAGGCTCATCAGCTCTCCTTTTCTCACTTGCAAGGCAAACCTCAGTGAAACAATAGGAACAACAGGAAAATAAAGAACACTCCCATCCCATGTCCTTTCGAGGAGGTGTTAACTTCGAAGCCTGGTTGCGCTGAGCTCTAAACACAAGAGTTAATTACATTTGATGGCAAGAATGGCCACTTAAGGCACCCGTTAAAATACTGTTCTCTGCTCTTCCGCCTGTGAATGGTCTTGCTTTGAGCATCCAGAGCAAACACCCTTATGATGGCCTGGGGATACCCGATCCTGCCCCAGCACTCTTCTCTGCTGATCTCTTTTTCAGGCTGTGTATGTGCCATTTTCAAGGTGTTATTAGGGGTAAAAGATGATGGATGTTTCTAATCAGTGTTGTCATTAATGCACTGATGGRGTGCTCCAAACAGCTTGGGCTTGTCTTTCTCCTAATTTAGTCTCCAGATGCTATTGCAGGTTTACAAAGCAGATCAGTCCAGATCTTAGTACTTCTGTGATGATGTTGGGTGTTGCCTTTCACGCTTGGAGTTCAGGAGTGTTTGTACGAACGGTGCCTCCTGTCCCCTCTCCATGGCCGTGGTCCTGCAGCCAGAGCCCACCGTGTGCTGTGAAATGCCTCCAGACCGGAGCTGCTGGGGTGCATCAGCAGGACAGCAGTGCGGGGGTTAATTCCCACACCATTCTCTCCGTTTATCTTGGGCTGTTTTCCTGAGGTCCCACTCCAAGCCAGCCAGTTCCCCTGCAGTAGGAAAGGAACGATTTCACTCAGTCATTTTTCACAAGCTGCCTTTCCCTCCTCTTAGCTTGGGAGAGCGTGTGGGTTTGCCTGGGTCGGCGTTGGGGCATCGCGGGCAGTTGGGTCCTCAGACTGTTTGGTTTTGATTTTGAGAGTCGGGTGAACTTCTGCCTCTCGGATTGATCTGTTTGCTTGTGAGCAAAGTCTCCATGGTTTGGTCTTTGCATCTGCCCTGGCCCGGGGTTATGAACACAAAGAGAAACGATCACGGGGCGAGGACAGGGGTGAGCCTGGAGCACTGGTGGGGTCCTGGTTTGTTCCCTACCCTTGCTCTGTGTGCGGTGGTTCAGTGCAAGGATGAAGCCCTGGGTGTTGCAGTGGAGAATGGGCTGTAGGGTGAGTGGTTGCAGTGCTTTGACCTGTCACAAGCGTGCACCCTTTTTACACTGTTTGTGCCTGTAGCTGTGACCAGGTTATGAGGATCCTCATCCTGGACTGTAAATTGCTGTGGGAAAGCCTCCAGCTTACTCAATAGCTTTGTTCCAGCAAACCAGGCTTTCCTGTGCATGATTTGCCCAGCGACTGCATGGGACATTAGAAACTAATTGCTTCACAGCTTCCCTGTGGAAAGATGGATGGAGGAGGTGGCACARAGAGAGGACTGGGCTGTAGTACAGGGATCTTATTTAACCTACCACAGCACCCTGAGTGCTGGCAGGGCTGTGCTGGGGTGTGAGGCTAGGTGGCTGCAGAACACAGCGAGGCCCTGGTGGAGGATTCCTGTGTTCCTTTGCATGTGCCTGGATTGCTTTTTCCCCAGAAGTCAGGGCACTGGGAASATTTAGGCAAGGATGATGATGTACACTCTTATTCTCTTGGAAGCCTTTCCTGTTGGTTTCCTTGTACCCCTATTTCATGCCTTGCTTCTTCCTTTTTTTCCCCCTCTGTTTAAAGAGCAGAAAGACTCCCTTGGTCATCTGATCTGCTTGAGTGTAAAACACAATCCTTCAATGTGGCTGCCTTCATTGACAGCCCGTGCCGCTCGGTGTTTGTGACGGTGCCTTGAAACGCTCACAGGTGACAGATCTGATTTACCAAGGGAGATCTGATTTAGCTGAGCACTGGTGGGCCTGCTGTGGATGTGCTTGGAGACAGGGATGGGCTTAGTATGGGAGAGACTGGAAGGCCCAGGAAGGAGTGGTGCTCTGCCTTCCAGGCATTGTCCCTATCTAGGTTAGAGTTGAACCTCTGCCTCCGTGTGGCATTGCCAAAATCCTTATCTTTTTGAGGTAAAACTGATTCTGCAGATATTTTGGTCCTTCAGAAAAGAAGGTTGAGTGTATGTCAGCTTTACTTCTATTGAAACCAGTATCTTCTTACTGCTTTAGTCTTTGTTTTAAAGACAGCTGGATGAAACGCTTCATATTGGAATAATTGTCAACGCTTTGGAGAATTTTGTCATGTTCAGGCAGTTGCAGTCTTCCAGGCCAGGCTGTCACTAACACTGGGCTCTAGATGGCAAGCTTTGTGGTGGAAAGCTCAATAATTTGCTTGTCCTGAGCTAAAAAGCAAATAATTGAGGCCTCTCCAGCTCAGCTGCACAGCAGCAAAGACCACATGGGTGGAGGAGAGGAAGCTGCAGGGTTTCCCTCTCTCTCTTGCCCCCGAGTTTCTGCCTGTGCTGCTGCTTTGTTCCTTCTCAGCATCTTGGTCGCAGCAGCATCTCTGCTCGCGTGAAGAAGCAGGAGAGCAGCATGGAAAATAGAGCAAGGCAGCGTGGGCCAGCCAGGAGTGGCATTCGCCGGAATGGTGAACTGGGTCAGAAGAAATAGCAGAGCTGTGAATTCAGCAGTTTTCATCCTTTRCATCAGGAGAGGGGGGAAAAAAAAGGTCTTGGTTTCCCATCCCCCCTTGTTGGGAAGGGGTTAGAGCTCGCTCTGTTGCTTATGGCCTTGTGGGGCCTGAGCTGTGGGGCAAAAGCTGATTTAATTCTCCTTCAAGTCCCTGCTCTTTCCAGTTGTCAGGATGAGTACAATGTATACTGTACAGCCATGAGTTTCTACAGCATGAAATTCGTAGTCTTTGCTTTGTTTCCAGGGCAATCCCCTAACTTAATCGTAGTCCTGAAGATACAAATGGAAAAAATCAGATGAGACTGGTCCCTTTTTATTTCTTTAGTGTTGTATTTTAGGGACAGTTGTGAGATTTATAAGAACAAAGAAATAGTAGTGTGGCATTGTGCAGACACTTCAGTTTGCCTCTCTAGCAAGGAAGACTGCCTCTCTAGCAAGGAAAACGTGTGTAAAAGTGCCTGTCTTAGCAAGTTATTACAGAAACACTTATTTCCCCTTCAAGGTTATGTACCAGTCCTGCTATAAAGTTTATTGACCTATGAGGAATCCCAGCATAATTCACTGGGGCGTGCCTTACTCTGTTCCTGACATCAAAGCTTTCCTCCAGTGACCCTTTGTTTCGGTGATAGTCCCCAGAAAAAGTGGTTTAGGTGGATGTGGCTGGGGCTGTGTGCCCTGGGTTGTTCTTCAGCAGACCACGAGCCTGAGGGCTGTGGAGAGGCCAGGTAATTGTAAAAAATCCTGGAAAACGAGAGGTTGGAAGGGGCATAGGAGGTGACCTAGTTCTGCCCCTGGCTTGGAGCAGGGCTGGCTTTGATGCTGGGTTGTGCAAGGGTTTGTTGGTGGCATTTTCYCCAGCTGGGTTGGAGTCCACTGAGAAGGAAGCATGCCATTTCCCTGGGCACRTGTCTGGTTTTGGGAATGGTGGCTCCTGTCTGTTGTCAGGTCTTTGGAAAGCAGCAGTACTGGGTTTTGGGCAGTATCTGAGAGACTGGAGTTGGGCTGATGGTGAGGATACCCCKTTTCTCATGCAGGGGGAGCAGCTGTAGGAGTCCTTTGCTTAAACTCGCTCTGGAAGCTTTATCCAGGGAAAACAGGCCCAAGAAAAGAGCTCTTTGAGTCCGAGGAAGGAGGGCTGAAAGCAGGCTGGGGCCTCTTGCATGCCCAGCTCTTGGGGGGCTGTCTTTCCTTCCATCCTGCATTCCTGAGCTCTGCTTGGCTGGAGCCAGGTGTTGGGCAGCAGTGGCTCTGCTGTGCTGCCTGTCCACCAGGCCAGTCACCARATCACCCTGTGACAGTGGCCATGGCACTTGTCACAGAACCTTTTGTCAGTCACAGGTGATGACAGCCTGGAACTGGAAGGAAAACTCACCAAGCAAAGCAGAATAAATCATAAAATTCCATTTTAAGATTAAAGAAAACCCTTTTTTCCCCTAGTTTTGTGTTGTGGTTAGCCTAAGATTTATTCTTTATTCCTTGTGAAGTTGTTTCATTTGATGAATGTGCTTAACCTGTGCTGCCAGGTGAAGGAGAGGACCTTGCTGTGTTGATGGCAGGTGATGCTCTGTAAGAGCTGTTATTGCATTGTTTGCTGATTGTCTTTGTTTTTGTAGCTTGGTCAGGTTGAGCATCTGCCAGCCAGTGTGTCCAGGTGCCTGGGATTTACAGGACACTTTACACCACCCTCCCTTTCTAAAGGAGGAGATGGAAAATTCAAGTCTGAAAAGGTTGTTAGTTTGTTAGATTTTTTTGAAACAGAATTTTGACAACTTAGAAGTTTTTTGGTGTGTTCTTAACAGTATCTCACTGTTTGTGTTATTGCCAGATACTCGGTAAAAGGATTTCACATTCTTGTGGTGTCCGGGGAAGTTAAGGCCAAATGAAGTGTACAAGACAGCGTGGTGTGTGCATGGGGATATAGTGGCAGGTGGTGCTTCAGCTCTGCCTTATACTTGATGCTCAAATGTTGCTCCAATGTGGAGGAACTAACAACTCAGAGAGTAGTTTTCTGTCCCCTGCCTTTGGGGAAAGCTGTTAAAATAGGAGATGTTCCTTAGCTGTTAGGAAACGATGCATCAAACTGTGCTGAATGGAAAACTCGCTCCACGGGAGGTAATTTTAGTAGCTGGTTCATTTTACTTCAGGGGAATCTGCATCTGGCAGATGAGGGAGGCAGTCCCTCGCCAGCCTGCTTGTATCCCTGGGGGTGTTAGAGGCTGGCTACTATTCCCAAAGCACTTAGGGTTCCCCAATAGAAGTGCAAAGKGTTGCTGTTATTATCCTGACGCAAAAATAACAGACCTCGTAAAATTTTGTCCGGGGGGGGCTTTCCTTACAAAAGGCTTAATTGTGCAGGGAGGGCTGGCAATATTTATTTGCATGCAATTTCCTGCCCCGGGGAGCTGGAGATTGTAGCAGACAAAGGACAGATGAAGGGTTGGAGAAGGGACGCGATTGATGGAGGTGACACTTGGCACACATCGTGCTGAGGCCATGAGTTTTGTAGGGCTTTTTCTTCCTCCTTTCCCATGMTGGTTAGTTTACTTACTGCCTTGTTTTGTGCTTTACTGCACATCCCGTGTAGCCTGATGATCCCTTGCCATTCTCGTTTCCTAGCCCCTACCAAGGTCCTGTCACCCTTCTTTCTGACAGAAGGGAGACTTGAAAGGTGGTTCTTGCAGATGGTGTTCCTATTAAGTGCTCCTTTTCTATAATTCTATCTCTTTACTTGGACACAGGGTACAGTCAGCATCTTTATAAATATTCTAGCTCACAAAAATCCATCTTGATAGCAGCTAAATGTTGTTATTCTGAATGAGTCTCTAAAGATGTGACTTTATTTGGGGGATATTTTAAAGGGAAGAACCTTCTGTTTCTCAATGTGAATGAAAAGAGCATTTAACTTTGCTGTTACTTAAGTAAACAAAAGCATGTGCTTGTCCAGAGAGAACTGGGGAGGGTTTGTCTTTAGCCTACAAATGTCTTGTGGAGGTAAACTGGGGGGAAGAACTGCAAGCCAGGTGTGTGGAGCATCACACCTTGCTCCTGGACAGTGTGTTGGCAGCAGCTCTGCAGAGATGTTCACACAGCAGCCCTTGCCTGGTGCTTCAGCACATGCACGCTGTGAACCATGTGCAGCTCTCCGTGTCCGGCGCTTCTCATTTCACACACACTAAACATCAACTTGTAAAAATCATCTCTCCAGGCTCCTTGTTGAGGCTGTAATGTGCAAAGCAGCGTTGGAGTCAGAGTAGTAAAGCCTGAAGTTAGATTGTGATTTGTAGGACTGGTGAGTGGTGATGACATTTCTGATGCTCAGCTTGGCTCTCTGACCCTTAAGACCACGTTACAGCCATCCCTTTGCCTTTTATTGCTGGATTATTCGTGTCAAATTCATGCAGTCCTGCAGGCTGGGCTCGGGCTGTGCTGCTGGGTGGGATTGGGGTTGGCTCTGTGAGAGAGCCTCGGCACAACCGCCACACTTGGAAAATTAAAGTGTGTTTGGAGTGGTCTCTAATGGCTGCATTATGTCTGCGTAATAACAGTGATCTCCTTTTGCCTCCACAGAAATGGAAGCGGTTTGGAATTTGCAGAAGCAAGGTAAGGATGTTGGAAAGAATAAATAAACCAAATTGCTCTGTCTGTTGGGATGGGGCATGAATGAGAGTGGATTGTCTCTGTGTCTGGAGATGCCTGGGTTCAGTTCTTCGGTGCCTGCAGACTGTAGTCTGGATTTATCTCTGTTTCAGATCACTGCAAGTCAGGACAATAAGCTCTGCTATAATAGTGAGCTGCTTGGAAAGAAGCAGAGTCTCTAAAAGCAATAAAACCAGTGTCAAATTAGATTTAATGACTCTTCCCTATGTGTATACAAAATTGCTTTCTATTTCTGGTGTTGGGTGTCACATCCAATAATAAGTTTTAAATTCTGGCATATCCCCACAAGTCACCTGAGGAGGGGTTCTGTGGGGGAAGAGCTGCATGTGGAGACCCATTTGCTGCTGTGGGGAGCAGGCTCTGCTCTGGGGGACCCAGCCCAGGCTCAGGGTGTGTTGGCAGGAGGGAGGGATCCAAAGGAAAAGTCTGTTAACATCCGAGTGCCTTGTGTTTATTTTCAGCCACAGGGCCTGAATGTAGCTTTTCCAAAACTTAAAATTCTGCTTTCTTTCCAGATCCCAAAAGGATAATCACTTATGATGAAGCCATGGATCGCCCGGATCAATGAAGGTAGCAAGACAAGACTGCCTGTTATAACCTTTCTGCAGCATTTGTGCTGTTCGTGGGGGACAAAAAGGCTTTTATGCTCCTTCTAAATCTTCAGTGCAGCAGAGGAACCATAACTAGAATCACAGGATAATATATACAAATATATATATAGTTATTTAAAAATGGCAACTGAAAGTAATTAGACTTCTTAAGGAATCTGAAAATTTATTTCAACGAGACTACACACGTGATTATTTAATCTCCGGTACTGAATAGATTTTTTTCATTTTTGTTTTGTTTTGTTTTTGTTTAAAGAGTGAATGCAAGTGATTAAGGAATACAGACTCAATTACAAGCCCGGTTTCAAAGTTCCTGCTGTCGTCTACATGGGCAACAGCAACCCACTGGAGAGGCATTTCCACTTGACAAGGTTTCTGTTTCTTGTTCTGTGACTGTAGTGACACACTAATCACAGGGAAATCAGGATGATTCACCATCCTTCATCTCCCCTTTCCCTTCCACCTCCCTTATTTGGTTTCTTTTTTTTCTGGTTTGTTTTCCATTGAATGCTGGAGAAACGCCTTGAAGTTTGCAGAGTTTCTTTTTTTTTCCAGAGAATTATAAATCCGCATGTTTTGCCAGGAGTAAAGCAACAATCCTATGCTGGTGGTATTGTCTTTAAAGGATCATTCTGCTGAGGGAAAGATGGTAATACTGCAGTTCTAGGATGCATGGTGAAGTCACACAGTTGACCTGGCTCCTGTTACACGTTGGACTATTGCAACTGAAGAGTTATTTCATTTTAAAAGACAACATGGGAAAATAAGCAATCTGTTTAGGCATTTAATATGGAAAAAAACAACAAAAAACCCGCTGTTCCCACAGTTTAATGCCATTGTATTACTGGGAGCAAGAAAAAAAAAAAGACAAAAAAAACTATCTTCTGCTTTCAACTGTAGGTGCTTCATATTTGCTCTGTCTGTCTCCTAACACTAAATGTGCTGGATTTTTTTCCCATTTTCATTGGAAAACTGAAGAGGAATTGAGTTCTGCTAACTTTCACCCTTCTTGAATTATTTTTTCTCTTAAAAAAAATTCAAAATAACAAAAAAAGGAAAAAAGTTTTAAAAAAAAAGAAAAAAAAAAAGAAAAATGGGAATTTGAATCCTTTTCAATTTGTCCATAGAACGCCAATGGCTGGGCTTCCCGCCCCTTGGAAATGCTCTTTTATATTTTAATGCAGTCTGTGTATTTCCGGGCTCTGCTTCTAATTATCTCTTAATAAAAATATATTTTATTACAAAAAAATGGAGGACTTAGGAATGAAAATAATAATTTTAAAAAATAATAAAAAAAAAATTATCCCAGGGAAAGGAAAGCTTCCTAGCAGTGGTAGGGAAGGCTGAGCAGAGTGCAGGCTCCAGCTGTGTAACCCCTCTGTCCCATTGCAGCTTTGTGTAACTTGTCCAAATCATCTGGGGGTTGGGTAGTTTTTCTGGGTTTTTTTTAAAAGGTGGAAAGTTCACAGGGTCCAGTGCAAGAGCACGAAATGAATAAAACAGAAGTGGGTTTGTTGACCAGCCCCAGCTCCCCACATACCCAGTGCTCGTTGGGGGTGTCTGTTGCCAAGTCCTGGCTCCTGGTTATCCAGGTCAGCAGCAGTTGGTGTCTCCTAACATGAGACTGGACCCTCTGGGGCATTACAAGGCATAGATAAGCCCAAAACTTTGTGCTTAGATCTGTCCATTGGGGCAACGTGTGGTCACCAGTGGGTTCTGCAGGGCTCCATCCTCAGCCCAGTTCTCTTCAACATCTCATTAACAACCTGGATGCAGGACTCAAAGGGATACTAAGTTTGCTGACACGCTAAATTGGGAGGAGCTGTCAAGTCCCTCCAGGGCAGAGAGGCCTCAACAAGTTAGAGGTGGGCGATCACCAACTGTATGAAGTTTAACAAGGGCGAGTGCTGGATTCTGCACCTGGGACAGGGCAACCCTGGGTAGACTGGAGAATAAGAGGATGGACAGCAGCAGCGTGGAAAGGGAGCTGGGGGTCCGGTTGGATCTGAGTCAGCAGTGTCCTGGCAGTTAGGAGGGCCCAGCGTCACGTGTTCCACTCTGCTCTGCACTGGTGTGGCCTCACCTCAAGTCCTGGGGGCACTTTTGTGCACCAAAATGTAAAAAAGACCCCTATTAGAGAGGCTGCAAAGGAGCCCATGAGGATGGGGAAGAGTCTGAAGGGGAAGCCTTATGAGATCACTTGGTTTGTTCAGCCGGAGAAAGGGAGACTGAGGATAGACCTCATTGTGGTCTTCAGCATCCTCCCAAAGGGCAGCAGAGGGGCAGGTGCCAATCTCTTCACTCTCACGACCAGTGACAGGACCCCGGGAAGTGGCCTGAAGCTGAGTCAGGAGGGGGTTGAGTTGGATAGTTGGTTCTTCACCCAGAGGGTGGTTGAGCACTGGAACAGGCTCCCCAGGGAAGTGGTCACAGCACCAAACCTGTCTGAGTTCAAGAAGAGTTTGGACAATGCTTTCAGGCACATGGTGGGATTCTTGGGGTGTCCTGCACAGGGCCAGGAATTGGACTCGATCCTGATGGGTCCTTTCCAACTCAGCATATTCTATGATTCTATCGCTTTCTTTTTTTTTTTTTTTGTTAATTAGGAGTATGTAGCATGTGTTTTTTTAATTGTTTTTATACTTTTAATAAGATTGTTCCTGAATGAGACACTTGAGTTCACGGTGGGACAATGAAACTGAATTCTGTACCTTGTGTAAGACGCTAGCTTTCTGCCACGCTTGAACATTTGATTATGGATTGCCTACTCCATTTGATGTATCAAAAGCTATATAGTATAATACTGAGTGTGATACTATATAGTCATCATGTATTGTATCAGTCCAGGTTCAGAAATGTGTGGTTGGCCAGTCGCAAATAGTTCTGTTTCACCTATAAACTGTACCACCTCTGCAGGTGTGTGTAACTTTGAGATGTATAACATGTTTACAGATGTGCCCGGCATCTAGTCCTCCGACGTTCCTATCTTTAATTCTGTTGAGTCTCCCAACTGCTTGCCAAAAGTCGGAATCGCCTCCAGCTCTGCTGCTGAAGAGCTGGGGTGTTCCTGAGCTTTAAAGTGTTGAACAAACTGGATGGTGGGGCTGGGAAAATGAAGGTGGAAGGAATGTTCTTTTTCCTTTTTTATTATTATTTTCAAAAAGTGGAAGGGTAATAGCAAAGTTTCCAGTTTGTTTTACTGGCTTTAAGGCTCTGCTGTGTATTTATTTGCCTTGTGTAGTCACTTGTCGCCTTAAGGGCTGGGTTCCATTAAAAAAAAAAAAAAAAAAGAAAAAAGACAAAAATACCCTGTTTTGCTTCCCTGGGGTCTGTGCTGTCCTGTACCCCTGCCACAGGTCCGTGCTTGGGGCGATGCAGAAGTTGAGCAGCACTAACCTGTGCTGAGACGGACCCTGCGCCTCTAGAAAGGTCTGAGTCTTGCTGATTATTTGAGGACTCTCATCTTGGCCTAGTCCAGTCTGTCATCTAAATAGCAAAAGAAATGCTGAGAGAAACACAGTTCGAGCGATGGGTTGGGTTGGATTTTCCCTGACGCTCATCCCTGTGGCTTTGCCTCGCCAGCGGGACCCATCCAGAAACACCCTCGGCAGCACCTTCTCTGCTGTATTTCTGACCATCCTCTGTTCAGATGTCTGTCTGTCTGTCTCCATGAGCTCCACGGCGTGTGCTCAGCGCTAAGCAGTTAGGAATTCTTCTCTCTGAGCTCCTGTAGCTCCAGCTCCCTGGTATTTCTGGGATAGACTATTGCCTAGAACCAGGCAGGACCATGGAAGGAACTTCCTCGTGCTGTCATGTAATTCACCCTGTCGCTGTCTGCAGTCCTCCCCAAGTCCTCACACAATTCTTAACTGAGCACTTATTAAAAATATCTTAAGATTTAATCTGTTTTCTGATTATTTTTGTGTAAACTTATAAAAAAAAAAGGAAAAAAAAACAAACTGAAATCGAGCTGTGACTAATTTAGCACATTGAAATAATGATAAGGTGTTACTGATAAGTCTCATGTTTTGTTTTGTTTTTTGTTTGACTCAGAGTATTAGTACTGTAGCATAAACCAAATACAGCCTGGGAGGGGGAGCAGCAGCCTCCTGTCCTGGGTGTGCACCCGAGGGTGTCTGTGGGGCGAGGAGCCGGCGGTGCGTGTGCGAGCATCTGACTTGTGAGGAGAGCGAGCGTGTATTTATTTGTGCCATTGTTTTCATTACACTGAGTAAAGA
The DNA here is from genome assembly GCA_018881555.1 of Amblyornis subalaris. Taxonomy (NCBI): domain Eukaryota; kingdom Metazoa; phylum Chordata; class Aves; order Passeriformes; family Ptilonorhynchidae; genus Amblyornis; species Amblyornis subalaris. The sequence goes on from JACAXG010000075.1 coordinate 3,670,909, forward strand.
AAGTTTTGAAACGAAACCCCTTAAATACGTGTAGTATCGGAAAGCGGCACTAAGGGTGAGATCATGACCTATTTTTTTATTAGCTATGAAGATACTAATTCAGGTTAAGGCTTCTCTCTCGTTCTGTTGTGAGTCCCTTTCCTCCAGTTCCCTTTCCAAGCTGTCTGTTCATTGGAGTGAGAATTCCTGCACGGGCAGGGGCTGTCTTCTTTCTCCTCTGGTCATTCCCCACCTCTCCTCCTCTGCCAGCAGGTTTTCTTCTGGGTGTCTCTTATACATGGTCTTGTGTAACAGAGGCTGGAGTGTGTAGTGCCAGCCAGATCCAGCTCGGGATCTGCTTCCTCTTTGGTGGATCACGGAGTGTTCCATCCGCTCCAAGAGATGATTTAACAACTGCTCCATGGCGGTGGTTTGGGGCCTTCAGTCTCTGCTCTCTCCCACTCCAACCATCTGGTGGATTGGCAAAGCAATGGCTTTGCTTGGAGTTTGGCTTTGGTTTAAACCCATCTCAATGCTCTGTGAGACCTTTTAGAAATCTCCTGTCTCTTTGACCAGTGGGTAGCTCCAGGGCATGGATTCTGTCACTAACCCGCTTTAACCTTTCTGAACTAGTAAATCCTACTTTTTGCCTTTCATAGCTGCTGTGAACTTCTTTGCAATGTGGAAAGAAACCCCAATTCTCACTAGGTTGCGAGTCCACTGGCTGTTTGGTGGCTGGCAGCGGGTGATGGGTGAACCAGCCAGCTCAGTGGAAAGGAAAATTGCTTCCTGCTAGGAAAAAAACAGGAAAACAGAGAGATAGAAGTTGTCCTCCCAGTTGTGTGTGTAATTAATGCTTTCACCTTCAAGAGAGTGTTACAGTAGCACCATAGCATCCTTTCCCAAGTGGCCAGTGGGTGACCTCAGGGACATCTGGGAGCAATGGCATTCACAGCTGTGTGCCAGAGCTGCTGGTAGTTCTCCTGTGTGTCCAGTTTTTGATCTTGATTCGATAAATTGCTATGGTGTCCCAAGCTTTCGGGAGTCTTACCCTCTCATCCCTAGAAGATGTCTCTGTCCGTCCATCCGTCGTGATTTGCTTTCCTTAGAGAGGCTGTTTACAAGGGAGATGGTCGAGGTCAGGAGAGGAGAGAACAAGGATTCACCCAGTTTAAAGCTGCTGCATGTTTTCACACCAGTGTGTAAGGCAGGAGAAGGGCTGGTGTGGTGGAGTAGCCAAAAAAGCCAGTGTAATTCTAGCTTTGGCCACCACCAGAGCATTTTTCCATGTGGGAAAACCCTAGTGCAAACAGTTGGGAAGCAGGAACCCGGGCTGGTGGGAAGGAGGAGATCTCAGCATGCGCTGTGGGTGTTCTGCCTCCCAGGAATTACAGAGCTTTAGAGGTTTGCCCAGTACATGTTACACCCCAGGGTCAGGCTGGCTCCTCTCTCCTGCCCGAGAGCCTCAAAAGTGGCATCGCTCAGCAACAGGAGAGTGGAGCTGTGGATGTCTGGGAAGTACAAGAGCCCTGTGGTGGCCTCGTGTCAGGGGCACAAGCCCACTCCCTGTGCTGGGACTGGAGCAAGAGTCCTGCCTGTGCCCTCACCAGGGGATGCTGAGCTGGATTTATCTTGACTGTTAATCAGAAAGCTTCGTATAACGTGTCCCGAGCTCTAAAGCCATTTTGTAAGATAGCAGTGTCCCTTTTCTGCAGCCTTATTAATGAGTAGAGTATCTTTAAAAAAAAGAAGACAAACAAAAAATTTGCTCATTTCTTTCTGTGGTATGAAACTTGTGTACTGCGAACTTCTGAATGTTTAGGAAAAACACAACTTACAGTTTTCTTAAAAAACAAAAAAACCAAGAAAAAAAAACCCCAACCTGTCTGCTTTCCATACGGTCTTTCCTCAGGTGCTAAATAAGGGTTCCAAAAATGGATACTGCTTTAGGAGTTTCTGCTTTATTCTTAAAATACATATTTTTTTGCTTAGGTGGTGTAAAGATATTTTAACAAGAATGGTTTTTTTAATGTAAATAAGATTGTGTCTTTAATTTTTGTTGTATCTCCTTTTTGTCCATATTGAATAGTCTAATTTTCATTTTTATCCTTTTGAGAAGGACCCTCTTATGCCCTTCCCCGAAGACATTTCATTAAGTGTTGCTGCATTTAAGAACGAATCTACAACTGTTCATTGTCTTGGATTAATGCTGCTGCTGCTATAAGTAACCCTGAAAATCAAGAATGTGTGATGCACTTTTTGTTTTTGTTTTTTGTTTTTGTTTTTTAACGTGACCATGTAGTTCCTCTGCGGATAGTTAACCCTCCTGTAACACAGCCACTAACTGGGGGAGTGTGGGAACTGGGGGAGCCGGGGTGTAGGGCAGGGGTGGACCTGATTTTGGTGCTGACCTACAGGAATTTCTATGCAAACGCAAGCAAAGGAGAACTCTTTAACTTGAGAGAACACTGTGCATTTTTTTTTTATTGGTTTTTTTTTTTTCTCTCCTTCCTTTTCTCAAGCTGCTATTGGAAGGGTAGTGCAAATCCCTGAGGTTTTCAACTTCTCCTTCCTCCATGGCTGGTGGTGCGGGAAAGGTGCCTGTGTAACTTGTAAGGTAGAAAAATCTCAGTCAGCTCTTGTCTCGTCTCCAGTTTTAATATATTTGTTTTCTATTTGAATTTATCTATAGAAGGAAATTGCTCATCTCTACAAAAAGAGCTTTTGAATGCTTTATCTCAATGTGAAGTTAACCAGCAGTATTAAGGATTGCATGGCCTCCGTCCTGCCCTTATCCCAGTGCTGGGAACCCACTGGCTCCTTCTCTGGCTGGGGAGCACTCGGTGCCCCTGGTTGGATGTTTTCCAAGAAAAATATGAGGTGAAGCCATCCACCCAGCCAAAACCTGCCAGTGAAAGGCTTAGGGAGCAGTGGAGGGAGGTCTTACTGCATCCAGCCGCTGTCGTGGGGCACAGGCAGGTCCGGAACCTCTTCTCTTTATGGGTCACGCTTAGACCATGATGGAGGATGTGTACCCAGGAGGAGGAGTTTACTGGAGGGGAAAAAGGGAATTTACTTGACTATTTATAGAAGATCCTTTAGGAATATAAAGTACCTCTGTAAAGTGAGGGAAGAGTAAGGAAGGTCTAAAGTTGTGTAGGAAAAACACTTGGGGATTACAACTGCCTGGAAAATAGTCTACAAATACATAGGCCGGAGCTCTCTGCCTGTTTAATTAGTTTATTCAGCATCAATTTATTTCTTTTTTGGCCAGCGTTTGCTCTTTTACACACCTGGGTGTGTGTGTACATCTGACTCAATGTGCCTTGCATGTGTGCTTAGTCTTTCTGGAGAGAGGTGGTGGGGTGTGAGCTGGGGACGTGGCCAGGAGGGCCGGGCTCCCGGCCAGCAGCGCGACGGCCACTCCCCATCCACAGTTGAGGGTTCCTTAGTATCCCAGGGACCCTTCGGATCAAAATGAGACCTGGACTCCAGCCTTTGTAGTGGCTCTCTTAGTTTGGGGATGATGTCCTGTGCAGTGGCACCTGTGGCTTCAGAGGGGAGTGGGAGGGAGAGAAAGAAAAGCTGCTTTGCTCTTCTCCTGCAGACAAAAATCAGCATTGCCATGGTTTGCCTGCAGAGCCAAAACCAGGCAAAGTCTGGAACCGGCTTTGCTGGAGTTCAGGCTCTCTGTGGCACCATGATCCCATTATCCAGGGGATTTATTCCCTGCCGGGTTGTGGTTCTTGTTTCTGTGGGGTTTATGAGGTTTTTTTTGTAAAGGAGAAGTCAACACGCCTTGCTTGAAGTTAGCGAAATCCAAACGCTTGTGTTTGCAGTCAGTGACTCAGAACTCCAAGCTGTGCAATTCTGGGTTCTCCATCTCCTGCCCCAGCGTGTGATGATCCTGTCCGAGTCTTTCTGTACTTCTGCCACAGTAAATGTGAAAGCTTGCTTGCATTATTTTTTAGAAATGCATTTTGCACACTCGGGTTTCGCTGAAGCTCTGTGAAGAGGTTAGTTTGAAGCAGATGAATAAAGCTATGCACATGTTTTGAAAGTTTAATTTGTGTCTCATTACCAGAAGTGACTTATCTGCCCTCTTTTGCATTCCTGTGCTGTCATTGCCTCCATTCTCTTCACCATCTCGGAGGGTATGATGTAAGGTGACAGTTCTTTGCTGACAGCTGTAGCAGAAAACTGGCGCTTCTTGATTTTTTTAGTAGCCTTTCTCTCTCCTTTGCTTTCTCTGTATCTCTCTGTATAGCTATATAAATATATATATTATTTTTTTATTTTAAAGAGCCTACTTTAGTAATTGAATCAGAGGGAGCGGGGTTTGCTGGCTTGTGTTTCGGATACACTTCGTGCTGTCGGATGAACCGGTGCCCTTTTTGTCTCCGGGGAGAGCATGGTGGTGGTACCCACCCCATGGGGATGGGGGCCCCCCAAGCAAAGCAGCTTTGGGGAGGGGATGGAGACCAGTCCACTGCGCTGCAGGCCGGTGGCGTGGGCAAACTTGAGGCTTCTAATGACAAAATGAACCAAGAGGAATCCTACTGCTGTGTATTCCCACTGTGAGGCAGGAGGGACAGGGTTCCTTGCTATCCCGCTGCGGGGCTGGAGTGGAGAGTGGGCTCCCTCCAGCCTCGGGGGCGAGAGTTTTATTTTGGTTTTGTTTTCATGCGTTGGGTGCGTTGGGTTGCAGGTACCACCTTTGGAAACATGTTGCTTAGCCCAGAGCCTGTGTGCGGGAGAGTTGGGATTTTGTGACGGGAGAAGGACCCTGACAGCTTTCTCCTCCTGTTCCCTTCGCCATGGCAGAAATTTCTACTAACTTGACAGCTTTTTTTCATACAGAACAGGGCTGCTTTTCTATCTACCATCACACGTGTACTTACACACCTTCAGCGGCTTCCTAGCCTCTGAAGGTCCTCAACTTGTTTACTGGGGRGACTGATGCCCCTCTCTCCCCCTTCCCTGAATACTTCAGTGTTAAGGGCGGTGCAAACACAACCGCGCGCTTCGACTGCGAGCTGGGGCCCGAGAGATCCCTGCAGGCAGAGCCGGGCGGGGTCAGTCTCCTCTCCTGCCCCCCCTTCCYGGTCGATAAGTTCTCATTTCGTTCCTGGTTTGTATTAAAATCGCCACGAGGGGTTGTGCTCTACCTGCTCGGGAGCTGAATTACCTCTGACCTGCGGAGAGGGGCAGCCCCTCTTGGGTGTCGATGTTGTAGTGTGCGACCACACGGATCGGTAAAGGTAGTCTTTGTTTCCTTCTCCCCTGCCCGGTAATTTCTGATTAGGTTAATGCACTCTGTGTGCCCAGCTGGAAAAGCGTAGGCGTTTTCCCAGTGGTGAGAGGGTGGCTAGAGGAGTTTAGTGTAAAACCTGCTGTAGCTGTGTCTGGCGCAGCCCCTTGCGCTGGTGTGGGTGATGTCACGGACTGTAAGGATAGGTAATGTCCATGAGCTGTAATGGCATGATGTATCTTTACCAATGATGTCATACTTCACACTAAATGTTTTAAAAAAAGAAAAAAAGGAAAAAAAAAAAAAACAACCTTACCTGAAATTTTGTTTATTCTGCACCAACAGGTCTTCAAAATTTATCCAAATTTTATTATTTTATCAGGAAAAAAAAAAGAAATTTGTGTAGATCGAATACGTTAAGACAGACAATAAGTGATGTAAATTGTTGAATAAAAATTTTAAAGTTTGTGGGTGTCAGTGTGACTTTCTTTTTTGCGTTTTCGGGGAGCAGCCCTTGTTCCCAGAGATGCTGCCTGGGTTTAGGTCCCTGAGGCCTGGCAGTGCTGGCCACAGAGCCCACGAGCTGTGGGTATGTGGGTGCCTGGTGCTGGTGTGGCTCGGTAGCATGGAGTCCAGGTGTCCTTCACCTTGTCAGGGGAAGGAGAGGGCAGGGAGGGAAGGAAGTCACTGCAGCAACCAAGGATTTGTGTGAGGCAGCAGGGGTCTGAACCTCCCTCAGTGTGAGCCCCACCAGGCTTCAGCCCAGCTTAAAATATGTAGGAGGGAGTCCCAGGATGGCAGTGTTCAACCTCAGTCCCAAACAAACAATAGCAAACACACACCAAGCTGATTTATCTTTTTCTTTCAGTCACATTTATTGGCAATTGTGGCAGTCGGTACCGTTTTGGGAGTGTTGTTCCATTAAGCAGTGGCAGTACAAGAGGGGGTGGTTATTTCGGGAGGGGAGTATTAGCACCAAGAGGGAGCCGGTGAGCTTTCGAAACCTTGCAGAGATGTACTGGGATGTGGGGAGCTACTGCTGGACACGCCTGATGGATTGGATCTGGGAGGTCTGGGCGTGCGAACCCCACTCTCTCCAGTGCTTGTAGTCTCCACCGTGGTGGTCAAACTCCAGGACGTACTGGTAGCCACGGTACCCGGGGTACTGGTAGCACACCCAGCTGGAACAAAAGGACAAGAGGTAAGCAGGGGGGTTTCGGGGTGTCCCCGCTCCCGCCGTGGTGGCACAGCGATGGCAGCGGGTTTTCCCTGCTGCTCCTGGTCCTCTGCCAGTCACTTACGCGCCGCACTGGATCTTCATGGAGCCCACTTCGTTGTTGGCCCAGCCCATGGCCTGCAGCGAGGGGTAGTCATCAGCAATCTCCCACTGGCGGCCGATGAAGTTGTCTTTCTCGAAAAGGGTGATCTTGGATTCCTTGTGATTCTGTGGGGGAGAGCAGGGGGTGAGGGGGAGGCGGTGCTTCTTTTCCCAGCATGGGTGGGAATCATGGGTCGGTGGCTGTCACTCCCTATGACATAACTCAGAGGGTTTTCTGGAGAGGGAGCTGTTCAGACCCTGGCTGGTATTTTTTTTAGGGGAGTGGGAGATACCGGTGACAGCTGTGCCACAGCTACTGTCTCAGGCTGCTGTGGTCATGTACAGCTGGCCCAGGAGTTCCTTCAAAAGCTTTTAAAAACAGGACAGAAAGAGCAAATCCTGCAGGGGGCAGGGCGGGGAGCACTGAGCCTGCCCCTGGCGTAGCTGTGTTTTCCCTTCCTAACCTCGCTGCCGTGGCCTGGGACATTTTAACAGGCTCACAGGGATGGGAGCTCTGTGGGACACTCACGGCGGAGCAGACGGGGCGGAAGGACATCAGGCGCTCGATGTGGTAGGCGTTGCTGCCGCTCCAGGCGTCCCAGCGCGGGTACTCTCCCCTCTCCAGGATGAACTGCTGCCCGCAGAAGCCGGTGTGCTCGTAACCAACCCAGCTGCAAAAACAGAGCGAGGGCTGCCAGGGCTTCCTGGGGCAGCTCAGGGCTTCCTGCTCGGAGCTGGCACTGGGGCAGGATGTAGGTGCAAGGAGGAGGTTGGGGTCTGGCCTCTGCCCACGGGTCGGGAGGAGAGGAAGTGGGGCTGGATGTGGGCAGAGAACTCAGGGAGCGTGTAACCACATCTGCTGCTGGGGAGGCACCCACACGGTGTCCCTGGTTGTGGCAGGAGATCAGGAGATGGGGTCCCCCCTCCAGGGGCCCATCCTGCACAGGTGGCTCTTCCCTCTGGCTGCTCTGTCATTATTTATGCAGACCGGCATCGCTTCAGGATGCCCCAGCTGCCCTTCTCTCCCAAAGGCCTTATTTCTTACTTGTTTCCCAATTACAGCCTGACACAGCTGGAAAGACCTGAATTCCTGATGCCCAAAGCAGGCAAAGTCCATCTGGCTCTGGGCAGAGAGGAGGGACTTATGGCCTTTCCCCTTTATGGGTCTCCCTCTTTGCTAAAAGCAAACAAGAAGAGGTGAGCAGGATGCCTCCACCCTGCAGACACGTTTTGCGAGCCCTAGTGCTGCCCACACAGCACCTGTGTGTTCCCAGGGTGGGGATGTGCCCTTGAGGAGACTGGGGACTGGACAGCCACAGCAGAACCGGGAGAYACAGCCTGGGCTGGGGACTGAAAGGTGAATGGCACAGGCTGTGCAGTCCATGGATCCCGTGCTGATGGGATACAAAGGGTGCCAAGGGGTTGAGCTAGGGGAGGTCGAGGGCTTCATGCCACTGACCCAAACTGAGCCCCAATCCTGTATCCTGCAGCCAGCCTGCCCTGTGCAAGGTGAACAGCCTGATTAGGAACACTGTCAACTGGAGCAGGGAGCTGATTACGGCGTGAGCACGCACGCTGCTGTAATCCCATTAGCATTACACATCCTAAAGATAGCAGCACAAATCTATCTCGTCTGCTTCCTGGCCCGGAGGGATGCTCACCACGGGGACCACTCCCGACACACGGCCTCTCTGAGCTGCTTGGGAGGTGCCTTGCCCGTGCCAGGCAAGATTCCCGTACGCAGGGAGAAGCCTGGCTCTGCTCCCTACCCATCCCGGGGCTGGAGAGGCTGCGGGAAGGTTCTGCCCTGGTCTGGGAAGCTGCACAGTGCAGGGAAAGCACGAGACAAAGCAGGGCTGGGCCCTGGGGCAAGAGAGATGGTTCTCTAGGGCCAGTGCTTTGTGGGTCACACAGGCAGGATGGGGACCAGGCTGAGCTCAAGAGCCACTCACTGAGCACTAATCCTTGCTGCATCCTTGGGCAGCAACCCTGCCCCAAACCTGACTGGTCCAACACTGCAGGAGGCAGTTTGGGATGATGCCAAACGTGTTGCCACTGTCCTCTAGCCCTCTCTCCGTATCAGTGCTGCCCAGGGCTGACTGCTCTACCCTGGCAGGGTGGCATCCCCCCCGTGCCTGGCTTCCCTTGGCTGTGGTGCTTGGCTCCAGCCAAGTGGAGTGAGGAAAACCTGGTCCCACTCCATGCTTGGGCACCACTCTCCCAGCCAGCCCGCCCGGGAAAGCACCCCCGCCGCTGGCAGCTGGGTACTCACGCGCCACATTCCACCTTCAGGGAGCGGATGTTGTCGAAGCCACATTCCATGATGTTTGGACAGGCTGAAGTGAACTCCATCCTCTTGCCCTGGAAGTTTTCTTGGTCGTACACGGTGATCTGGAACGGAGAGCGAGCTGCCGAGTTGGAAACTGCCCAGCAGTGGCCCCGGGCGATTCAGCGCCTCTTGGAGACGGAGGGTGGGTGGCTCCGTCGGGGAGAGAGCCAGAGGAGGCTGCACCGGGCACCCCTCTGGGCTGGGACACAGCCCCGCACGCCTCCGCGTCCCTGCACTGCTGGCCCCGCGACGCCCTGCCTTGGTGTCGGGGGAGCCGCAGGCTGGCCCCCGCTCCGCTCTCCTGCTCACCCCTGCGGAGATCAGTTCCCGGGGCAGCGGTGCCGTCCGGAGAGAGGAGCGGAGCCGTTCTGGGACGGGCGGGTGGCAGGGCTGTGGCTGGCGGTTCTCCYGGCCTCTGCTCCGAACGCTCTAGGGCAAAGAGGATTAACGGGGGAAAGGGCGAGGGGCACCTCCCCGGGGGGCTGCGGCTGACACTCTGCTCTCCCGCGACAGCTCCAGGCTTCGACGGGATGCTCCTCGCTTGTGCACGTGTTTCTCCTCTGCCTCTCGGCTCCCTCCTCGAGGGAGCTATTGCCAGACCCCTTAGGGCTGCTCCCCACTGCTCCACAGTGCCCACTGCCCCTGCCGACCCTGTCTGCAGACACAGGGGAGGGCGAACAACAGCCGGTGGCTTTGGGGCACTCTGTAACTGCCTGTCACGGGATGGCTGGTAAGAGCAGGGCACGGCTGGGCCAGGATACCAAAGAGCCTTATGAAAAACACCCGGGAGGTATCTGAGCAGGCAGGAGGCACGTCCCCATGTGCAGGGGACAGGGATGCCTGTTTCCTGTGCTCGTTCCTGCCTTACTGCCCACTGTGCACCTTTCCTGGCCCCGGAGGATGGGCTTTGCCCTTCTCCCTGTTCCCTACCTGCACACAGGGAAAGGCGAAACACAGGGGATGCGAGGACGTACCTTCCACGGGCCCATGGGAACAGGCAGAGGGTTTGTCTGAGCCATCTTTGCTGCTGGATCGGTGTCTGCAGAAGGAAGGAAAAGCCGTTTTTACTGCAGCCTGTCCCTGTGCGTCCCTGCTGCCCGCTCGCGAGGCTCTGTGCCCGCCACCCACGGCGCCTGTCCAAGGACAGCTGCCCCACTGCTGGGGACAAGCCACACCAGTCACAGCGAGACCCTCTTGCCAGCCCCAGGATGGGGTAGGGGGCACAGTGAGGGGCTGTGAGGACACACCCAAAACAGGGTGCTCCCTTCTCATCACAAGAGTGCCCCTTCCCTACTCCCAGCCGTGGCATGGAGCCTGCATGCCCGTCGGGGCACCGTGCCCGATCCCCCTTTCTCCTTTCCTGAGGCCAGACCAGCGCTAGGAAAAACAGCCCTGAGCTGAAGCAGGGAGGTGCAGCGGGGGGCACAGGCTGCCCCATGCCTGGCGGTGTCCACCAGACCCGCCTGCTCTCTTCTCCCTGCCCAGTGTCCCTTGGGAGGCATGGTGGGCTCCCATGGACAGCCCTGGATAATGGTGGGAGATGCCAACCGGCGTTCTGTGCCGGTGGGTGCCAGGAGTGGGCTGCCCTGCTGTAGAGGGGCTCTCAGCCCCTCCGGCTGCCAGCGGGGACGTGTGAGCCTGTCTTATGCCGTGGGAAATGGCAATGGTCCCTCTGGGTGTCTTTTGCCACCAGGCAGGAGGAAGGGTGTCTGCCTGGCCGGCTGGCAGCGGAGGGGTGAGGTGGGAGAGGTGCGCATCGGTCCCAGGACTCACCTAGCTCAGGCGGTTACTGCTGCTTCGCCCATGTAATGTTTGCCTACTTCAGCGGCTCAGCTTTTATAGGGTACTGCTGGCCGGGAACCGGTGCCAGCGTTTGCAGAGCCGTCAGCACAATGCTTGCTCTGGCATTGTCCTGCTGATCCCCGGAGATTTCAGCTGCTCATCCCCATGGTCTGAGCCACATTCTTAGGGAAAAAGAAAAAAAATTTGATAATAAWAAAAAAAAATAATCGGGGCGGCTGTTTGCACAGATAATCTTGGGCACAAATGACTCAACGATTTGACCGCGCTGGCATTTTCCAGGGGCAATGCACCGCGCCGTCACGGGGCGAGCCTGGGGGCTGGCCTGGCCCTGGCGCCAGTTGGCACCGTGGGGATGGCGGGGACAYCTCCCCGTGAGACCCTGCGGGCGGTGGGCTCGGCTGAGTGTCCACCGGGCACTGTCACCTGGCTCCACCAGCCAAGGCGTGTTCCCTGTCACCGTGTTGGCGTGGACACCCTCCTCCCGTAGCGGGCGAGGGGGACTGGAGGTGAGAACTGGCGTGGCCCTGGCAGACATTTCCCCGCGGCCGTGCCGAGCCCCAACACTCCACACGGCGCTGCCACCACCACCACCCCACGTCCAGGAGACCCGCCATGGGCTCGGGGAGGCCTCAGCCCAGCGGTGACCACAGCCACCAGCCCCACAGCCCCTTCCCACGCGGGGCTCCCGTGGGGCGGGCACTGCAGGCCCTGGGGCACCATGGCGGGCACAGCCCGGGCCGTCGGGGGTCACGAGGCGAGCGTGGCGGCGCGGGCTGCTGCCTCAGCGCATGGCTGCCGGCACAATGCTCACCCGCGTCTGACTGCCCCTTTTGTCTCCCTGCTGGGCAGCCGCGGCCGCACAAAACAAAGCGCCCCGTCAGCGCTGCCTGCGGCATGGCCTGGCGCCCGGCCCGGGGGACCCTGCGGGGACGCGCGGCGGGGTGGCACCCGACCAGACGGGCCTCGTGGGGCTCAGCGGGGTCCTGAGGGACCCCTGCTGTGGGCAGGGCACCGCCATCTCGGGGGGAGTCTGGGACTCGAGGGGGCTCTTCCCCTCGCTGGCTGCTGCAGGATGGGGATGGGGATGGGATCAGTGTCACTGGGGGGATCAGTGTCACACAGACATGTTGGGCTGCGCCCCCAAGGCGTGGCACGCTGGCTGACGGTACCACCACATCCTGGCGAATGTGGGGTCAGGGAATGGGAAGGGCAGGACCACCTGCCCTCCGCAGGGCTGYCAAAATGGGGGGCTGGTGGTGGGGTGCTCCTGCCAAGCCCCCAGCACCCTCCCTGTGCACCTGCCATGGGTATCCCAGCTGAGGGGGCAGGTCAGGTTGGAGCTCACCCTCCAGCTCATTCCAGCCCCTCAGACATGCCCTGGCCCTGGCTCCGGCCACCSCGGAGTGTGGAGGTTTTGCCAGGAGCCTGGTGCCACTAGAGGGAGAGCTCAGCCCGAGCAGGATGGGACACCATCGGCGCATGCGGGTGTGGTGTACGGTGGGTGTGCRGCAGTGCACACGCCTCTGCACCCCACGCAGGCACCTGCCTCCCCTTGCAACAGGAAAACACTGGCTCTGGCTGAAAACCACCCCAGAGAAAAGCGTGGAGCTGGCAGTCACCCCAAGCCAGGGGCAAGGTCGGGGGAAAGCCTCCCCTGCACAGCCCACACAGTGCATGGCCAGGGATAGGTCACTCTCAGCAGAGAACAGGACCCCAGTATGGCTCAGGCTGCCGCGAACCCCCCAACCCCTCACCCTGCTCACAGTGCTGGTGGAGCTGGTGTCCCCCCCTCAAGGACCTGGGGGCACAGCAGCGAGTGCCTGGGGAGCCAATGATGCTGGCGGGTCCACAGGTTGTCCGGAACAACTGGTTTTTCTAGATCCAAGAGACTATAAAAACGCAGTGACCTATTTAGGGAACCCCGTGGTGCTGCAAAACAGATGCTTCCCCTCCCAGCCCGGCTCCGGGCCCTTGCCCTGGCCAGCCATCTGCGCCTGCCAGGGGCACGCAAAATGCCACTGGCACCAGAGCTCTGTCCCGCTTCTCCACAGAAAACCCTGGGCAACACGGAGACTTCCCTTGGATGTGGGATTTGCTGGTGCCTGGGGAACCCCCCTGCCAGGGAGAGCTGCTCAGGGCAACCCAACCTGTTTCTGGCAAAGCCAGACGGGATCGTGTAGATGTGAACAGCTGGTCAGCTCGCCGGAAAGCACGGGATGTTTAGCCCGGGGGATGTGGCAGGAGGATAGCCGCAGTGGGTGGCTGCTGGTGGCAGGGCTGTGTGGCACCGGGGACCCCGTGCTGTCCCACAGCTCGGCAGATCCAACCGGCATCAGCCCGTCGCCACCTGCCCAGCGTGATAAGGAAGCCGGAGCTGCCACAGGCTGTAAACGGCTCTTCACCCGCCTGTGCCGGGGAGAAGGGCAGAGGTACAGTCACACAGCGTGTCCCCYGGCCACTGCAGCTGGAAAACCCTCCTGAAAGCTCACACAGGCTCCGTTGCCCTTCCAGATCACTCGACCCCATCCCTGCTCTCCGGATGGCTGCGGCTCCCTGAGCTCGGTGCCACGTGCCTGGGACAAAGGACAGTGTGACAAAAGCAGGCRGCTGCGCTCACTGCCGCCGTCCTCCGCCGCTGCGAGGGGGCTGCATCTCCTCCACCACTGCATCCCTCGGGCCAGGGCCCAGCACGGGGCTCCTTGCTCACCTGCCAGTTTGGTCCTGCCATGCCCCACACGTGTCCCGCTCTGCTGCTGCGGTGGGACCATGTCCTGGGCGCAGGCTGTGGGCTGGAAATCACAGCCAGCCTTACAGATGTGGGGGAGCAGGGTTTGTGACACCCAGGCAGGTGTGTCCCAAGAAAGGGACTGACAGCCTGATGGCAGGAGAGCCAGAACCATGCAACTCAGCCAGTGGTGGTTGGTAGCAGGGGTTTGGAGTGAGTCCCCTGGGGTATCCTGGGACAGGGCAGGAGTCCAGGGAGGTGGCAGGAATGGTGCTGGGGGCAAACCCCTGTCCCTGTTATCTGTCCATCCTAAGCATCCCAGCAGAAATGGAGCACCCCCTGAAAAGTGCTTTTGGAAAGAGCTTGTGGATGCCTCTCTCTGGGGTCCCTGTTCCCCAAGCCCCACTCCAGCTTCTCTGGGCCCTGTTGCTCCCATACCCGATAGCAAGGGAGGTTGTACCGCCACAGATATGGCGTGGCTTATCCTGAAACCATCTGTCCCAGGATTCTTGCTCTGTGTGACCAACCCCGGTGTGACGTCCCAAAGCTGGACACCAGTGGAAGGGGTGTAACAAAGACTGTGCAGCTCTCGCTGCTGGGTGCGCTGGGAGATGCTCATTGTTAACCACTGGCTGTCTCCTGGCCAGAGCAGCAGGGCACTGTCCTCAGTCAATCTCTGCAGGCTGACAGCCCTCTCTGGGGACGGGTGCTGCGGGAGAAGCTGCAAAACGGCTCCGCAGGCAGCTCTGCCATGCCCGGCTTTGTATTCCCCACACTGGGGCCAGCGGGCACCGGCGACCGCGCTCCGGCCGGCAGCCTGGAGCCTTCCCTGCGCCGGAGCCGGTGCTGCTCCTAATGGGATTCTTCCGAAGAGAAGCCCAGGAGTGCGTGTGTGCGGTGTGCGATGCGCGGGGCTGTGTGTGCAGCAGTGTGCGCGCACAACATGTGAGTGCACAACATGCGAGCGTGCTTTGCACGCGTGTGCGTGTGGGGACCGGGGGGTGTGTGCGGGCGGGGTGTGCCGGATGGACGGTGCGCGGCCGTGTCACACCGGGGTGTGTGCACACACCGTGTGTGCCCGTGCGCCGGCTGTGCGTGTGCGGGGGGATGCGGGGTCACCCCGGTWCGTGGGTGTGCGGGGGGGGCGCTCCGGTCCCGGGTGCGCGCCGGGCTGCGGGCGCCGGTCCCTACGCTGGTGATAGCCGGGGGTGCGGGGGGGTGSGGGGCTGAGCGGGTTCCCGGGTGGGCAGGGCCGCCGCTCCGCTCCGCTCCGTCCCGTTCCGTTCCGGTCCGTGCCGTGCCGTACCGACCGGAGCCGCGCCCGGCGCGGCGGGCGGCGCGCGCAGAGCCGGCAGTGCCCGCCCCGGTGCGGGGCCGCCCCGCCCCGCCCCGCCCCGCGCCGCCGCCGCCGGGGCCCGGCACCGCCGCCGCCACCACCGGGCCCCGCTCCGCCGCCGCCGCTGGGTGAGTACCCGCCGCCATCCCACCGGCACCGGCACCGGGCACCGGGCACCGGCACCGCGGCCGGGGCACCGGCACGCACCGCCCGGCGCGGGGCGGGCCGCGGCTACATCGCCCCCCCGGCGGGCCGGGCCGAGCCGAGCCGAGCCGAGCCGTGCCCGTGCCCGTGCCCCCGCGGCGTTGCACAACCGCTGTGGGTGGGTGCGTGGGTGCGGAACCCCCCGGTGCCGCCCCCCGGTTGCGGGGTGCGGGTGTGCGCATGGCCCGCTCTTGTCTCGCAGCGCCTGTGCAGCCCCCGGTGTCTCGCGTGTGCGTGTCTGCGTGTGTGTGTCACCTTGTGCAGGGTGTGTTTCTGTGTGCCGTGTCCCCCGTGTCCCACCTGCAGGATGCCCCGTGTCAGGTGCTCCGTGCTGGGTACCCCAGCACCCGCTGCAGGGCTCCGCAGGGCCAGCCCCCAGCAGAACCCGCTGGCCTGGGCCTTTCCCACACCACCAGGGAATTGCATCCAAAGCCATTAGCCCGGCTCGCCGCTAACCACATCACTGCTGGGGCCGGTGCCACTGGCACCTGGGGCACCTTTTTGGGGTGACAGGGGTGGGTGGCCCCTCAGCAAGCTGCTGTGCTGGCGGTGGAGGGGGCTCGCAGCTCTGTGGCCGCCCTGGCGCCTGTTAATTTTCCCAGAGAGGAATATATGGAGCATCGGGCAAGGGCTGGGACGCGCGTCCCTAAATCGTGTGGTTTCCAGCCGGCCTGTGAGATGCAAATTGTCTGGTCAACGAGTGCCAGAGCTAAACTTAGGGCAATTATGGGAAAGTGTGGGCACATGGCAGTGTGTTCCTACACCCCAAGGCTGGCCCTGGCACTCCAGCACTGTGGGACCCCCACCCACCGCCGCATCCCCATCGGGAGCCGARCATTCCCACAGCACCTGCATCAGCCCTGGACTTTGCTCACTGACAAGCTGTGGCTCAGCCCTTCACCTTTGCCATGGGCAGGGCCATGCAGGGTGTGAGGCTGTAAATTTGGGGCCAGAAACGGGTGGTAGGGGAGGTATGTGTTCAGTGGCGAGGGGGCTGCAACTCTCCTGTCCCCCCAGAGCTGGTTGTGGAATCATTTCCCACCTGGCAGCCCAGCCGGGATCCCGCCCCACTACCTCTGCCCTGTAAGACCTCTTGAGCTGTGTCACTGCCCGGCTTTGGGGCGAGGCAGATGCTTGCACCCCACGCATGCACCCCGTGCACCCTCCTGACCTGGGGTGACCCCTCACAACCAGTCTGGGTCCCCTTTGCTGTTGGACATGGGGTTCCCGTGGCAGGAGGGCCCAAAACCCTGCTTTGGAGACAGCCTGGTGGCACATCCCGGCTGTGACTCAGGTAGATCCGGGATTGTTTTCCTCCTGACACATCCCAGTGTTGTCCGTAAGGGAAGGCACTGCAGAGAGATTTGGAAACCCCCTAAATTTCCTTGTTCTGTGGAAAACTTGTGTCCAGCAAGGAGCCAGCATGCAGGTCAGCCCTGTGTGGGAGCTGGCCTGGCCGCTCGGAATTGCTGCCAGCAGCTCCCGCTCCCTGGCACGGCACCATCCCTTCCTGGCAGGGCACAGCCAGGGTGTGGGGTACCCCAACACGGTGTGCCCAAGGAGGGCACAGCCTCCAGCTCCTGTGCCAAAGTGCTGGGGGAGCACGGCCCTGCTGCTGGCATCGGGGAGCAGAGCAGGGAGGGCAGGCGACCGTGAAACTTGCAGTGCAGGTCCCTGCACGGGAGCGTGTCAGACGAGATTGCGTCTCGAGGAGGGAAGGAGTGGCTGGGAGTTTCAGTGAACGCCTTCCTCCCTGCCTGGAACTCCCCGGTGCCCTGGCAGGGACGTGGGGGCTCATGGCCGTGGCGGGGGGGCATGGGGGAAGGTGCATCCTACTCAGCTCTTGCTCGGGCGGCTCAGGGAGGACTTTTGGGTTGGGRAGCGTTGAGATGCGTCTCCCTTTCTGCCACCTGGCCCTTCCAAGGTGACATCCTCACCCCTTGCCAGCCCAGTGGCACAGCAGCATCCTCGCGTGCGATCCCAGAGCGCAGCCGGCGCCGGCGGGCGCCTCTCCCTTCCCTGTCATGGCTCATGCACGCTGCTGCCCCAAACACGCCTGGCCAAGGGGAGTCCCGGAGCGAGCCCGGGCTGAGTCAGGGAGGGCACGTTGGGTCTGAATCAGGAGCGAGGAGACGCTCGGCAGCCGCCTCCTGCTCGCGGCATCGGGCTGCACCCATCCGGCAACCCCATGGCGGGAGCCTTCTTGGGGAACAGGGAGCAAACCACAATGGCATTCATTCCACACGGGCTGGGGACACCAGAGCAGGGAGGGTGCTGCGGTCGTTGCCCCAGCCCACAAAAGTCCTGTCTCCCTGCCCCACTCCTGCCCATTGTGGCCCTGAGTGGGGCACACGTGGCTGCGCCGGTGGCCGCCAGTGCTGCCTGATTAGCGATGCGGCTGGGAACGCTGTTCCCCCTTTTTGTTGAGCGTACAAAGGCTGGGAGGCAGCCTGTGTGCCGGGAGAGAAACCACCGAGGACAAAGAGCGCGCTGGCCGCCTGTCTCCCAGCGCTGCAGCTCTCACCAGCACCTGCCTGGCGAGCAGCTCTGCTCCCAGGAGACCCCCAGGAAGGGTCCCAGTAGCCTCCCTCCCTGCCATGGGGTGAGTGCTGGGTGCTCCTGGGGGTGCAGCCCTTTCTACAGCTCCAGGGATGCCCAAGCGGCTGTGGTACTGGTGGCACGTGGCACACAGTGGGGACAGGAACAATGCAGGGGGTTCCCTCCCTGCCATTGTCTGGGCTGAGGCCCTGGCGCAGCCATGGGGCAGCTGATGGGGAGCAGTCCCTGGGATGGCACAGCCACAGGGCCCGTTGTGGCAACACCTGCTCTGGGCCATGGGAAGGAGCTGTGCTGTCACCTGTCTCCGGTCAGTGATCACCCTGCAGCCAGTGGTTCTAGGAGAGGAGAAAGGAACTGGGTTTTCATGTGTTTTGGGGTCCTGCCCTGCCCAGGTCCTGCCGTGGGTCTGAGTAAAGCTGCAGGTGCTGCAGGGAGAGTAGAGCAGCCAGAGCCCTGGGGCTGGGTGGTGCGGACAGAACTATGGCAGCCCCTCTGGCTATGGCCGGGAGCCTTGAAGCTGCAAGCCTGACCTTGTCCCTCTGGCTGCTTCCCTTCACCGCCTCGAAGGTATCACACACCCAGGGCCAACACTGTGCCCTGCCTTGCAGAGCTCTGTCCTCACCTGCCCTGTGGCCAGGCCTCTCCTGAGCACGTGTGCTCCTGCCCCAGCCCCGAGGGGCAGTGAGGTTGAGGAAGTTCCCTGCCATCCCTGTATGGTTTTGCCAAGGGGAAAACGGGTTCCCCGTGTCCCGCTGGGTGTGTTCAAGGGCAACAGGCACTGTGTGCCCTTGCAGGGAGATGGTCCAGGCAGTGATGGTGATGCAGTACTGATGCTGTGCTGGAGCCAAGGTGCAGCTTGGCACTGCTCAGCACATCCATGCACCCCAGGCAGAGCCTGCACTGCCACCACGGGCAGTGCTACCCATCCCTGTGGCCACCCAGACCTCATCCCCACACCGGTCGGAGAGCTCTAAAGCAGATGCTTCGAACATGGGGAGCTTTCCTGTTGTCCTTTGTGCTGAGGTTAAGTTCCTGTGCAGTTTCCTGCCCTGTTATATATAGTTGTCAGCCTGTCCTGCRGGCGCTGCCAGCCGCCTGCTCCACTTTGGAGTTGTTTATCTGCAGCCCAAGCGCTCGATGAGGGTTGTGGGGGGGGCTACCAGTTACCCCAGGGAAAGAGGAGTCCCATCACACCCCGTACAGGGCGAGAKTGTGGGTGTCCCCAGGCACTGGGTGTCCCCAGATGCTGTGTGCACATGGGGTTTTCCATGAGGGAGCTGAGTTTTCTGCCCAACCGTGGTTTTCCCACTGGAAGCTGGGTGCTCCCCCCGCTCTGCGCGGGATGCCCGAATGAAAGAGCAACTGTTCCTGGAGGTTGCCGGCAGCGTCATGAGCTTCTACGTCGCCCTGGCTAAAATTAGACACTTATCAGTGTTGGGAGGGATGTGATTTTACAGGTTCCTGTTTATTAGAGCAAACTTCGCTCCGGGCCGTGTTTCCGGCTCCCTCTCCGGTGGGGACGCTGCCTGTGGCTGTCCCTGCGGTTTGCGGTGGCCAGAGCCRGGATGAGCAGCAGAAAGGCCTCTGTTTCCTCAACAAGGAGCTTTTGAACGGCAGGCAGGGCGCTGGTGGCTGGATGGGATGGAGGGTTTTACGCTGGGGAGTGTCTGTGCTGGCAGTAACTGCTGTAAAAGCCACCGGGATACTTTCTTCCCTGCCCACCAGGGCTGCTCCAAAACGGCTCCTGAGCTGCTGGGGGTCTTGCCCATGGTCAGCCCTGGTGCTGCCGGGAGGTGAATGGTGGTGCCAGGCTTTGGCTTCTTTTGGGGCATCCCTGGGGGTACARGGCCATCCCTATTGCATCCCTGGGGCTTGGTTCCCAGCCAGGGCAAGGACGCGATGACTGGGGCGGTCTCAGCCCTGTGGTTCCGCAGTCCCCGGGGAGGGTGGGAGTAGTGAGACATGGCCCAGGGGCTGCGGGTGGCAGCTGGAGTGACCAGTGGGGTGGATGGAGGGCTGGTGGGTGGGTGTTGGCCGTGCTGCTGTCTGATGGCACCCTTCCTGTCTGTCCTCCTGCGCAGGCGGCCGTGCTGTGATCAGCACCCCAACCTAGCAGCCTGCCGTGGGGGCAAGAGCGCCCCAAGCCCCTCTCCACCATGTTCAACCTGATGAAGAAGGACAAAGAGAAGGATGGGGCCCGGAAGGAGAAGAAGAAGGAGAAAAAGGAGCGRATGTCGGCAGCTGAACTCAAGAGCCTGGAGGAGATGAGCATGCGCCGGGGCTTCTTCAACCTCAACCGTGCCTCCAAGCGGGACTCCAAGACCCGCCTGGAGATCTCCAACCCCATCCCCATTAAGGTGGCCAGCGGCTCCGAGCTGCACCTCACGGACATCGACTCCGACAGCAACCGGGGCAGCGTCATCTTGGACTCGGGCCACCTGAGCACGGCCAGCTCCAGCGACGATCTCAAGGCGGACGATACCAACTTCAAGGGCTCGGTGCTGCAGCGGGCGGCCAAGTTCGGCTCCTTGGCCAAGCAGAACTCCCAGGTGATTGTCAAGCGTTTCTCCTTCTCCCAGAAGAGCCGGGATGAGAGCACCTCGGAGACCTCCACGCCCTCTGAGCACTCGGCAGCCCCCTCCCCCCAGGTGGAGGTGCGCACGCTGGAGACCCCGCTCGACAAGCAGGGGGTCCCCCCCGGACAGCCCTGCACCCCTCCCGCCGCCTCCCTGCGTGCCAGGGTGCCGGAGCTCGTCTGCAAGAGGTTCCCCGCTGAGCTGCGGCTGCCGGCCCTGGTGCCCCCCCAGCCCCCCACGCCACGGCAGCTGGAGCTGCAGAGGCGCAACACCGGCGATTTCGGCTTCTCCCTGCGCCGCACCACCATGCTGGACCGGGGCCCCGACGGGCAGGTGTACCGGCGCGTCGTGCACTTCGCCGAGCCCGGAGCCGGCACCAAGGACTTGGCGTTGGGCTTGGTGCCGGGCGACCGGCTGGTGGAGATCAACGGGCGCAACGTGGAGAGCAAATCCCGGGATGAGATCGTGGAGATGATCCGGCAGTCGGGGGAGACGGTGCAGCTGAAGGTGCAGCCCATCCTGGAGCTGAGCGAGCTGAGCCGCTGCTGGCTGCGGGGCGGCCAGGGGACACGCCGCGCTGCCTGGGATGTGAGTAAMGCCGTCCCCGCCGCGGGCACTGCCGGGCCTGGGTTCTGCCAGCGCCAGCGTCCTCGTGGGGGTGTTTGGGTTGGCAGGGGCCGTGGGAAGCAGCTGGTGCCGGGGCTGTTCCGGCCAAGAGCGATGCACAGGGAGGAGTGGGAGGCTGTGGCTGGGATGCAGGAGATGATGCATCAGGTCCTGCAAATCGTCACTGGTGGGTTTCGCACCCCAAGGTGCTCAGTGTGCTGTCGGGTTGGGTCTGCCTCCTGCCAGAGGGACCTCAGGAGAGCCCAGCTCTGCGTTGCCTGTGGGAAGTCTGTCCCCATCTTTTTGCTGACGGAGCACAGTCCAGCTGAGAAAGGAGCTTTGCTCCTCTCTGCCAGGAAATTCCAAAGGCTACTTTGCAGAAGGACACTGCCTGCTCCACTGCCCACGCTGGCCTCCCCCACTGGGATCCTCCCCGGGGACTGGGGCAGGCACACAGCGTGCCAGGGGCCGGGAGCTGCTGCCGGCGTGTGCAGCCCTGTGTACGCGGCTGCTGTTGCTGCTGTATAAATAGAAACTTAATGGCTGGGTGACCCACATCCCTCACGCCTGCTGCCCGGCACTGCTGACCCTGCCGCGGGCTAACCAGCCTCCTGCCAGCAGGCACCCCAGCGGAGCCCCCCAAATGCCAACAGCCTGCAGGGGTRGCTCTGTGGTGGCAGGGGGTGCAGCAGTGTGACACTGTTTATCATTTAACTGGGCTTGTTCAGTGTATTCTTAAGCCGTCCTTAGGGGACGAGGGTGCCTGTGCCTGCAGAGCAGGTTGCCTGCACTGGGGAGAGCCACGCTGAGCATGGCAGAGCCCTTTGCTCACGGGATGGTGGCCAGGATGGAGCGAGGATGGCCATGGGGCTCCATGTGCTCCTCGAGCAGATGCCGGCACTGCGGGGTGGAGTCTGCGCCAAGCCAGAGCGGTGGCTTTCCCGCAGCTCCTCCCCGGAGCCCTGCAGGGGAGTGCTCACCGGGCAGTGCTGCCTGGATCCTGGTGGGATAACCCTGTGTGGACACGGGGCACAGCTGTGACCGTATCGCAGCACCTTGGCACAGAGGCAGATGTGCATTGGGTGTTGGCACACGGGGCCAGCAAGGCGCTTGTGCCTGCCAGGACCACGGGGCTGGGCTGGGAAGGGGGAGAGGAGGCACCGGTGCCCTTGGGGCTGTGTGGGAGAGGCTGCAATGTGCGGCCTTGTGCCAGGATGTGGTGTGGTTTGACGGCATCAGCCGGTGGGAGCTGGCCAGAGGGCTGGCCAGAGGGCTGGCAGTGACCGTGTCGTGGGGTTGCCACTGCAGCAGAGGCACCTCCCGGCACAGGCTGCTCTCCTCCTGCATGGTGCCGGGGAGTGCTGGAGTGACACACCGTGGCTTTGCTGGTTCTAGGGAGCCCAGACTGGGGTGCTGGGTGCAGTTGGGGTCCCTCACGCAAGGTGCCGGCACACAGGGAGGCCCAGCTCTCCCCCAGGCCCCACTAAGCTCCCTGGAATGTTTCTGGTCCTAATTTAAATAAAAATGATCCTTTTTGAAACCGGAAATTATAGACATATTTTGGGCTGTTGCTCTGGAAGCCCCTCCCCGGCTGGAGCGGGACGGTGCTGGGCTCTCCGTGTACCATGGGGGGTTTAACTCCCTCTCCGGGTCTGTGCTGAGTCACCCTTGTCCCCACGGACCCGGCTGGGCAGGGGCAGCACCCGCCGTGTCTCGGGGGGTTGTCAGTGCTGTGGGGTGATGGGGGACCAGCCAGTGGCATGGCCGGGCATCGGGGACCGGGCGAAGCACTCTCCGTGTCCCGGCCTTGCTCCCAGCGTGGGGCAGCTGGGCTGGCTCTGCTCCACACTTGTATTTATTTATTTACCGGCGAAATTCCTCAGGCAGGGCCCAGGCGTGCGCCGGCCCAGCAGAAATATTCCAGAAACGCTTCTGACCGCTCCAGTGCTCCAGCAGGACCACAGGCATCCAGCGGCTGCCCTGGCCGGCCTTGCTGTCCACAGGCACCCAGGTCCCCAAAGGTCGCTGTCCCCAGGGTGCAAGGCCACTGTGCCACGGCATGGCTGGGTGCACGTTGTCCCACCGGGGTGAGGTTTGGGACCCTCATTGTGTCAGAGGTGCTTTTTCCATTTTTCCGTGCTTGGGAGGTTCTTGATTTGGCTCTTTTTGTGCTCTCACTGAGGGATTGGTGTTGCTGGGCTGTCCCGGTGTGAAGGGGTCCCCAGGGTTCCTGGGAGAGAGCTTGTRTCCAGTGGGCTCAGCCACGGGGCAGTGTGTCTCTGACAGATTTCCTGGCTTAGGAATGAGAGGAATATGCTGGCCAGGCAGAAATGCTGCTGTCACCAAACRGCTGGGCAGGGCATCCCTGTGGAGGTGGCTCCATGCCCGCGCTACCTGGGGACACTGCAGGCACTCCCTGCTGTGTTGTGCCAGCCCTGCCAAGGGTGTTTGATGTGCCCTGTCCCTCATGCACCAGGGTGTGCCAGGCTGGGACCCCCTGCTTCCCCTGGGTATGTTTTTTTGCTCAGGGCACATCTGTCTTCCTTTGGCTGGGCAGGGACCTGCTCAGGTGCTGGTTGGGGTCCCTGCCATGCCCGTGCCCAGGCGGTCACTGTTGCTCCTCTGTGCCACTGGYGTGCCTGGCTCCCTGCCACCGGTTCCTCCCGGCAACCCCTGCACAGGGAGGCCCCCGACCCCCGGCCCCTCGTCCACTGCCCTGCTCCCGCTGTTTCCAGGGAGACCTTGGACTTCCAGAGGCAGCTTTGCCATGAAAACGTCTTTACCGTGGGCTGCTGGGGTGCTATCTGTCCCCAGGTGCATTTTGGGGGGATCTTGTGTTCATGGGAAAGCCGGAGGAGGAGCAAGAAGTGTCAGGGTTCCACTGCCTGGCACGACACCAGGCACCCTGCTCTGACACCGTGGGGTGTGCAACCCCATCCCTTGAGGCACAGAGCCCTCCGTGGCTCCCCCAGCTCCACAGCTGCGCTTGGCTTGGGGGTGTCTTTCCCACTCCCTCCGGGCGGACGGTGGACGGAGGCCGGGCAGTTCCCCCCGCGGCGGAGCCCACATCACTTCCTCTGGCAGTGGCGGCGGTGACGGTGCTGGTGGCGAGGCCCCACTGCCCGCGTGTCCCCCCCCAGCTCTCCCTCCGGCTGCTGCTGCGCCGGCGGGGCCCTCGCATTCCTCGGCTATTTTTAGGGTGGCCCTATCAGCCCAGCTGTCCCCACTGCCGGCTGCCGCCCCATTAGTGCCTCTCCGGTGCGGTGCCGCGCTCGTCCCGGCGGAAACCCCGCTCCTGGCTCCCTCTGGTAAGGTGGGGACCCCCGGCGTGGCCAGCACAGCTTGGGGGAGCGTGAGAGGGGCATGTGGGAGGCAGTCCTGGCGCTTGGATGGGGGATTACAAGGCTGAAACCACCCCTGAGGCACTTTGGTGGCTGGGGGTTGTTTGTTGTGGGGACCCTGCCGGCAGTGCTCTCTGGGGACCTTTGTGGCAGTGCCAGGCTGCTTGGAGGTGGGAGCSCTGTGGGCAGAGGGCTTGGGGGCTCTGGCCCACAAACAGGTTCATCTCCAGACCCTCATGCTCAGCCTGTGCTCCAGGCACTGGCATTTCACACCGTGGTGATGGCTGGGGGGTACAGGGGACCCCTCAGGGATGTACTCCCAGACTGGTGGGTTGGTTTGGTGGCTGGGTGCTCCCCTGTGCCACACCTGGCGGTGGGACGGGGGAGTTCTCCCCAGTGGCCCAGACAGTGGCCCCAGGTTGGAGAGTGGGTGCCATCCAGGGCAGCAGGTCCCACCGGACCTGCCTGGCCGCTGGCACGGGGTCAGGCTCAGAATAAACCCAGGCTGTCAGGGCAAGCAGGGAGCCGGGGCAGAAAATATCCCTTCCCTCACCCTGGCATTTGCTTACCACAGCGGGCTGGCCCGCTCGGGGGAGCGGGGCCGCGGTC
The DNA here is from genome assembly GCA_018881555.1 of Amblyornis subalaris. NCBI lineage: Eukaryota > Metazoa > Chordata > Aves > Passeriformes > Ptilonorhynchidae > Amblyornis > Amblyornis subalaris. The sequence continues at coordinate 3,695,545 of JACAXG010000075.1, forward strand.
CTGCAGCCTGACTAAAGGGGTTTTTTTTGCACAGTGAGTTTTGCTGGGTCTCAGACTGGTTGCCTGCCTGTCCCCAGAGCCGAGGGGCACTATTTGTGTGCTGGGCAGGGCCAGGTGGGCTCAGACCCCCATTCCTGAGGATTCCATGTGGGGAACGGCACATGCCTGTACCCCGTGCCGTGGTGTGGCATTCTGTGTGCTGTCCCCAGTCCRTCTCACCTCTCCCTCTCTCCCCAGCCAGGGCTGCGGCTCCATGAGACATCACCATGGCGTTCTCATCCCGGTTTGCGTTCTGGGAGCAGAAGGGAAGTCTCTCTCGCATGTTTGCCTGCACCCCACKTTTGGGTCACGCTGCTGACCGGCTCCCCAAGTTTGCCCAGTGCTGGGCTCTGTGTTTGGAGCAGCACTCCCAGCCTCACTGTGCTGCCGTGACGGGGGTGGTGCTGAGCAAACAGGGAGCTTGGCTGGGGCTGGGGTCACCAACACAGCCATGCATGTGGTCRCTAACACCATCACTAACCGCTTTGCGAGTGGCTGGCGCAGCCCCTAACACAGTGTGAGCCACCCCAGTGCCACCTGCCACMCAGGAGCTGCGGTGTGATGGCGAGTCGGGGTGTGTTGCCCGTGGGATGCACCACACGCTGCCACCGCAGTGTCACAGCCGAGTCCTGGCCCTCAGAGACACGGCTCAGGGCAGGGTTTGGCCGCCCACCCCCCCAGAGGCCCCTGGTCAGCAGGGATCTGGCACGTCCCACGTGCGGCTGCTGCAGAGATTAGCTGGTGACACTTAAAACGTGCTGTGACACCGGGGGGGTGACGTGCAGRATGACAGAGCCCTGCAGGAGCGGTGGTGGGGCTCTGAACCAGCTCCCTCACTGGCTGCACACCATGAGAGGGCCCAGCCCAGGCAGAGCAGAGCACGTACCTCTCCCACCTTTGGGGTTTGCCATAACCAGGGCGCATCTCTGCACTTCTCCCCATTTTTTCAGCTGATGGGAAGCCTGGAAGGACACACGTCCTTGTCACTGCAACGGGCAGTAAATTGGGGCTGGCGTGGAGTGATGGTCCCCATGGGTTTTCCGGCAGCGAGGCCCCACAGTGGGCTGAAACATGTTCCTCTTGTTTGTCTGACCCTCAGGTCAAGGACGAGGACAAATCTTTAGCTGTGAAAAGACCTGTGAAGGAGGACGGGGCTGTAAGTGTTGCAAGGCACGGGCAGGGTGGAGCTTTCGGGGATGGGGCTCACCCTTGGTGAGAACAGCCCCTGTGACAGGGCTTGGAGACACCATGGAGGGTCACAGGCTTAGTGATGCCCTGAGCACTGAGTTTTACCCCCACGCTGGCAGCCTGAAGGTCGATGGGTCACTGTGTGTGGGGCAGGGAGGTCACCACTGCTCCCTGCCCTGGGGTGYAGTGTGGGGCTGTAGGTTGGCTGGGGAAGGGTGCTGCGTCCCCCGTGCCGGGGTCTGGCCGGGAGCTGTGCTCCATGGCAGGGCRGAGCCCCGGCCACCACCATGTCCCAGGCGGCAGTGGAGGCTGGACCTCCACTCACACCAGTGTCATTGTGGCCGCAGTCAGAGATCCCGAAGGATGCGGCATCTTCACCCCTCAATGCTGAGACCCCGAAACCTGAAGCCCCGAAACCCGAGCCCCCGAAAGTTGAGACCCCAAAACCTGAGCCYGCGAAGAGCCCCGAGCCACCTCCTGGGAGAGGGAAGAGCCCAGAGCCGGTGCTGAACGGGGCAGCTGTGAATGGGCTGGAGRGCCCGGCCACCGAGGCACAGGGGGACGACAGCCAGGGGCTGTCCCGCCGCAGGGTGGTCCGGGTGGTGCGTAAGGTGGTCCGGAAAGTCCTGCCGGGGGAGGACACCAGCAGTGCAAAGGAACCAGGGAGAGATGCCAAGTCTCCCGAGCCAGTGCCACCCCCAAGGAAGGAGGAGACAGGCCGTACCAGTGTCCCGGCTCCCCCGCCCGCACCGCCTCTCCCTGCCGTGGTGCCTGCAGCCCCTGCCAAGCCAGAACCCAAGGATGAGATCTCAGAGGGGCTCAAAACCCTCATGGCAAAAGGCAAAACCAGGGAGCACCGGCCGCGGCTCCGGCCGGGGGACAGGCAGGAGAAGTCCCGTGAGCCGGCTGGTGGGGACGCAAAGCCGTCCCTGTCCCCGGGCGCCGAAGCCAAGCCAGAGCCTCCGGTGCAGCCTTCGGGAGGGAAAGCGGAGCCGGCAAAGGCGTCTGCTCTGAAACCCACGGCCCTGGAGAGGCACAAGGTACCGGTGYGTGCACGGCGGGGGATGCTCTAACCCGGCGGCAGGTTGTGCCCCCAGCACAGCATGATGTGAGCTCACCTGCATGGTTTGCAGTGGTTTTGGGATGTGTGGTGTGGGCGGGAGTCACTTTTTTGGGGCAGTCGTGTGCTGTGGCCACCCCATCATGCTGCTTCTTGTCTCCCCTCCATCTTATGTGGAGAAGAAGCTGCAGACCAGTGAGAAGCGGCCGACCCCTGWGAAAACAGCCCCGGCACCCCCCCAGCAGGTGTGTAGGAGTAGGGACCCAGGTTCCTGGACACTGTGGGTACCTGCTGGTACCCCAGCTGTGCCAGCCTCAGCACCTTTGCCCCAAGCACTGATGGGCTGCAGGGCTGGAAAAGCCTTTGCAATGGCCCCACTGGCGTCCGTGTGCCAGGGCTGTGGGGGTTGTGGAGCAGCCGGCCCAGAGCTAATGGTGCTCTGCCTCCAGGCTGCCCCTGGCCCCGCTGCCCCCGGCCCCGCGTCCCTGCTGAGCCCATCTGAGGAGGCACAGCTCCGACTGGAGAGGATCTTCACCACTTCTGTAATTCCAGAGGTGTTGGTGCTTGCGTGTCGCCTTCCCAGGGATGGGGAGGCATGGGCAGTGTGTGGCTGCCCTGGATGTGCCGTGTGCTCTGCACATGGTGACTGTACCCCTGTGCATGGCTGCCAGCCCCGTGGTCCATCTCTGGGTGACACTGGCAGCAGGGAATGGATGACCAGGGCTGTTGGTGGGTTTGGGGATCACTGCCTGGACCAGCGTGCCTGGGATGGGGAACTGCTGGCATCCCTGTAGGAGCCCAGGCACACTGTGGTGGCTGGAATGGATGATGTCCCRGTGGTGCCGTGTGAATCGTGGCCATGCCGGGGCCCTGTGGCTTGTCAGGGTGCTTGCTGCTTCTGCTCTCTGTCTCTCACCTCCTCTCTTCTTTCTCTCCTCCTTCCTTGCTGCCGTAGCTGGACCCCGCCGCCTCCGCCTCGGCACCCAGCCAGGTACTGTACCCCCGTCCTCAGGAGCCCTCTGCCTCCACCAGCGACCCCCCGCCATCCTCTGTCTGCCGCTGGGCTGGCGTCTGCGCCCGCGCCTCATGCTGGAGCGTAAGGCTTTCCCCATCCCACCCTGCTCCGTGGGCTGCCACGGGGCCAGAGGGTGCTGGAGCAGCCGGGGCTGGGTGCCTCTCCCCTCCCCAGCGGGGCTGTGCTGGGAAGCTGGATGTCCCAAGAGGGTGCTCTCGGTGGAGGTGGCACAGCTGGGACGGGCAGGGGTGTGGAGCAGCGTGTGAAGGGGCAGAGCACTGGCATAGGCAGGATGCATGGCTCATGCCAAAGTAGCTGTGGCACGTGGTGCTGGCTGAGCTCAGAGCGGGTCAGCGCAGTGACCCCCAGCCCCAGGGCTTTGGCAGCACGGCCTCGTGGCCAGCGTCCTTCCCAGCTCYGTGTGTGTCCAGCACTGCGCTGGACTTGCCACCCTGCTATCCACAGTGGTGGCCGTGGCGCCCACAGGGTTTGGCACAGCGGCRCTTTGCCCCCGCTCGCTCCCCCCGCCTCATTCCGTGCTGTGCGCGGGGCAGGGCTGAGCTCTTCTCGCCCTCACCGCTGTCTCTCGGCCTCGCCAGGGTCCAGCGGACGATGCGCCAGCAGCTCCCCTTGGCCCCGTCCCTGCTGCAGCTCAGGTTTGGCTTTGGGGCTCGTCCCACTCTCCTTGTGCCGGGGACATCCCCCCTGTGCCGGCCCCACCAGCCCGGCATTTCCCATGTCACAGTCCTGTGCCATGTCCTGTGTCTCTCCCCATTATGTGCCTCAGCGTGTCCTGTGTCCCTACAGCATGTCCCTGCACCGTGTCCCATGTACCCGTAGCATGTCTGGTGTCCCTGCATCCCAACACGTGGCTGGTATGGGTGCCCGCTCTCAGGGCTGAGGTGGCTGTGGTGAATGTGCCTGTGGGTCACTGTGTCTTTATGTCTGCCCCAACTTGTGGCAGGGCCCTGGTGGTCCCTGCAGCCCTGAGCCCACTGGGGTGCTCAGGCACAGTGGGCAAACAGAGGACATGCTGGGAGGGCTTGTGGCTTGTGGAGGTGGCCTGGCTGGCCAGCACACGGCCCTGTGGCCAGTCAGCCCTGCTCCCTCCAGCCCCAGGGATGTGGGGAGGGGGCGAGACAGGGCAGGGCGCAGGTGACCACAACCTCGCAACATCCTGCTTTCCCACAGGCCAAGACGGAGGAGCAGATAGCGGCTGAGGAGGCCTGGTATGAGACAGAGAAAGTGTGGCTGGTGCACAGGGATGGCTTCTCCTTGGGTGAGCCTGGAGCACTGTCGGGACACAATGCCCTGTCCTTCCCGTGGCACAGCGAGCCCCCCTGGCCCCAGTGTGGTGTCCTTGTGGGGGCTGCCGGTGTGACCCTGCTGAGTGCCCTGTGTCCCTTGCAGGCAGCCAGCTGCGGCCGGAGGCGGGCAGTCCCCTGCCCGAGGGCAAGGTGAAGGTGAAACTGGACCACGATGGAGCTGTCCTGGAGGTGGAGGAGGACGATGTGGAGAAGGTAGGGCTGCGGGGCGGGGGCCGGCAGGGCAGACCCCCCCTTTCCCTGCCTGACGTCCCCCCCTCAACCTCGTTGCCAGGCAAACCCCCCATCCTGCGACCGCGTGGAGGACCTCGCCAGCCTCCTCTACCTCAACGAGTCCAGCACGCTGCACACGCTGCGCCAGCGCTACGGCGGCAACCTCCTGCACACCTACGCCGGGCCCACCATGGTCATCATCAACCCGCTGAGCTCCCCCTCCATGTACTCTGAGAAGGTGACCCTGCTGCGGGGGGACACCGGAGGGGACAAGCGGCTGGCACCGCGCAGAGGGGGCCGTGGGGGTGGCAGGGTGCTGACCCTTGCCCGCTCCCCCTCCCCGTCCCCGCCAGGTCATGCACATGTTCAAGGGGTGCCGCAGGGAGGACACGTCCCCGCACATCTACGCGGTGGCGCAGGCCGCGTACCGCAGCATGCTGATGAGCCGCCAGGACCAGGCCATCGTCCTGCTGGGCGCCAGCGGCAGYGGCAAAACCACCAACTGCCAGCACCTGGTCCAGTACCTCACCACCATCGCCGGCAGCACCGGCAAGGTCTTCTCCGGTGAGTCCCTGGCGGGCTGCGGAGTCCCCTTGCCCTGCCCGCGCACGCCCCTGGCTTTGCGGTCACAGCCCCACGCCCGCGGCAGCGGCTGAACGTGCGCCCGGCGGGCTGCCACTGTGTCACGCCGGTGCCTTTGCCATGCTCTTGGGGGCTGCTGCGGCACAGAGCACGGCACGGGAGCAGCAGCACCCGCCCGGCCGGCTCCAGCTCCGGCCCCCTGCCCACCGCGCAGCCTCTGCACCGCCCCGCTTCTCTTCCCGCAGCGGAGAAGTGGCAGGCTCTCTACACCATCCTGGAGGCTTTTGGCAATAGCAGCACCGGCATGAACGGCAACGCCACGCGCTTCTCCCAGATCATCTCTCTGGACTTCGACCAGGCTGGGCAGGTGGCATCTGCCTCTGTACAGGTGAGGGGGCCAGGGTGGCCCCTCCCCAGCATGGGAGCCAGTCTGTCCTTACCAGCGTGGCTCCCTGTGGTGTGGGAGCCAGTCCGTCCTCACTGGAGTGTTGTCCAGAGAAGCTGTAACTGCCCCATCCCTAAAAGTGTTCAAGGCCAGGTTGGACAGGGCTTGGATCAACCTGGTGTAGGGGAATGTGTCCTTGGCCGTGGCAGGGGTTTGGAACTCGTTGATCTTTAAGGTCCCTTCCAACCCAAACCATTCCATGATTCTATGATTCTCCTGGTTTTTTTTCTTCCTACCCCACAAGCTCTGCCACAGACCCACAGCCACGCTTGCAGCACTCAGCAGCCTGGCATCCTGCTCTTGTCCTTGTTCACACCCAGCTCAGATGGGCTCCCTGTCCTTGCTGAGTTAGTCCCAAAATCAGATGATGTGTCTTCCAGATGCCTCCCTGGTGTGATAACAGCAGAGCCCTTAAAATTCAGGAGAGCCACTCCGTGCTCCTGTAGTAGCATTCACTGAGAAGAGACGCTCACAGGCTGCTTGGGTGATGTTTGCATTCACATGGTGCCCTGTGGTGGGAGGGAGACCTTCACAACTGTATGGGGACCCTGGGCAGGCAGCAAGGATGAGGCTGGGTTGGGCTGGGGACTTTCAGTGGGACCAGGACACTTGGGGACAGTTCCCAACACTCCCGCCTCTGCCAGACGCTGCTGCTGGAGAAGCTGCGCGTGGCCCGGCGCCCRGCCAACGAGGCCACCTTCAACGTCTTCTACTACCTGCTGGCCTGCTCTGACAGCACTCTGCGGTGAGCTGGGGGGCGAGGGCACAGCCCCAGTCTTGGGGGGTCTCTGGGGCCTCCCATGTGGGGCCAACCTTGGTGTTTATCCCCACAGGACTGAGCTCCACTTCAACCACCTGGCAGAGAACAATGTCTTCGGCATCGTGCCCCCCTCCAAGGTCACTGCCATGGAGGGCTGTGGGGAGGGATAGGCATCCCTGACCCCCCTGGTTTAAGCGCAGGGGAAGGCAGAGCCGGGTTCCCAGACCTCCTGTTGTTTTCCACAGCCAGAGGAAAAGCAGAAGGCGACCCAGCAGTTCAGCAAGCTCCTGGCAGCCATGAAGGTGATGGGCATCTCAGGCGATGAGCAGAAAGCCTTCTGGCTCATCCTGGGGGCCATTTACCACCTGGGAGCCGCCGGGGCCACCAAAGGTAATGAGCTGGGAGCCATTAACGAGGGGAGGTTTGGGACTGATGGATGTGAGAGATCCCAGAGCCGTCTCTGGCACCTCCCACCTTGCAAACTGTCCCCTCCAGTGCAGCTGAGCCCTGGGGGGGGTGTGGGGGGGTGCTGTGTCGTCTGAGGGACAGTACCCTGCCACCCTGGGTGCTCTGGGCTTTGTTCCCATGGTTGGGGTTGTCTTGTTAACTGGTTGGAATTGAACACCCCCAGACCCTGGGCTGGCGCCTGCCGGCTTGGGGGAGTGGGGGTCTGTCGGGCTGAGGGAATCAGCAGGGGGGGATGTCCTCCATTCCCAGTGTAACATTTCTCCCTCCATCCTCCTCGCAGAACCACTGGCAGATGGAGCTGGTAATGGGAGTGGGGGGAGGCTCTGCTCTGGGGGGTGCCACACAATGCTGGTTTGGGGGCTGAAATGGGGGCTTGGGATGCTGCTGGTGTGCTGGAACCAACCCTGACCATGGCTGGGTCCTGGCAGCCCCAAATTTGCCTGCTGCTTGTGAGGACTGTCAGCCCTGCCTGTCGGCACCGTTGGTGGTGTGGAGCAGGGCTGCCCTGGCACACAGAGCTCACCGTGGATGTGAATCTCCCACAGCACCAGCTTTGCTCTCTGGGGGGTGGCAAATTTGGCTTTGGGGGCTGCTCTTCTCCCCCTGTGGCTTTCTCTTTCACCTGTGATGCTGCATGCTGGTGGGAGAGCTGGGGCATGGCACCCCCGAAATGGGCACCTGGAGCTGGTGGCTGCACCCAGGGAATTTGCAGCCCTGGGGGAAAAGATGRGTTGGGGATGAGGAGGGCGAGACCAGAGGAGTCTGGATGCACATTGTGGTGCAGGGCTGGCCTGTGGGGTGTTCTTGGGGTGCAGTGCTTCCCCATGGGGTGCTGTCAGGGCACTAGAGGGCAGCAGGGCCCCGCTGCAGCCACCATAGTGGGATGCTCAGACAGCTCCGGAGCCTCTTCATGGGGACGTGCTTGGGGGGGAACCCCAAATTCTGCTGTGGGAGGAGCATTGCCTCATCCTGCTCGGGGCGAGCATCCCACCCCCAGGTCTGCGCTGCTGCTGCTGCTGAAGCCTCGCCTGCATCTCGTGGACACTGGGGATACTCAGAGCTGGCTCAGTTGCACCAGCCCCCCARTTTCCTTGGCCCCAGACTGGATCCAACCGTGGCTCCCCAAGCACTCCCGAGCCGCTCCCCAACAGTGCCCATGGKGCGGGGGGCTCACAGGGCAGGGACCCCCAGGCTGGGTCACGGTGCCTCACTGCAGCGATGCCTGGGGAGGGGGCAGGCATGGCATGTGCGGGGCGTGGTGGGGGCGTGGTGGCAGGAGGGCGTCCCCGTGCCGTGGCAGTGCCGTTGTTTCTAACCCCTGTCTCTGTTCGCATGGTGCATGCTGCCCTTTGCAATGCAGACGCCGACGAAGGTAAAGTCCCGTTGTCCGCGCGTGTCTCTGGCTTCCCCCTCCCCCCTGCCACCGCCATCCCGTGTCCCTGTGTGTCACCATTAACCTGCTCCCCCCTGCCCCAGCATCTGTGCCTTTGTGTCTGTCCGGCTGCGTTGTGGCTGGGCTGCTCAGTGCGTGTCACCAGGCAGGGACGTGTCCCTGTGTGTGGGGTGGCTCAGAGTCCCAGGGGTTCCCGGATAGTAGTGGTGGCAAAGGGACCCCTCCTCTGCACCCCATGGTTTGGCTCCAGGCTCAGCCCTGTAGTGGCACAAAGCCGTTCACTCTCCGTCTCCCCTAGGCCCCAGACATGTTTGTCTCGTCAAACCCCAAAACGTGTGCTCCCACCGTGCCCASCATCCCCAGCCTGCTCTGGGGGGCCCAGAGATCATCCCAGGCCTGTTTGGAAATGCTCCCCATTTTTGGGGGTGCCCTGGCTGGCTCTGAGCCCCCTTCTCCACCCTCCAGCTGGGAGGAAGCAGTTTGCACGRCACGAGTGGGCTCAGAAGGCCGCGTACCTGCTGGGCTGCAGCCTGGAGGAGCTCTCCTCTGCCATCTTCAAGCACCACCCCAAGGGCACCCTGCAGCGCTCCACCTCCTTCCGGCAGGGCCCAGATGAGTCTCCCCTGGGGGACAGTGGCACAGGTAGGGTGAGGTACAGGGGGGACGGTGGATGGCCTCGGGGGACGCTGAGCTGGGGACACTCAGGGTTGCCTTGGTCAGGTCCCAAGCTGACGGCGCTGGAGTGCCTGGAGGGCATGGCRGCTGGCTTGTACTCCGAGCTCTTCACCCTCCTCATCTCCCTCCTCAACAGGTACGTGCTGGGGCGGCTGGCAGGAGAGCTGGGGAGTGCCTGGCAGCACCCACTCACCCTGCCGTGTCCCCCTGTGCTCCCCCCAGGGCGCTGAAGTCGAGCCAGCACTCGGTGTGCTCGGTGACGGTGGTGGACACCCCCGGGGCACAGAACCCCGAGCTGGCGGGGCAGAGCCGGGGGGCCACCTTCGAGGAGCTCTGCCACAACTACGCCCAGGAGCGCCTGCAGCAGCTCTTCCACCAGCGCACCTTTGCCCGCGAGCTGGAGCGATACAAGGAGGTACCAGGGACACCCAGGGCTGCCGTCGCCTCCTCCCCTCCTGCCCTCCCATACCCACACAAACATCTCCTCTGTGTCCCCCCCCGATTTCTTCACAGTGGTCACTCTGGACCAGTCCAACCAAAGCAGCTCTGACACGATACCCAGTGCCCAGGGCTTTCCTCAGAGCTCCCATGCCAGCTGTGGAGCATGGCACGGGAGGACTGGGCTGGGAGGTGGTGGATTGGCTGTGGGTGGTGGTGGTGGTGGTCACTGCTGCAGCTCCATGTTGGCACTGACAGCCTGCAGAGATCCTTCCATGTGTCCTGGTCCCCCCTTAGCACACAGCATCACCCTAGACCCCATCGAGACCAACACCCTGATAGGCTCCCAGTCCCTGTTGCTGCTACTCTGCAGTGTGGGCACTCACCTGCCTCTGTTCCCCCTCACCAGGAGAACATAGAGCTTACCCTGGCTGATGCTGAGCCCAGCTTCTCTGGCTCCGTGGCAGCTGTAGACCAGTCCTCACACCAGGCACTGGTAAGCACTCACMTCTCTTCCTTTCAGCCACATCACGGCAGCAGGTGGGTGGTTTTTTGGCACTTTGATGGTAGTGAGGGGAAGGAAAGGGGCTGTCCCGAATGCATGGCCATGAGAGCACAGGTGCAAGTGTGTGTTCAGCCCACATCCCTGGTGCATCCCCCAGCACRGTTTCCCCTCTTGCCCTTGGGAGCTGCCTGTGGGCAGGGAGCCTGGAGACTGTGTGTGATCCCTGGGGTGCTGCAGTCCCCAAGGTGCTCAGGTGCCCAGGATGCTCTGGTCCCCAAGGTGCTCAGCTCYCCAGAGTACCTGGGTCCCCAAGGTTCTCCAGTCCCTGGGGTCCTCCTGTCCCTGCTGGAGGAGGCTGCAGAGACCAGAGGGGCTGCTGGCACCCTCCCTGTGCCTACAAGTGCCTGAGCACTGCATTTCCCACCTCAGTGAGATGCTCTGCCAGAGTGTCCCGTATGGGCTCTTTCCCTGCTTGGTCTCCACTAAGCAGGAGCCCTCTGTCACGGCGTGATGTTGCGTGCTCCCTGGGTGGTGTGGGTGCCCTGTGTGACCCCATGTCCCTGCCCTGGGGGAGACCASTGTGCCAGACTGGCTGCCAGCGTGGTGACCCTGCAGGTCCGGTCTCTGGCCCGCACGGACGAGGCRCGGGGGCTGCTGTGGCTGCTGGAGGAGGAGGCGCTGCAGCCGGGCGGCAACGAGGACACCTTGCTGGAGCGGCTCTTCTCCTACTACGGCCCCCAGGAAGGGGGCAAGAAAGGTATGGAGAGGGGCCTGACACCATGGGACATGTCCACTAGACCAGGAGGAGGCTCTCCAGTGGAAGGCGTCCCTGCCCATGGCAGGGGATTGGAATTAGACGATCTTTAGGGTGCCTTCCAACCCAAACCATTCTAGGATTCTGTGACACGTCCCTGTGAAGCACTGGTCCCCAGGGCCATGCCCAATGGTGCTGCATTTCCCCGCAGGGCACAACCCGCTGCTCCCCAGTGACAAGCCCCGACACTTCCTCCTGGGCCACAGCTCRGGGACCAACTGGGTGGAGTACGATGCCACGGGATGGCTCAACTACGTCAAGCACAACCCGGCCTCCCARAACGCCTCCGTCCTGCTGCAGGAGTCCCAGAAGTGAGCGGGGTCCTGGGGCGGGAGCATGGCAGTGGGGGAGAGGTGATGCTGGGGGGTGACATGCCGTCCGTGCCCCGCAGGAAGGTGATCAGCAGCCTGTTTGCCGGGCGCGGCGGGTCGGCGCTGGTGCTGTCGGGCTCGGTGGCGGGGCTGGAGGGCGGCTCCCAGCTGGCCCTGCGCCGGGCCACCAGCATGCGCAAGACCTTCACCACCGGCGTGGCCGCCGTCAAGAAGAAATCCCTCTGCATCCAGATCAAGCTGCAAGTGGTGAGTGAGGGGATGCCAAGAGGGGTCTGGTGCATCTGGGGCATCGCTGCACATCACYGCTGCACGTCACCGCTCACCCCGCTCTGCCCTGCCCGCAGGACGCCCTCATCGACAGCATCAAGAAGTCCAAGCTCCACTTTGTGCACTGCTTCCTGCCCAAGGCGGGGGGCGGCGGGGACCCCCAGGCGGTGCCATCCCGGCGGGTGAGCGGCAGCGAGCTGGAGCTGCCGGCGGAGCACTGCGAGGCCGGGCTCATGCAGCTGGACGTGCCCCTCCTGCGCGCACAGCTCCGCGGCTCCCGCCTGCTCGAYGCCCTCCGCATGTACCGCCAAGGTGAGCCGCGGCACCCGCACCAGGGCATGGATGCCGTGGAGGTCCTGGCTGTGTCTCCTCGCTGGAGAGCCAGAGATCCCTGGGAATCCCCTTCAGCACCCGCCCTTGCTCTGAACCCTGAAGCCTCCTTGCGTCTCCCCAGGGCAGTCCTGTCCCTGTCCCCCCTCCCCTGCGGGGCCGTTATCTGCACTGGGGACAGGCATGGCCTTAATTGGGTGTCTCCACTGGTGCCGCTGGTTCCTGGCAGCAATCCCATTGGCATCCAGCCCCYGTCCCACTGGAACGAGGGCCTCTGGGTTGTGCTCAGCGAAGCATTTATCGATACGTGGGCYGGCCGGCAACCTGGCCGAGGGTTTATTGCTTGGAGGCCGGACCTTTCCTGCCGTGATTAGAAATCAATGCCACCTGCACACCTCCTGGATCGATGGCCGTGGCCAGCCGCCCGTGCCGGGGTCAACATTCCCTGTCAATATCTCATCGTTAATTAAGATATGGAGGCTCAGTGCTGGAGCCTGATGCGGGAGTTGGCTGTGGCTCAGAGTGGAGCCGRAGCAGGACTTGCGCAGGCAACATGTGTCCCTGCTCTCCCCCCGAGGAGAGATCTGGCCACTTTCTCCTCAGACCCCRGCCAAAATTGCTGGAGAACACAGCCAAGGAAAACCTCTCAGGGAGGCTCAGGGCATTCTAGCTATGCCTGACCTCATGGGGAGCTTGTGTCATGTGGGGTGACCCCATCAGCTCTCCCAAAAGATGAGCCCCAGCATGTCAGAGCACATGGGGCTGTCCCTGGCCATCCCCCAGATGTCCTGGCTGCCCACACAGCCCCATCTCCCTTGCTCCCCCAGGTTACCCCGACCACATGGTGTTTGCGGAGTTCAGGCGGCGCTTTGATGTCCTGGCCCCACACCTGACCAAGAAGCACGGGCGCAACTACATCGTGGTGGATGAGAAGAGGGTATGTGCCCCATGTCAGGGCCAGTGCTTTGATCTGGGGTCCCCTGCACCCCGGAGTGCCTGGCCCTGACACCTCTCTCCCCACAGGCGGTGGAGGAGCTCCTGGAGTCACTGGACCTGGAGAAGAGCAGCTACCACATGGGCTTGAGCCGGGTACGGCGCCCGACCCTGGGTGTGGGTTGTGGGCAGGGCTGTGCGTCATGGCACGGTGGGACAGCAAAAGGGCAGCACTGTTCGCTCCCACCCACGGCATTCCTYGTGCCTGGGGAATAAAACCCCACGGTGGGACAGGACCAGTGGCTGTGGAGGGGAGAGACACATCTCCACCGGCAGGAGGGTGGCACGGCGTGGCCGGAGGGATGCCGGCACCCATCGCCATCCTGCTCCCCTCCCGCAGGTGTTTTTCCGGGCTGGATCTCTGGCCAGGCTGGAGGAGCAGCGGGACACGCAGACCAGCAGGAACATCACCCTTTTCCAGGCGGCGTGCAGGGGCTTCCTGGCACGGCAGCACTTCAAGAAGAGAAAGGTTCGTCCCAGCCACTCTCCCCTCCCCGCTCTGCTGCACAATTTCGCCTAAAATGGGCAGCGCAGCCTTTCTGCGCCTCCTGGGCCAGCACCTCCTCCTCCCGCCTCCCCCGGAGCCGTGGGGGGCCAGGGGGAACCGGGGGGCCAGGGGGAACCGGCAGGGAGGCTGCTGGGCATCGCCGGGGAAGGATGAAGCGACGCTTCGGCTCCTACTTTTATCATTAGAGAAGGTGTAAAGTAGGCATCTCGCAGTGCCTCGCCTTCCCGGGATTTAGAGGGGCTGGAGAGGATCAAACAGCAGATTTGCTGGTGCAATTAGCTCAAATGCTAATGAAGGGGAGCATGCCAGGGKGCTGGCAGGGGTGCTGAGCACCCACCCCGCCCACTTTGCCCTGCTGGCGGCACCCTGTGCTGACCCCATACCCCATGCTGACCCCGTGCCCTGCACAGATCCAGGATTTGGCCATCCGGTGCGTGCAGAAGAACATCAAGAAGAACAAAGGGGTGAAGGACTGGCCCTGGTGGAAGCTCTTCACCACTGTGCGGCCCCTCATCGAGGTGCAGCTCACCGAGGACCAGATYCGGGGCAAAGACGTGGGTATCTGTGCCGGGAAATGCTGGATGGAGCAGGGAGGGCTTAGGGGAGCATTGGTCTGGGCAGGGCACCGCAGTGGGGTGGGATGCAGGACTCCATGGTGGGGTCAGACGCAGGATCCTGCAGTGGGGTGGGGTGAGGATCCTGCAGTGGGGTGGGAAGCAGAACTCAGGCAAGGGTGGCATGCAGGATCCTGTAGTGAATTGGGATACAGGATCCCACAGTGGGGTGGGATGCAGGAGCCCACGATGGGGTGAGATGCAGGACCACGTCTGCCCGCGCCCCGTCAGCRCCAGGCTCGAATTGCTCCCTAATTTGCGAATCAGCATGTCATTAGCATCCCAAGAGCCGGCTGTTGCTTGAGCCCAATTACAAGCGTGGAGAATGGAAATGAAACCGTGTGTGCCGAGAGGCAAATGCGGGGGCTCCGCTCGCACTGGCAACCAGACACTGGTGCACCCGCCGAGCACGGAGCTGCTGCCTGGCTCAGCTTTCACTACGACCTGGGGACAGGCACCTGGGTGGGGGCACCTGGGCCCCCTGCTGCCCCCCCAGACTGTGCTGGGACCAGAGGAAGGGAGAGGAAGATGCTGGCAGCCAGACATGCCTCCACAGCACTGGCTGGTCTCTGGGCATTCTGGTAGGCCCCCTCYCTCCCCACCTGGGCTGGGTACACCCAAACCCTTCAGCAAGCTGCTGATGGGTGGATTTGCTCCCACCCCCTCTCCCAGGGGATGCGGGGACCCCTCTTCAGCTTTTCTGGGACTGCCTGGCATTTCGACACCATTTATGGGGTTGGAGTCGGCACGACGGCGGAGCGGGTTGGGGAAAGTCCCTGCCCAGCCCTTGGCAGGGGAGAGCAGCCCCGGGGAGCCCCCACCCTGCCCATCCTCCGCTAGGGGGGGTGCTGGGGAGGGGCAGAGAGCTGCCAGCCTCCTACCCGCCAACCTCTTCCCTGCGCCTGCCCCCTCCCTCACCGCCCGCTCTGTTGCAGGAAGAGATCCAGCAGCTGAAGAGCAAACTCGAGAAGGTGGAGAAGGAGCGTAACGAGCTGCGGCTCAACAGCGACCGCCTGGAGAGCAGGGTAGGTCCTTGCCCGTGCCGGGAAGGGTTATGGTGCTGTGCCAGCCTGCCCCAGCCCACGGCCCCGTTCCCCCTGCCGCCCCCAGATCACAGAGCTGACGTCGGAGCTGACGGACGAGCGGAACACCGGCGAGTCAGCCTCCCAGCTGCTGGACGCCGAGACAGCCGAGAGGCTGCGGGCTGAGAAGGAGATGAAGGACCTACAGGTACATGTGCCTCTCCCCAGCCTTGCAGCATCTCCTGTTCCCCCCASCACTCACCACGGCCGTGTTCCCTCCCAGGCCAAGTACGATGCCCTGAAGAAGCAGATGGAGTCGATGGAGATGGAGGTGATGGAGGCTCGGCTCATCCGGGCGGCTGAGCTCAACGGGGAGCTCGATGATGATGATTCTGGTACTGTCCTGCCTCCAGTGCTGGCTGCTGGCACACTCTGAGTGTTCCCCTTTCCCCATGCCACCRCCACAGCCCCTTGGTGACCCCATTTCCCCACACAGGTGGCGAATGGCGGCTGAAATACGAGCGGGCGGTGCGGGAGATCGACTTCACCAAGAAACGGCTGCAGCAGGAGCTGGAGGACAAGCTGGAGGTGGAGCAGCAGRGCAAGAGGCAGCTGGAGCGGAAGGTGAGTGGGGCTCGGCCCTGGGGACTCCCTGGTCCCCTCAGCGTGGCCAGGATGGCAGGGACGTGGTGGCATCCCTGACCCCTCCCCAACCTGCCCGGTCCTGCCYGCAGCTGGCGGACCTTCAGGCGGACAGTGAGGAGAGCCAGCGGGCGCTGCAGCAGCTGAAGAAGAAGTGCCAGCGCCTGGCTGCGGAGCTGCAGGACACCAAGCTGCACCTCGAGGGACAGCAGGGGCGC
Source organism: Amblyornis subalaris (assembly GCA_018881555.1). NCBI lineage: Eukaryota > Metazoa > Chordata > Aves > Passeriformes > Ptilonorhynchidae > Amblyornis > Amblyornis subalaris. The sequence goes on from JACAXG010000075.1 coordinate 3,711,391, forward strand.
AACCATGACCTGGAGAAGAAGCAGCGGAGGTGGGGACCGTGCGCTGGCAGCGGGGGTGGACATTGGGGGACACGCCTCTGGCAAAGTGGCATTTCCATTTTAGCAGGGATTTGGGCACCTCACCAGCTCCTACTTGGCTGAGGTGTCTCCAGCGGGATGGGTTTGCCTGAGATGGATGTGTTTGTTGTGGGGGGGCATCCCCATGCCCTTTTGAGGGACATGGAGCTGAGTGATCCCCCTTGTGGGGTCATGCCCCGTGRTGGAGGCTGCTAGTGCCGTGTTTCTCCGCTCGGCATGCGCTGCCATCCCGTCCCCTCTCCCAGCCCCAAAGTTTGCTAACGTTATTAAGCAGCAGGGACGCTTTCATCTCATTATGGTAATGATCGCACACACAAATACAGCGAGAGAATCCAATCTAATTAATTTCAATTTCCGCGGATTGGAGTCTGTGCTAATGCAGCTGTTTATTACCCAGCGTGAGGAAAAATGGGGATTAGCTGCCGAGGTGTTTAACGCAGGTCACAAACTCAAGCACAGGGTTGTTTTCCAAGCCCCAAAGGCAGTGATTTTGGAGCAAAGCCGGCTGATCCCATCCCAGGGGCGCTGGGAGAGGCTGCCACGGTYCTGCCTGGCTACAGGCTGTGCTGAGCACTCCCCCACCAGGGGCTTGTGTCCCCTCTGGGGGGTCACATGTCCCCTCCGGGAATGGGACTGGTGCCACGTCATGTGGAGCCCCAGCACTGGGATGCAGCTGTGGGAGCCGAGCTGCTGCAAGAGCCCATCTCACCTGGAGACCCCTCCATGTCCTGCTTGGACGGTTTGGTGTCCCCGGCTGCCTCCATGTAGCCAAGCCCCTGCCACTGACAGCCACAGTCCCACTGGCACCTGTTGGCCCTGCAGAACAGGTGAGGTGCTGCTGTGGTCAGTGCTGTGGTCACTGTGCTCCCCATTAGCGCAGAGTGAAGGCGTGGGGAGGAGTTTCTCCGAGTGACTCGGCTCCGTCGTGCTGGCAATTAAAGACTCATCAGCAGCGTGTTTCCAACAAGCACTCAGTGGCACACGGCCCTTCCCAGGGCCTGCTGCCATGGGAAGGGAATGCTGGGTGCAGCGCCCCTGGCACGGGGCTGAGGACTGGTGTCCCCAGGGTGCTGAGTGYTTGCCCCGCTCTCCCCGCGCAGGTTTGACAGCGAGCTCTCGCAGGCGCACGAGGAGGCGCAGCGGGAACGGCTGCAGCGGGAGAAGCTGAGCCGAGAGAAGGATGTGCTGGTGGCTGAGGTCTTTGGCCTCAAGCAGCTGCTGGAGGTGAGTGGCCCCCGGCCCCCTCCCCGGTCTGCCAACCACTGGCTGCTCCAGGCTGATGGTGATCCTGTCTCTCACAGGACAARGACTCGGACATCGCAGGGCTGACGCAGAAGGCGGAGGCGCTGGAGGCAGAGCTGCAGGACATCTCCTCCCAGGAGTCAAAGGACGAAGCCTCCCTGGCCAAGGTGAAGAAACAGCTGAGGGACCTGGAGGCGAAGGTCAAAGACCAGGAGGAGGAACTGGATGAGCAGGCTGGGACCATCCAGATGCTGGAGCAGGTACAGCGGGGAGGGGCAAGGTTTCTGGGTGGGGTGGTTTCATGCAGGGCTGTTATTACCTGGGCGGGCTTGCCTGGGAAGAGGAGGCGGTCGCCCTGAGCCCGGCGTCAGGCCAGGCATCGCAGCGGCCGACACGGCTCCCGGCCCTCCATGCCATGGCCCAGCAGGTCACCATGGGGCGGGCAACCCAGCTGGCCTCAGACCGGGGGGCTTTCAGGGTGAGTGGTGCCTGGACAGTGGCGTGGAGGGGTCCCCCTGTCCCCTTCGCTCTGACAACATCCCCACCGTTTGCAGGCGAAGCTGCGGCTGGAGATGGAGATGGAGCGGCTGCGGCAGACCCACGCCAAGGAGGTGGAGAGCCGTGATGAAGAGGTGGAGGAGATCCGGCAGTCATGCCAGAAGAAGGTAGGACTCAGCTGCAGCCCCTCTGCACGGGAGGGCCTGGGATGCATCCCCATGCCCTGGCCGGGTGCTGGGAGCTGCCAGCCGGGCACCGTCACGCAGCACCCGGCTCCCACGCAGCCGACCACAGCCCGGCTCCACCGGCCCGGCGGGTCCGACCAGTCCTTCTGCTGCCCGGGCCAGCGCACGCCGGGCTTTGCGCCTCTGGTTGCGCAAACACACGGCCAGTGGGGTCACCCGGTGTCCCCGCTGTGTGGGGATGCACGAGGAGGGGGGATCATGACCCCTCCCTGCCGCCCTGACTGGCTGCCCCCTGGCTGTCCCCCAGCTGAAGCAGATGGAGGTGCAGCTGGAGGAGGAGTACGAGGACAAGCAGAAGGTGCTGAGAGAGAAGCGGGAGCTGGAGAGCAAGTTATCTGCTGTCAGCGAGCAGGTGGGGTGAAGGGCAGCTGGGCACAGGCCTTGCTTTGGGGACCCCGAAGCGGCCGTGGTGGGGTGGACACCCTTCCAGCGTGGAGCCCTGGCACGGTTCCCCCTGCCACAGGCCAACCAGCGGGACTTTGAGACGGAAAAGCGCCTGCGCCGGGACCTGAAGAGAACGAAGGCACTGCTGGCTGATGCTCAGATCATGCTGGACCACCTGAAGAACAATGCACCCAGCAAGAGGGAGATCACCCAGCTCAAGAACCAGGTGTGCATCCAGACCCCTCCCAAACCACAGCCTTTGAGGGACATGGGGTGTCCCTGTTCCCTGGCCGGGTGCTGAGCTATGTCCCTGCAGCTGGAGGAGTCAGAGTTCACCTGCGCCGCCGCCGTCAAGGCCCGCAAATCCATGGAGGTGGAGATCGAGGACCTCCACCTGCAGATCGACGACCTCGCCAAGGCCAAGGCAGCGGTGAGTGGTTTTGGGGTGCAATGCTCCATGGTGGGACCATGCCCCATCTGCACCCAGGCAGGCAGGGTGACCCCAGGCTGTTTGGGGTGGGTTTGGGGGTCAGTGCCCCACTCCTGGAATGCAGTGGGAGACACGTGTGGCTCCCTACAGCTGGAGGAGCAGCTGAGTCGGCTGCAGCGGGAAAAGAACGAGGTGCAGAGTCGGCTGGAGGAAGACCAGGAAGACATGAATGAGCTGATGAAGAAGCACAAGGCAGCTGTGGCCCAGGTGAGGGGGAAGCAGCAGCTGCAGCCAGCACACCCCCCCAGAACGTCCCTCTTGGAGCCAGTGCAGAGGGATCCCCACTGACGGCCCGGGTTTGTCCCACAGGCATCCCGGGACCTGGCACAGATGAACGACCTCCAGGCACAGCTGGAGGAAGTCAGCAAGGAGAAGCAGGAGCTGCAGGAGAAGGTGGGGATGCACCCTGAGTGAAGCCAGGGAGATGGGGGGCACCTAGAGACCCACCGCCCACACTGTGGGAGGCCCCCTGCACTGTGGGGATGCAGAGCAGTCCCATGGGAAGCTCTCCATCAGGATGGGAGCAGCATGGCCAGCAGCTCTCCTTCAGGACAGCATGGCAGGGGGGCAGGGAGGTTGTGATCAAGGCTGAGGCTGTGCCCCCTCCCGCAGCTGCAAGGTCTGCAGAGCCAGCTGGAGTTCCTGGAGCAATCCATGGTGGACAAGTCGCTGGTGAGCCGGCAAGAGGCCAAGATCCGCGAGCTGGAGACCAGGCTGGAGTTCGAGAGGACACAAGTCAAGCGCCTGGAGGTAGTCACGGGGCTCTCCCTCTGCTCCACCTGGGACCGGGATGCAGCAGGGCCATAATAAGGCTGCCCGAGGGGTCTGCTGAGCGCATCCTCTCCCCAGCACCCCCCACGCTGCAGCCCTCCCTCTCTGGCAGCCCATCTCTGTCTCCACAGGGAAGGCTCCCTGCAAGCACTGATAACAGTAATCCACCGCCCAGCCCGGCAAAGTGCTGCTCTTTCCCTGCATCGACTTAGGGAAATTATAGACTCCCCAGTCCCGCGAACGCAGCCTGTTTTATATTCTGCCTCCGCAGCTCTGCCGGGGAGCGCGGCAGCTCAGCTCTCCTCTTCATATTTTCCAAGCTATTATTTCCTTCCCCACTCTCTCTGCCGGGGCCATAAATATGCAGCGGCTGGCTCAGTGGCTGGGGGAGAACGGGAGCTATTTTTTCCCTACGTTACATGTTTTAATTACTTCACACACAGTTAAATCTATTTTTCCAATTCAACAAAGCCCTTGCTGTTGTTCTGCCCCTTCCCTGGCCCTGGGAGGGGGCGGTTTCTCCTCCGTCTCCTTATGTAAATTTATGGGAATGGGATCCATCCTCACATCATCCCCTGGTGGGTGCTGGGGTGAGGGTGGACTGCAGGATAAGAGGTGCATGGGGGCTCTGGGGTGACCCCGCTGCTCTGCAGAGCCTGGCCACGCGGCTGAAGGAGAACATGGAGAAGCTGACGGAGGAGCGGGATCAGCGCGCAGCCGCCGAGAACCGRGAGAAGGAGCAGAACAAGCGGCTGCAGCGGCAGCTCCGTGATGTCAAGGAGGAGATGGGAGAGCTGGCCAAGAAGGAGGCAGAGGCCAGCCGCAAGAAGCACGAGCTGGTGAGGCAGCCGTGATAGGGCCAGGCAGGGGGCAAGGGGGTGTTCCCTGAGCGACCCGGCTCATCCCGCTCCCTCCCCRCAGGAGATGGACCTGGAGAGCCTGGAAGCCGCCAACCAGAGCCTGCAGTCAGACCTGAAGCTGGCCTTCAAGCGCATCGGGGACCTGCAGGCGGCCATCGAGGATGAGATGGAGAGCGACAGCAATGAGGATCTCATCAACAGGTGAGAGCACCTGGGCCTGGCTCCCGCGCATCCCTGGGGGTCACTGCTTCCCCTCGTCACTTTGGAAATGCCACGGGGACCCCTCAGCTCTGCCTGGCCCTGGCAGGATGCTGCCTGTGCATCCATCCGTGCATGGTGCACACGTGCATCTGTCCGTGCACCCGTGTCTGTCCATCCGTGCATCGGGCACCCGTGCACRCAGGCATCAGTCCATGCACCTGTGCATCCATCCCGCCGTCCACCCGCAGCCCCCGTGAGCTTCAACCACTTGTGGAGGTGCCTGAAATGCATCCAGGATCCTGCCAGCTGGCTGGAAACAGCCCAGGGAGCCCCAGGAGCCAGGGTAGCACAAGCTGGCAGGAGGTTTGGGATGCTGGGATCCAGCCCAGCCCAGGATAGAATTATAGAATCATACAATTGTTTAGGTTGGGAAAGACCTCTGAGATCATTGACTCCAGTCATTAACCCAGCACTGCCATGTTAGCATTAAATCGTGTCCCCAAGTGGCACATCCACACATTTTTTTTAATGTTACCAGGGATGGTGACTCCACCACTTCCCTGAGCAGCCTCTTCCGATGCCTGACCACCCTTTTGGTGAAGAAATTTTCTCTAATATCCAGTCTAAACCCCCTATGGAAAACTTGAGACCATGTCCTCTTGTCTTATTGCTTGTTCCTTGGGAGCAGAGCCTGACCCCCACCTGACTACAACCTTCTTTCAGGGGGTTGTACAGAGTAAGAAAGTCCCACGTGAGCGTCCTTTTCTCCAGGCTGAGCTCCCCCAGCTCTCTCAGTTGCTCCTCATCAGACTTCTGCTCCAGACCCTTCCCCAGCTCTGTTGCCTTTCTTTGGATACTCTCCAGCACCCAACCTGGGCTGCTGGGATCCAGCCTGGGCTGCTGGGATCCAGCTGGGTGCACCCCCATTGCAGGGGTGCAGGGCAGCCTCACCTCCCTCCCCTATCCCTTCCCCACCATTTAATTTGCCCACATCTGTTCCCCACCCACTTGGTCTTTTTTTTTTTTTTTTTTTTTAAATTTTCCTTTCATTTGATTTCTCTTCTGTTGTGTTTCTCCCCCCTCCTACCCCGCCCCCCCCCCCAACCCCTCCCAGTTTGCAGGACATGGTGGCAAAGTATCAGAAAAGAAAGAGTAAACTGTGAGGAGCATCTCTTTCCTTCCCCCCCTCCCCTAACCCCCACCTCACCCCCGCGGGCCGGGGTCCCGCATGCCACTGGCCCACCCRGCATGTCCTAACAGCACCCGCGGCACGGCACGGCACGGCACATAACCACATCCCACGCATGGGGACGGGATGAGCCCCTGGGATGGGGTGGGGGGTGATGCTCTGCCATGGCTGATGACGAATGTGTCAGCGTGGGGCAGCAATGGAGCCCCACTGCCACTAATTGATATCCCCATCCATGGTCGCTCCCGCGACGCGGGTCCTGCTTAACTAACGGCACGTTTGCCTGGACATGGACTGTGTTTGATGTGGAGTTTAATTCTGTTGGTCAGAAAACCTTAGCTGCCCCCAGAGCTTTTTTTCGGGCCTCGTTGGAGTTTTTTTTGTGTCATTCTGTGGTTTTTTTGTTGGTTTTTTTTTTCCCAAGCCCAGCGTTGCCTGGGTGTATTGCAGGGGAGGGAGATGCGCAGGATGGAGTGCAGCTCGTTGCTTTGAATGTAACGAGGAGGATTCATATACAGGGTCTCTCCCAGCCTGTCCCTTGTGCTGTTGGCTGTCATTCCCAGGCAGGGAATAAGCCCAAAACCAGGCRGATAAAAGGCCGCTTAAGATCCTGTGATACATCCCTTCCTTGGAGTGGYCTGGTGGGAGCAGGGTGGCGAGAGGGGACCACACCGCTTCAATTTCCATATAGGTCCCACCGGCGCTGCCATAACCCTAATGAAAGCAGTAAGCGGTGAGGTATTAAGAGAGATTTATTCAGGGATGCTTTTAACGTGGAGGAATGGATTTTGCAATGCAGACAGCACCTTCTTTCTAAAGGCAATCAATATGGTTACGAACGGCCGTTATAAATTAGATGGTTTAAGCCAGATAGGGCTTTTTTTACGCCCAGACGTAAATCAGGGGCTCTCGGGCACGGCAGGGCTGTAAATCTGCCCGCTCTGCCCCCGCGCCCGCCGTGCCGGAGTCGTTTCTGTTCCGCCTGCTAAACTCCTGTTTACCCGGGGCCATCAGCATCGCTCTTCCTCGCTGTAATTTTGCACTCGACGGCGGCCTATAAAACGAACCCACTTATTTCCTTCCCAGTCCCGGAGCTGGAAATCTCCCGTGTTTCTGGAGCTGTGCCCTGCCTGCTGCCCCAAAGCCAGCCCTGCTGTCTCCAGTCCCGGAGCCGTGCAGTGACTGGGAGGGACATTGGGCAGAGGATGCAAGAGCCCCTTGAGCAGGCACGGGGGTGGCTTGGGGGTGCTTCAGGAAGCCCCTGGCTTGCAGGTTGAGCTCTGTGCAGGCAGGTTGTGCCCCAGAGATGGAGCAGGACCGTGGGGTGGGGTTTCACCCATGCCAGGCTACACAGGCAGCGGGTACTGGAGGGGTTTGGTGCCTTCCAGTGCGCTTTCATCTCTCCAGCACCCAAAAGCTCACTGCCGCATGCTGACCTCTTGCTTTCTTCCACCCTGACCCGCTCCTCCGGCAGCGATGGTGACTCAGATGTGGACTCGGAGCTGGAGGAGCGYGTGGATGGGGTGAAGTCTTGGCTCTCCAAGAACAAAGGCTCCTCCAAAGCGCTCTCAGATGACGGCAGCCTGAAGGGCAGCAGGTGGGTGCAGGGCTGGGCTCGGGGCTGGCGGGCAGAGGACAGGCTGAGCTGTGCTGGGACACAGACAGGGGTGGGTGGGTGCCTGTGGGATGTGGCACTCAGTGCCGTGATCCCACCTGTGTTTGCGTGGACAGCCAGGGAAGGGTTAATGCTGGCGAGTGCCTTGGTCTCCCTTGGGGACACATGTCTCCCCACCCAAGGGGACCTCCCTGGTCCCCCTTCCCTCATCCCACGCTGGAGGCATATGGGCATCCACAGTCCCCACCCCGTTTGCCTCCCCAGGGCTTGTGGTGCTGGGCTCTAGCTCTCTGCAGCATTCCGTCACTCTGGGACTGATTCCCTGCTCCATCCTGCCTTCCTTTGCAGCCCCACCCCAGCCCTCCCCGCACCTCTCAGAAAAKGTTGGCAGAGGTGGGGGACATGCCCAGGTGCACCCACGGCATGGGGCTGGGGCACACAGCCCCACTCCCCTTCCCCGTGGAAAACGCTTGCCTGCYGAGCGCAGATTGCTTTTATCCAAACCCAATTTCCTAGCAGGGCTTCAGGAGTCCCAGGGGACTCCCTCCCTCTGCCGAGCAGGGGGGAAAGATCTGAGCTGGTTTCTGTTAATTGGTTTAATTTATTCAGTGGTGCAGATGTAAAACATTTTGTTATTGGAGATAATTCCACCTTTTCTGAAGTCGGGAATCAAACGCAGTGGCTCCAGGTAGCCGACAATGAAATAAATTGAAGGCAACACTTTAAAGGGGAATCAAAGTGCTGGGCTAGAACAATTCCCACATTTACATGACATTTTTCCACGATGCCATTTCCCGCTGACGCAAATTGCCGAGGCCGCCTCGCCGGCCCCCYCCTCCGCCCGCTCATCTCCGTGTCTCTCTTGTCTCCCCGGTGCGTGCGGGGCCGCGGTGCCGCGGCACAGGTCAGCCCCGCCGGACGGCCCCGAGCCCGAGGAACGGCCGGTGTCGGTGTTGAGCTCCCTCAGCTACAGGAAGCGGCCGAGTCTCAAGGACTCCATAGGCGGCCGCGGGGACGAGCAGACGCTGTTCAGCGCCCTGGGCGAGCGGCCGCCTTCCCCCGAGCGCCCTCCGCGCAGGGCGGCCCGCGGCGGCGAGCCCGAGGACCGGGCGGCCGTCATCGCCCGCGCCTTCGCCGACGCCAGCGGCCGGGCTCGCCAAGGGCTGGACAAGCGGTGGTCCCTCTCGGCCACCGACGTTGAGAAAGCCTCTGTCGCCTCCGTCGCCTCCGCCCCAGTGAGCCGCGTCTCCTCCGCCTCCTGGCGCGGGCTGGAGGATGGCGATGATGGGGACGAGGGGTGCTCGGTGCTGAGCTTCGCCCTCTCCAGTCCCGGCAGCTTGCGGAGCCGGCGCGGGGGGCCCGAGGGCCGCCCTGAGTCGCGGCTCTCCCTGGCCCGCAGCCGCCTGGATGAGGCGGAGGAGGGGTCCCGCGGGCAGCCCCTCTTGGGGCGCAGCTTCTCCGTGCCCCCGCGGCCCCGCAGCGCAGCCTCCGAGGAGGAGGCTCCTGGGGACGCCCGTCCCGTGCGGCACCGCTCCTACCTCGACCCCGACCTGGAAGCCGCCATCCAAGAGGTGCTGAGCTACCGCCCGCTGCGGGCCAGGGGCTGCTCCAGCCCCGAGGCCGACTCAGGGGACGACGGCCGGAGCGTGCGAAGTGTCCGGAGTGTCCGGAGCGCGGCCCCCCTGGGCGCCGCCGACCGCCCTTCCGGCAGCTTGCGCCGCTCCGCATCCGCCCTCGACTTCTCCCGGCACAYCTGCCGGTGCCGCAGCAGCTCGGGCTCCTCCGAGGAAGAGGAGGAGCGGAAGAAGAAGAGCTCCAAGAAGCGCTCCAAGAAAGCCAAGAAGAAATCCAAGAAGAAGAAGAAGAAGCAGCAGTCATCATCTGAGTCGAGTTCCTCCTCCGAATCCTCCTCCGGCTCCACCAGCTCCTTCCGCAGCACCTCCAGTGTCAAGAAGGGCCCGCGGGCGGTGGGGGGCGAGGAGCCGACACGTCCTGCCCGGGGCAAGAAGGAGGAGAAGCAGCGGAAGAAGCAGGTGGACAGCCTGATGATGAAGTACCTGTACCGTCCCGAGAGCGACTGAGGCAGGAGGTGGGAGCGGTGTGTGCCGTGCAGCATGAACCTCCCCGTGTGCCACTAACCGCTCACCCTAACCCTCTCCTGACTCCGGACGTGGAGTTCACCTCTGCCGGGATGGGGCACCCCGGGATGGTGCACCCCTCTGTGCCTGCAGCAGCCGGGCTTTTGGGCTGCTGCAGGGCACCCCCAACGCATCTCCATCTGTGGGGAGATCCCTGGCATGGCCACAGCGGGACCGGCAGCTGCCTGTGCTGCCAGGACGCAGCATGTTCAGGATTAGCAGCTGCAGGACACCAGGAAGTGCTAATCCCTTCCTGGCTCCCCAGCCACCAGCCAGGACACATCTGGATTTGTTCCTTCAGGAAATTCAAGGGTTTGCTGGGCAGCACAGCATCCTGCTCGCCCTGAGAGTGGAGGGGAGTGGGATGGGTACTAACACGCACCCACTGCAGTGTGTGARCATGGGGGGAGGCAGCATCCATGAGGGGGAACCCCAGGGTGGGCAGGTGGAGCTCAGAGTTGCCCTGTGCCCTGTCAGGTGCCTGCGTGGGGAATTCGGGGTGTGAATGGCCTCAACCTGCAGGACTTTGTGTCTCTGCAYCCTGTTTGATGCAGAGGAGAGGGTGTGCCGGGGCTTGCCGGCAGTGATTTCAGAGCAGGTTTCATTCCTTTCTGATGGCTTGAATAGGAGAATGGCTGGAGGAAGGGAAAGAAGCCTTTTGGAAATGTGGTCGCCATTGAGCTGCCTGTCCCAGGAGCAGGGAAGGCATCATAGGGTAATGGGGGAGCAACAGCTCTAGCACCCAGCCCTGGGCTCGGGTACAAGTGGGACCCTCAGTTGGGGATGTCTGGTAGTGCTGGTGTTGGCATCCAGGGCCACAAGCCTCTTCCTGAGCATGGACAGGCTCAGCTCGGCCCCACTGCAGAGCAGGGGCTCAGCTCAGCGCAGCGAGGAGTTGTTTGCAGTGAGGCATGCCCCAAATATCTCGGAAATAATAAAAAAGGAGGCAATCAAGGCTCCATCCAGCTGGCTGCCAGTGTGCTGGCTCACGGCAGCTCCCGCTGCAGCCTGGGGGGAGCTGTGCTCAGCAGCCGAGCCATGCTGGAGCCCCCCGTGACCCCCACTAACCYCGCTCTCTCCCGCAGCCCCGCGAGCTCCCGGCACACCTTCACCTACGACAGATGGGACGATGAGCAGGACGCCGGGGACAGCACACGCCGCTCCTCCCGCAGCTCCCCCAGTGCCAGCGAGGCGGAGAGCCGGGCTGCCGAGACCCCCGCCTAGCCCCCCCACCCCTCCACTTCCCAGCGCCCCAGGATCACTCAGCTCCGGGGGCCGCCCCGGGCAGCCGGTATTTCTTCTGCGCGGGGTGGGGGGGACACCCGCAGCCGCCCCCCGGCTCCAGCCATGGGAGGAGCAGCCCGGCCGGCTCGCTGGCTGCACCCCCCACCTTCCCACCTCCTGTCTGTCCTTGGCGGCGGAGTCGGCTGCTCCGGCACCCGGGATTTATTCCTCAGTGCCTGCTGGCTCCTTATTTTATAACTTAAACTCCCCCCTCCGGCACCCTGCCGTCCTCTTACACCCCTTTTAGTTTGAGCCAAAGACGTCTCTCGCTGGCCRGGCCCTGGGGAGCAGCCACCCGGCAGCCGGGAAGGGGGCATGGGGACAGGGTCCCATGTGCCCACCTGGGTTTTTGTCACCCCCCCAGCCCCCCACCTCTGCCTGGCTGTTTTGCACTAGCCCAGCTGTGCATCCTCCCCCACCCCCTTTACTTTCAGTATGAAAATAAACGTCATTTCTGGCTGGTGATACTGGCTGCTGCCTGCTCCATGTGCTGCGGGGGGTCTCCCCGTTTTGGGGGGGTGTTTGCATGGTGGCAGGGTCTGGTGGAATGGATCCAGCCCTGGCAAGGATGCAAGGCTGCATGGAGAGGCCAAGTCTAGCCCATTCCCTGAGCCTGCTGCACCCATGGGTGCTGGGGAGGGGAGGCGGGGGAAAGCCCTCGTGGGTGCCAGTGCTGAATCATTTATCAATCTTCATAAATATGCAGATGAGCAGCGGGACAGAGCCTCTGCCTGCCGGCGTTAAATAATTAACGCAGAGGAGATGATGATGTGCATTGCTGGCCGCCTGCACGGCTCAGCCCCGGCACCCGCCAGCCTGTGCCGTGTGCTGTGCCCCGCACCCAGCCCCAGGGACCCCCCACACTCCTGGGACCTTGGCAAACCAGGTTGTTTCCCTTTCCCCACCACCTCTTGGAAGCACACAGGCCGAGCTCGGTGCTCGCTGCCATAAAGCCACGCTGCGCTAATGCGCTTTCATTAAGTGGGAGCGATCTAATGATAATAAAATGGCACATTTAACATTAAAACATTTAACTTGACTCCTAAGCGAGTGTGTCTCTCCGCGCTGCTCCAGCTCCATCTTCATGAGGCTGACAAAGCTGCTTAATTTGTTCCCCAGGAGTGGGTGCTTGGTAGAGATGGCTTGGCACCGCATGGCATGGGGGATGCTGGGATGCGGGGACACGGGGATGCTGGGATGTGGGGAGGCAGGGTACCAGGATGCAGGGATGTGGGGAAGCAAGGATGAGAGGTGCTGGGATGCAGGGGTACTCGGACGATGGAATATGGGGGCGTGGGGATGCAGGGTGTCTGGGGTGTGGGGTTGGAGGAGTGCAGCATATCGGGACTTGCCAGAGTGCAGGGAGATGGAGATACACGGGGTTGGAGGTGCACTGGGTGTAAGGACAACGGGATGCAGGGACGCAGCTGCAGACCAGTGCGATGCCATGGGGGCACGTCTGGAGCCCCACACCTACAGCGCAGCCCTCAGCACGCCAGGGAAGCGGGTGATGGCGAAGGGGGCCATGTTGTGGGATGGCTCCTCCCCCAGGCTCAGCTCACACAGCAACTTCCCCACCGCTGGCGCCAGCTTGAACCCATGGCCTGGGGGAAGGAGAGGGAAGGTGGGAACACAACCACCCCCACGACCCCGGACACCTCTGGGGTGCTGGGTTGGGGGAGTGGGTGCCCTCGCCTACCTGAGAAGCCGGCACCAATGACAATGTTGCTGAACTTGGGGTGCCGATCCAGGATGAAATCTCCATCTGGAGTGTTCTGGGGAGCCAGGGTGAGAGGGTGAGGGGAGAGCGTGGGGGTCTATCTTGGGGTTGGGGGAGGGCTCAGGACCCTATATGCCTGGATCCATGCCCTGGAAGGCATCTCACCGTGTAAAGACAGGTCTCCATCACGGCTGGCTGGGGCTCCAGCCTGGGCAGATAGCTGCTGATGAAGCTGCTCAGGAGAGGGATGTCGGGGCGGGGGCCACCCGAGGAGGCCTGATCCCGCTTCTCAGGGTCAGTGGGGCTGCCATGGTGGTGGCACACCTGGAGAACAACTGGTCAGGGTGGGCTGGGTAAGGGATTCCCCCACCGTGAGCTGTGCCCTGCTCACCTTCATCAGGCCTGGGTACTCAAGGGAGGGCAGCCCATAGATGCTGTGGGGGGCTTCGCTCAGCCCCAGGGTCAAGAAGCAGGGACTGACACTGGCCATGCTGACGCTCCCAGGTTGCTTCTCCCTCCAGTAGCAGACATCAATGCGCAGGGGCTGGAATCACTCCATTAGCTCTGGCCATGACCTTGCCATCCCCCTGTGCCACCAACCCTTACCTGCAGCGGCAGGCGGAGACCCAGGGRTTCCAGGAGGGCACCAGTCCAGGCTCCGGCCGTGATGATGAGCCGGGGGGCTCGGTACACCCCAGCAGTGGTGGTGACAGTGACCGTGGCCCCGGGCTCGATGCGCAGCACCTTCTCCCCATCCCGCAGGGTGCCCCCATGTTGGCGAAAGGCCTCCTGGGTGGGGAGGGTGACAGGAGGTGGCTGCAAGGATAAAGCCAGGGGACCCCCATTCCATCCCAAATCATCTCGTGCCATCCCAAACCCTCCCATCCCCTCGGCAGCACCCACCTGCACTGCCCGCAGGGCCCGGTCAGCGAAGAGCACCCCAGCAGTGCTGTCGAACACGGCCACCTGACCAGCTTGGAGCCGGAAGCCAGGGAAGCGCCGGGCCAGTGCCTTGGCGTCGAGGACCTGGTGGGCATCCAGGCTGCGCCTGCAGGCCTCCATCTGCGGGTCTCCCAGTGGCCCCAGCACCACCAGTCCCGTCTGCCTGCACCCCACCAGTCACATCAGCTCGCCCTGCTCCCTCTCCCTGCACAGACCCTCTGCTTGCTCTGCCCCTGGGGGAAACTGAGTCACGCTGGCACAAGTGATATTTGGGATGTGCCACACCCTGCCGTTGGGGCACCCCACGGTGAGATGCGGGTGACAAGGGCAGAGTGGTTGGRGTGAGATGCATGGGGAGGGTCTGGACACCGACATCATACTCTCCCCTCTAAATACAGCAAGCACCGTCAGCYCTGACCCCGGCACCGGAGGATCATTTAGATGCTCATTTCCTTAATGACATTCCCTTCATGGAGCCCCATAAATCACCARGAACTGGCAGCTGCCTTCCCAGGCAGCCACATCCCACCCAGAGGTCACCGCCTCCAGTCCCGCGGGGGGGGACGATGCCCGGCGGCGGCTGCGTCCCCGTCACCTGTAGAGGGTGGTGCCGGTCTCGGCCTCCAGCTGCTGCCAGAGGCGGAAGCTGTCGGGCATCATGCGGGAATAGTACTCCTGGGGATAGGCGCTGCGGATGATGCGGCTCTGCCCGTGTGAGCTGCCCCGGGAGTGGGGCAGGAGGAACTGCGGGGCAGAGGGAACATGGCGGTGACCACAGACACTGCCACCCCCAACCCCGCCAGCCCCGTGTGCACCGGTGCCGTGCTGCAGAGGGCACCTTGGGGCACAGCYTGTCCTGTCAACCACGGCTCCGGGAAACAGCAGGAAACGGTGGTCTTGGCACTGGGGACATGAGAGTCCTGGTGCTGGGGACATGGGTGTTCTGGCACTGGGGACATGAGGGTCCTGGTGCTGTGGACGTGGGTCCAGCCATGGCACTGGGGACAAGAAGGTCCTGGCACTGGGGACATGAGGGTCCTGGTGCTAGGGACGGGGGATCCTGGCACTGGGGACTGCAGTTCCAGCAGCAGCTCTGCTCTGTGCCATGGTGGAGGGCAGCCAYGTCTGCAGGCACCCACCCCAGCCTGTTGGGGCTGAGGAGGTGGCAGGATGGGGTCACCGTACCTGCTCCAGCAGCAGAGTGTCCTTGTGGCGCTGGGCCAGGTGGTAGGCAGTGAAAGAGCCCTGGATGCCGGCCCCGATGACCATGACATCGTAGGTGGCCTTCTGGGGCTGGCTTGGGGCAGCCATGTCTGTCCTCGTTCCTGTCCCTGTCCCTGTCCCTGTCCCTGTCCCTGTCCCTGTCCCTGTCCCTGTCCCTGTGACTGCTGGGAGCTGAGCCAAGGGGAGGCTGGACTCTGGGGCAGAGTCCAGCCAAGTCCAGTGGATGGTGGAGCCTTGGCCACCTTCCAGCTGTATGGGTACACAGGGGCACACAAGGACCACATCCTTCCCACCCCTTGGGGCTGGCTGGGCAGGAGCATCCCCATTCCTCCACCAACACCAGCACCTGGTTCCACCAGGGCAGGCAGCTTATCTGATCAGAGCAAGTGAGTGGGATAGATGTGGGAAAATTGCTTCCAGTAAATCCCCCTTTCCCTCTCCGCTGGTCACTGCTGGCTCCGGCTGTGGAGGGACACAGGGCTTCCATTCCTGTGCCAATGGGAAACCCCCCCTTGCTTCCAGGCAAACAGGTTTTTTTTCCTTCCAGCACAATTTATTACAGCCATAAACCATTTTGTTGCCATCTTTTGTTGTTATTTTTTTAACGGGAGATAGGGGTGATTTAGGGCTGCCAGGATGCGGCACAGAGGCCCGTGGTGGATTTTGCAAATCTGCAAAATTTCGGGGTGTGATCTGGCATTTGGGAACATTCAGCAATGCCTCGGGGTGGGGGATAACACAGGCAGGGGCTGCCAGTTTTGCCCACTGCTGCCACTGCCCTGTGCTGCCTGACAGCTAATTAGGTGAATTAATTTACTCTGGCTTCTGTGGTGTAAAAGGCATTATTTACTGGTTAATTGTGGTTATTACAAAATGTTAAATAACATTATTTATTTTGCCACTTGCCTCTGGTGATGAATGAAGCATCGGGGAGCACTGGAGGCCCCCACCAGGTCACAGGGACACCCCAGCATCGTGCAAAGGCAGAACTGGCAGCTCACAGCGATGGCGAGGTGAGAGGAGGAGGATGGGCAGCACAGGCAGAGGTTGGGGTGGCCCCCAGGCTCCTCATCCGCCCACTGCCCATGACCACTACTGCAATGAGTGCATCCCAGTCTCAGCATCACCACAACGCCCAGGGCTCTGCATCGCACACAGCCCTGTTAAATCAGCACATCCTCTCTCGCCTTTGATGTTACAAATAATTCACCAATTTCCCTGGGTTTCAGCTGACTTTTTTTGCTTTGAATAGCCCCTCTACTTGCTCTTCCTTTTTTTGCTGGAAAGACGAAGAATAATTAATTATCCGTGAAACATTAAATGGTAAAAATGAACTCCTCTCCTCTTAGCAGTGCGGTAATAGAACGGATGGAAAAGCCTCGCTCGTGATGCTCCAGAGATGGGGAGGCCTTTGCTGGCATGCCAATGACCGTCCCCAAGGCTTGTGG
The DNA here is from genome assembly GCA_018881555.1 of Amblyornis subalaris. Lineage (NCBI taxonomy): Eukaryota > Metazoa > Chordata > Aves > Passeriformes > Ptilonorhynchidae > Amblyornis > Amblyornis subalaris. Next base: position 3,727,720 of record JACAXG010000075.1, read on the forward strand.
GACTCATCAAGCCATTGCTTTCATTCTACAGATGACCCCAACCAGGGCTGATTGCAGGCATCAGGAAGGTATGCACCCCCAGACCCCAAAAAAGCGGCTGCATGACCTCAACTTGCCTTAGGGTGAATTTTTTGGGGGTCCCCCCAGCCCTCTGCCGGGGTCTCCATCATCCCTGCCATGTCCTCTTCACCTGGGTTTATACTGACTGGAGACAATGCTTGTGGCAGCAAGAAATCCATTTCCCTAAGCAGCCGGCGCAGGTCAGGAGAGCTCAGCAAAAATGAAATATTCTCTGTGTGGGCTGGGTGGATGGATGGGAAAACTCGGGGCTGGCAATGGCATGGGGAGGGGAAAACGGGGGCTTGGGGAACTGCCTGGCACAGGCCATGGGAGCTCAGATCCACGTGGCGCTGGGGAAACGGGGAATGAGGAACTCTGGCCAAGGCTGGGCAAGGATCAGCTGCGGCTTGATGGGTGCTGGACTCTGCACCCACTGCTCCCTTTCCGTCCACTGCACACCGGGACAGAAGTTTCCCAAAATCCCATCATCCATCTGTGCCGGCCTCATTCTCCACCAAGCACAAACCAGCACTTAAAAAAGAATTAGGGAGCAATGCTGTTCCCCAGGGAAGTGAGGGGAACATGGCATCCTTCTCTCCCAGCCGCAGCGTGCTGGCTCCATGCACACTCGCCCCCATTTTCCTCCCCAGACCTCACCATTCCCAATGCTTTGATGGCACCTGCAAAGGATTGTTTGTTTTCTGTCAAAACCAACAGCCGCTGAAAGGCAGCCCCTCATTAGCAGTCCAGGTACGTGCCTGGGGAAGCATCAGGCAGATTAAAATTATTTGAATATCATAATATTAGAAACTTCAATTTGGCCTCAAAATGCTCATCTTCCGAGCCCTACCAGGGCTTTGCTGCATTAAACATTGATGGAGCTACTGGCGGATCAAAGTTTTGGGTTTAGAGCTCAAAAGTGCTTTGCGGGAGAGCCGGCAGCACCCCCGGGATAAGAAGGATCCCGGCATTGCTTCCAGCCCCGCTCCCACCCCGGCCGTGGGGCTGGTGGCACACAAACAGTCACATGGGGCTGGTGGCACGCAGCCCGTGCCGGGGACTGGCTGCTGCTCTGCTCTTTGGTCCCCATGCCAAGCCATGCAGAACATGGTTTGCCATTCTCCATGGCAGGAATGGTGCATGTCGGCAAAGCAGGACCTGGGATTAAAATTAAACCCCCACCGGAGCCGGCTGCGTGGGCCGTGTGTGCAGCGGGGCTGGCCGGGCTGCGGGGGATCTGGCGAGGCGAAGCCATCTGGGCTTTTGCAGGGATGGGGAGGGGGTTATTAAACAAAGAGCTGGGTTTTTTATATTTTTAACACCCGCAAGAACCGTCCATCAGCCAACATGGAGCTGCTCGGTGCCAGTGCCAACACCATCTGCCCATTTGCAGAGCTGGCTGCCCTCTGGGACCCCGAGGCAGGGGGCTGGGGAGGGGGTGTTGGACCCCCACCATAAGGAATAGGGCCCCCCGTCTGTTCTGTGGGGGCTGCCCCGGATCTGAGTGTCTCCGTTCGGCGGATGATGAGCCCAGCCCTAATTTGGACTATTCAGGGATGGGGAAAGGGGGGCTGTGGTGAGTGTCCTGGAGGGTGGGGAGACAGGATATGACGGTGTGGGCACCGAGGACCTTTCTCACAGCCCTCGGTGGCTCCCACACCGGAGGGGTGCCGGGATTCGGGGAGGAAGGGGGGGGTTAGGAGGTCCCCCTCCCCCAGCCTTCATCTCCAGCTTTAGCCGGCGCCGCACTCGAAGAGTTACGGCGTGGGGGTGGGGTAGCAGGGAGGAGCCCCCCCTTCCCAGCCTGCGGGATTGGARGGCGCCGCGCTCGGAGAGTTACGGCGAGGGATGGGTGGGGGAAGGCCCCCCCCCCCTTGTCCCCGAAATTAACGAGTGCCTCACTGGGAGCATTACGGCCGCCCCCCGCCCTGTCCCCGGGATTGGCGAGCGCCGCGCTCGGAGCTTTACGGCGGGAGGGGGATTTGAGGGGAGGCGGCGAGAGCCCCCCCCGCATCCCCGGCACTGGGTGTGCGCCGCGCTCGGAGCATTACGGCGGGGGGGGGCTGAGGGGGAGGAGGAGAGAGCCCCCCCCCGTTCCTTGGATTGGTGTGCGCCGCGCTCGGAGCATTACGGGCCCCCCCCTCCGCCGTCCCCGGTATCGGCGGGCGCCGCTCGGGGCGCCGCCGCCGCCGCCGCCGCCGCCGCCGCCGCCGCCGCCGCGCCCGCAGCGGAGCTGTCCGCGGTGCTGACCGCCGCCGGCCATGGGCCCTCCGCCCGCGCTGCTCCTGCCGCTCCTCGCCGCGCTGCTCCGCGCCCCGGCACACGGTAAGCGCCGGCCGACACCCCGGGTCACCCCCGCCGTACACACCGACCACCCTTCGGTACCGGGTGGCCTCAACCCGCCTCCGTCTCCGCCAAACTTTGCCAACTCGTCCTCGCCCCGGGGTGCGGCGGGGGCGCTCCCCGTTTTCCCCCGGTGAACCGAGCATCCTCCCTCCCCGTTATCCGCCCCACCACCACCCCCTCCGGGGACGCGCAGAGCGCTTTGCAGCCGGGCTGGTGCAACGCCGCCCCCGGCAGGCTCCGGGGGCAGCCCATCCGCCGGTGTTACCGGCGGTGTTACCGGCATGGGGGGGGGCACCGCTGCACCGGGGGCTGGGCAGGCACGGCGGGACCGGCTCCCGCGGTCACCGAGCCCTTCGAGCCACCCTCGGGCTGGCTACGCCATGAGCCGGTCCCTCCGTGCAGTCCCCACTGTGGGGCTGGGGGGCACTGGAGGTATTTGCCTCTTCCCTCCTCTCTCCTCTCTTGGGGTGACCCCTCCAGCTCCGCGGGGGACACGGGGGACGCAGGGGTGGCGGGTGTTGGTCCCTGCCAAGGAGAGCAGCCAACACCCAGCTCGGGTTCTTGGCTCTGCCATCCGTGGGGCACACACAGCCTCGATGCCTCGTGGCTCCGCTGCCCCAAAAATAGGATTGGGGACCCTCCAAAGCTTGCGGAGGCCTGTCAGGGATTGGGGTGCCCCTGACCACTGTGGCCATGCTTGGGGCGATGGGCGGGTCGTGGTCCAGCCCTGCTGGCCCCGATGGGATGCGGGATGTGGGCACCGGCTGCAGGCAGCAGCCGTGCGGGGAGTTACATAAACTCCCCATCTGGCAGCGGAGCCCAGCCGGGGAAAGGCGCCGTGGCCCTGCGCCCGCTGCTATTCCCAGCTCGTTCTGCTGCCTGGGGATGCTGCCACAGCCTTCCTTCTTGAGGAAGGGAGTGGATGGGGACAGCAAGTGGGGCAACGCCACGGCATCCCCATCTTCTGCCCTGCTGGSGGGGAGCAAAGCTGGAGTGGGGGGTCCATGTCACCGGCTCTGTCCTGGGATCAGGGCCCTGGGCAGGGCAGGTTTCCCCCAAGGGAGGCTGGTGCTTACTGTGTCAGTTTAATGATTTCTAATGAGCAATTACCTCTAGTCAGTCCCCTAATTTCTGAATATCAATAAAGTTAATTAAACTCTGCATGTGCATTTCCCAAAGTCTTAAACGTAGGGATGCCCCGGGATGTGCTGAGCTTTTCCCAAGGATGAGACCCGTGGGGTCCTGCCCACCCTGTACCCCCCCACCATGTGCTGGGAGCTGCTTGTGGGGCTCATRCCCCAAACTCCCCGTCCTCCATTAGGCAGGGCTCCCAGGCAGCACCCGGGTTCCATGCAGCACTGCCATGCTCAGTGTCACTGTGGCCTTGACTTGGCGTCRATGGGCTGGTGCATCATGGGGATGAGCCATGTCTGAGGGACATGGGGACAGGGCATCTTGGACCCCTCATCAGGGATGGGGTGCTGGGTGATGCCCCCTGGACCCCCAGTGGTGGCAGTGCAGGGTCTGATCCTGTCTCTCTCCTGCCCTGGCTGTGGGGCACTACCAGCCCCTGGTGTCCACAGAGACTTGCCCCAGAAGAAGTGGGGTCTGGACCCCATGGCACTGGTGCAGCCAAGGGGTACAGTGCCAGGCATGGCCCCATCCACCCTGCCTCACTGCAGCCCCTCTCCCCAGCTCTCCAAAGCCATGACAGGCTGGGCATTTTTTGGGAGGGGGTCTTCTTAGCCACTCTCCTCCTTGTAACTTGGGGTCCTGGCAGCCTGGGGTCATGGGAAGCAGTGCGGGTTGTGGCAGGAGGCACARGGTCTGGCTGTGCCCCCGTGAGCTGTTCCATGGCATCCAACAACAGCCAGGTGCACCGTGCCCACAGGGAAGATGTATTTTGGGGACACGGTGCCCTTGGGGATGTGGGTGCTGGCTGGGGTCTTGGTGTGAGGAGGGGGCTGGGGAAGGAGGCAGGCGTCTGCTCCAGTAATTAACGGCGCGTGTGCTCGTGCCCTGCGTGCCTCGGAGGAGTTCGTCACCGCCACGCTGCCGTGCCGCCAGGCCAGGATTATCTGGATAATGCTCTTAAGCCAGGGAGCAGGAGGGCAGGGCTGTCCCGCGGGGATGTGGGGCGCGGGCTGAGCCAACCACCCCCGCCATTCCCCGGGAGCCTGATTGCCGCAGGGATCGTCTGTGGGTTTGCAGCGGCGGGGATGAATTCAGCACGGGGTGCTGTGCCAGGCAGGGCTGCCGGGCAGAGCCAGAGCAGCGGGAATGTGGGGCAAAATGGGGTGCAAAGAAGCTTGGGCAAGGACACGACAAGGGCACCCCCAGGCCTGGTGTGGAGCAGTGGAGAAACCCCCATTTCCGTGCTGCCGGTGGGACCCCCAGGCTGGCACAGGGCTCCTGGGGCTGTCTCTCCCTGTGTGCAGCCCCTACTGGGGGCGGGGGGGGGGGGGTCTGAGGCTGACCCCAGCTGTGGGGTCCCCTGGGAGCACCAACAGCCCCCGGGGGAGGCGGATGAAGTTGTGTCTCCAGCGGCTCTGACGGGAGAGGATAATTTCGCCTCCAATCAATTCTTTAAATGCGCACAATTGAAAGATTGCCTCTGAAAGCTGCCTATAACCAGGGAGGTAATGGATTCCCTCCAGTCGCAGGCAGGAGCTCGGGAGTGGCAGCATCCCTTCCTCCTGCTGCCGAGGAGCACCAGCATGGCTCTAACCCTTGGGTGGGTGAAGGGGCTGCCTGGTCTCCTCAGAGGCAGCTGGGGATGACTCTATGTGCCTGGCTCGCTGCCAGCCTGCCCTGTGCTGAGACCTGGCACTGCTCATCACGTCCTTCGAGGTGCCAGGGGGTCCTGTTGGCCAAGGCTGGGGATCCGCTCGGCCCCCAGCCTGCGGGAGAAGCGGCAGGAGCCAGCCCGCACGCTCGCTGTGCCAGTAGGAATTATTACATATATAATTTAAATGCAGTAACGAGCTGTGCTGAAGGGATCAAATATTAATCAGCTGCAAGAGCGCTGCTCTGACCCTGTGAAAATGGAGAGAGGTGCTTGAAATGCCAGATCAGCCGATGCTGGGTGATGCGCGGGGTGATGCTTGGGCAGGGCAGGCTCTGGTGGTCCCCAGCTGCCCTGGGGGGTGGCAGCAAGGGGGAATGTGGTTGTTAGATCATCCCTCAGTGGCTTCCAGAACTGAATGGTTCATCCCACAGCAAGAGCAGTGCTGGGGCAGGGTATGGGGCTGGCTGGAAGGGACACGGTGCTGGGGTGCTGGGGGCAGCTGGGATGCTGGCTCCGGCGGGAGCGGGCGGCGATGGRAGGGAATGGTGTCTGCGGGAAGGATGACATGGCTGAGCAGCCCAACACCGAGCCCGACAAGCAGCTCTCGCTCGCCTCCCGCAACCGATTTCAATTACTGTCTCCGGCAGTGGGCGGAGGGGAGATGGGAGCTGGGTGGGCAGCGTGGCCCTGCTCTCCCTGCCTGACTCCTGCCCACGCTGGTACCCCCAGCACCCAGGGGTGCCCTGAGGGCTGGGTGCCCCTCTGGCACATAAGGGGGTGAGCTGTGCTGGGTCCTGGGGGAGATCAGAGCTTGCACAGAGCCCCATGGGGGCCTGGCACCCACACCGTGGGCACTGCAGGGTGGCACGGAGCAGGTGTTGCCGGGCAGTGGGGTCTCCATTGCAGGAGATCCTGATGCAGGGCTGGAGCAGCTGGTTTGGGTGCTGTCAGCCCAGCGAGGGGGGACGTGGCACCGCACAGTGCCTGGGTCTGAAATAGCAGCAGACATACAATTTATCACCGCTGCTGCCACACGGGGAAATTGCTGTAGAAACCCATTAGCTCCGCAGGGAGAATGGGGAAGGGGGATTACATGGGCTGTGGGTGGCGAGGAGGGGACAAGGGCACCGCTGGCATCCACCGGGTGGGAAGGGAGGAAAGCCCCAGGGATGGGAGCCCAGCTGCCCGCTGGGTTCTGCCCTCGTGCCCACCCGGTGTCGGTGGTGCTCGGGGTGCTCGGTGTGTCAGCCGGCGCTCGGCCGCCGCGATGCTCCAGGGARCCGGTTGCGGTGATGTGACATGTGTCAGCGGGTAAATGACTGTTCAATTCAAGGAGAATTGCAAAACATACAAGGTCAAACGCTTCCCCGCCAGCGCTGCCATGAATATTAAAGCCGAGCTCCTCCGATAGCTGCCAGGGCTGGCGGCCACACTCGCCAGCGGTGTCCCYGGGCACTAGGGCAGCCCCTTGGGTCCCTTCCCCAGCTGCTCTAACAGACTCGGCTTGGCCGTGGGCATCTGGGGTCACTGGTGGTGCCAGGGTGGAGGTGGTCGTTGGGCAGCAGGACATGGATGCCAGCATAGGTGCCAGCTCGCCACGCTGGCTGCCATCGGTTTGTCTGCGTGGCAGTGGTGTCAGCTGGGTGGCAGGGGAGCTGGCTGCACAATCCTGCCTGTGCCCACCTGCCCCTGCCTGCAGCCTCACAACCATCTGCGTGCTCCTGCCTGCACACAACCCTCCCTGCCTGCATCCTCACACCGCCCACCCACGCCTGCCTGCATCCCGACACTGCCTGTGTTCCCACAGTGCCTACACCTGCCCACCCACCACCTGCACCCACCTGTATTCCCTGCCTGCTCCTGCCCACGCTGCCTTCACACCTGGAAGCAAGCCCTGCTCCCTGCCTGGGATCTCCAGGGCCACCAAGGCAGGGGACAGATAGGGATCTGGCATCTACAGGGTACGTTCCCTCTCCTGCGCCCGCTGCGGAGGCTGGGGGTGGTTCAGGGGGCTGGGGGCCGTGGGACGGGGAGGCTGTGGGTGGGGGAGCGTGGCGTCGGCTGCCTGACAGCTCATTCATCACAGCTGCCGTCCCTGGCCGTGGGGGCAAAGCCAGATTGGATTTTAAATTGGAAAATAAACCTAGAATCTTGTGAGGCCCAGCCCCTGCCCTCGCCCTCTGCCATGCACCCGGCTGCCCGCACCTCCCGCCTGCCCCTTCCTACAGATGGGGAAACTGAGGCACGGAACGCCGCTGTGCCACGGCCCTGTGATGCTCCTGGGGCCACCGAGGGCCCTGCCCCGTCCCCTCCCTGAGCCGGGCACTCTGTTATTGCTTTCTTGGCGGGCAGCATCGATCGGTGCTCCCTGGGCGGCCGCGTGCGGCCTTATTTATTTATTTGTGACAGCAGGCGGCATCGATTCCCGCCGGGGGGGGCAGCCGCCCGCCACAGCCGGATTAGTCTCTGGCATCTCCCGGCTGCTGTTAATAAACTCCCACCCGACAAAGCCAATGTGAGGGATTAGGACCCCGTCCCGGCCGTGGCCGTGGGCACGTGGCCGGCGTGCCGAGGGACCCCGACAGGCGCACGGCTACTGGGGACCTGACAACCCCTTTGCAAGGGCCTCTGCCCACCCTGAGTTCAGCGGGGTCCCTGCTGGGTGCCAGGGCCCGGAGGGGTGTGTGCTGGGGAGCCAGTCCCATGTCAGCAGTCCCTGGTCACCTTGGGGACATGGGAGGGACATAGCTGTGGCACTGGAGATAAGCTGCTTAGAGACATCTGTGGAGGTGGAGGCTCTAATCCTGTGGTGTTCGCGGGGCATGGGTGGCAGCAGCTGGGCACCCGCTGCCTTCCCATGGCGTCCTGAGCATCCTGCATCCCCTGAGGGCCAAGAGCATCCTGTGGTACCAAGAGCACCACACAGAGCCCAGGGCAGCACCTGGTGCCGTCACACTGCCCAGCCCAGGGTGCACAGTATCCAGATGGGACCTGTTGTAGGATCCTTGCTGTGAGGCCTGGCCTTACTCAGTAGCCTCCATGGGGACCACCGTGCCCCCCAGCACCCCAGGCAGGTGAGATGCCCATGGACGGGAGTGTCCAGGGGGTTGGGGTGGACATCTCTAGTCCAACCCTCACTGCGTGGGGCAGTGGTGGCGGCACAGGGCCCAGCCCCGAGCACTAATCTGCTATTAAAGCCTAACGGAGATTTTGGCGCCCTTCAGTATAAACTCATTAACTTTTATGTTCTAATAAATGGATCCTATTAAAATATAATTCTGGCCTTGCTGGGGGGCAAACGAACCTTTCGGAGCCAGTGCGGGCAGGTGTCCCTGCTGTGCCTCTGTGCCCAGGGCATTATCATTGTCCCGGGGTGACAGCACGGGGGTGGTGGGGACACGGGGTGGGTAGCAGGGGGGTGAGGATGCCTGCCAGCACCCAGCAGCTCCCTACTACACTGCACACCCAAGATAATGTCTCTTAATAGTCCCTTAAAAGCAGCAGTCGCAGAGTAATTAATCTTCGCGGGGCCCTGCCCTGCTACGGATAGGGATAATTACCCGGTAATTGGCAGTATCGTGTCATCAGTGCCTGTGCACGGCGGCAAGACGTGCCCACGCGCTACCGTGGCCTCGTGCCCCACACCGGGGCCTCAGAGGGATGCTGGGTGCCACCGTGGCATCCCCTCTGCCGTGGCACGGCAGGGCTGTGGACGCCGAGCTGTGCCCAGCGGGAGAGGGGACGGTGCTGTGCCAGATCCAGGAGCGGGAAATGCTGGGTGACTCATTAGTGCTGATTAAATTCTCTTTTATTTTTGGTCTGAAGGCTGTAAGCGGCTGGGCTGGGCATGCTGGGGATTTGCTCAGGGACTAATGCCTGGGAGGGACATGGGGCTGTGGCAGGGGAATCCCCGTGGTTGTGGGTGGGAGGGGGGGAGCATCGATGGGGTGGGGGTCCCCTGCAGCTTCACACTGCTCAGGGACAGCCTGCCAGGAAAGAAGCTGAGCTCTCACTCATTGCAYTGGTGACCTGGAGCAGGGTGTCAGTGTCCAGACTCAGGTGACATTCCTGGTGCAGTCATGGTAATCACCTGCGTGTCTGCACCCTGGGAATGTGCAGTCCCGGGGAAACCTCAGCACGGGGATGGCCACTTCTRTGGAGAAGGATAATCTGTGACCAGGGACACCCACTCCCAGGGCTGTCCCCAGCAGGGCTGGCTCACAGGAAGAGGGAGCACCCCTTCACGTGGTASAAGCTGCAGCTGTGCATTAATTAGCCAGGGCTTAATTGCCAGGGCTGCCCCAGTGAAGGGTATTCTGGGGAGAGGGTGTCRTGGTCCCACRGTATGTGGTTGATGCRCTTGTCTGCCATCCAGGTTTTGGARGAATATTGGTGTGCAGGGAAGTGTTAGTCCTTGGAGTGGCACTGGCCTGTGGTGCAGGGTTGGTCCATGGGGTAGTGTTGGTCAGCACAGGTCTGTGGCACTGCACCAGCATCATTGCCCAGAGCTGCATCCATACCTGGCACAGCATCAGTCCATGTCCAGGTGCTGGTCCATGATTAAGCTTCAGTCCCTGSTGCATCGCCAGTCCCCCGTTCCCTGTCAGTCCCCAGCACAGCATCGATCCACAGGTGCCCAGCATCCCACATTCTTTCCTCCCTCCAGGCTTCAACGGGCTGGCGAGGAAGACYGGGGAGAGCGCTGAGGTGGAGCCGACGGCGCTGCCCACACCAGCAGAGCGGGAGGCAGAGGCTCGCTTTGTGAGCACGGCGCCCACGCTCAAGATCCTCAACCACCACCCGCTGCTGGAGGACTTGCTGCATGAAGCCTTCCTGAAGAAGGACTACCTGGCCCAGGCGCCATTCCTGCCCGCTGGCGCCGGCCCTCTCCTCCCCGCTGGTGCCCTCCAACCGGCCCCCGGCCCCCCAGACCCTGAGCCCTCACCCCGCACCCCTGCCCTGCCCCGGCCAGCCTTCCCCACTGACCCGCTGACCACACCAGCRGGGCGTTCTGGGCCATGGGGGGAGGCATGGGGGGCTGTGCTGGGTGCAGACCCCTCGTGGTCCCCCCCTGGCATGCCAGAGTCAGGCACTGCATCCCCCAGCCAGGCACCCACCACCTCCAGCACATCCCTGGCACCCCGCACTGGGGCTGCTGTGGTGCCTGGGGATGAAGAGGGGACCACCACGACCTCCACCATCACCACCACCACCGTCACCACGCTGCAGGGGCCAGGTGAGCGCCAGGGAGGGAGTCAGGTGGAGCTGGGGTGAAGTGGAGCTGAGCTGGGGTCTCCTCTGTCACCAGTTCCCTGCAACCGGACACTGGCGGGTCCCGAGGGCTGGCTGGTGTCCCCGGAGCCGACTGGTGTCCCCTATGATGGCAGTCTGGACTGTACCTACACCATCTCTGTCTACCCTGGCTATGGCGTGGAGCTCAAGGTGAGCCGAGGGCTGCGGGTGGGACAGGGAGCCAAGTGCCTGCAGACAAGTGTGGCATGTCCCCTCCTCCACGCCATGGCTGTGTGGCTGTGCAGGGTGTGGCAAATACACGGTCTCATTCCTGTCCTTGTCCCCATTCCTGTGTCTCCAAGCCAGGAGAGCTGGCTCAGGGCATTGCCCAGCCCACCCTCAGGCTCCGGCGCAGGGATGTTGGTGCCTGAGCCGGTGGGATGCCCCAGGATGCTCCGTGCCCACCAGCTGCCGTGGCTGGCACCCGTCACAAAGAAGTGCTGTGAGATTTAATTAACGAAGCCCTGATGGAGAAGGTGTGAGCAGTGCCAGCAGGTGCCATGCTGTGCTGCAGAGCCAGGAACACCCAGCGCCCATCTGCCAGGAGCAGAGGCTGACAGCAAATCCTGCTGTGCCGAGGCCATGTGCTGCTCCCGTCAGTGGCATGTGGCCATGTGTCCCCATGTCTGCTGAAGCCACCGCAGGGCAGCGCYGTGGCTTGTCGAAAACCGGCGGTGAGCCAGAGGCAGCATCTCCACCATCAGCCCCGCTCCAGCCCACACTCACCAGCGCTGCTGCTCCTCACCATGCAGCACGGCTTAATTAACATCATTAATAGCAAATTGCTCCAGAGGGCGAGGCTGGCTGTCTGTGAGGCTGCCGGCGTGGGCCTGGCTGTGCCGCGGCGCTCTGGCGGAGCCGCTGGCTGGGCCCTGCTGCTCTTGGCGTGGGGGATGATTTATGGCACCGCTAACCGTGTTTGAAAGGCGCTGCCCCGCACAGACAAGCTCCAGTGCGCTATCGACCGCAGAGAAGCCACTCAAGGGCCAGCCCCGAGCCAGGTGCCGGGCGATGCTGCGCTGGTGACACCTGTGTCCCCTGCAGGTGGAGAACATCAGCCTGGCAGAGGGGGAGACGCTGACGGTGGAGAGCGCAGGAGGCCTGGAGCCCATCCTCCTGGCCAACGAGTCCTTCCTGCTGCGGGGCCAGGTCATCCGCAGCCCAGCCAACCTCCTCACCCTCCGCTTCCAGAGCCCCCGGCCCCCCAGCCCTGGCTCCTACCACTTTCACTATCAAGGTATGGGGCTCAGACCCCCGCTGTACCCTCAGCAGGTTCCCTGCTGGCGTGGTGCTGATTGGGATCATGGCCGTGCACCGGGAGTTTATCCCTGCTGCTGGTGGGTTCTAAGCAGGCGCTGACCAGGAGAGGAATGCTCATGGAGAGCTAATTTGCCTTAGCAACTATGGATTCATTTAGCATCATTCTCAGCAGCCATAGGCACCGTGTTGCACAGCCCTGCCACACCCAGGCATTTCTGGGGGGTTGGGGGAGAAGTTGCTGAGGCCTTTGGGGGTCCGTTGTCCCCCATCCCTGGTAACACCACCACCTGCCCCCAGCCTACCTGCTGAGCTGCCCCTTCCCGGCGCGGCCGGCTTTTGGGGAGGTCTCGGTCAGCAGCCTGCACCCCGGTGGGGACGCCCGCTTCCGCTGCACCACGGGATACCAACTACAGGGCGCGCGCCGGCTCCTCTGCCGCAATGCCACCCGCCCCTTCTGGAGCACCCGCGAGCCCCTCTGTCTCGGTAAGCACTGGCACGGCGGGGACACGGGACAGCTGGCACGGCACAGGCAGCCGCTGACGGTCCCTCTCCCACAGCGGCGTGCGGCGGGGTGGTCCGGAATGCCACAGTGGGACGCATAGTCTCCCCTGGCTTTCCCGGGAACTACAGCAACAACCTGACATGCCACTGGCTGCTGGAGGCGCCGGATGGCCACCGCCTGCACCTCCACTTTGAGAAGGTGTCACTGGCAGAGGATGATGACAGGTTTGGCTCTGGAGCAAACTGGGGAGACTGGGGGGTTGGGGGCAACCTGGGGCAGCCCCACACAGGGCCATGTTCAAGGATAAGTGCTCTTGGCTCTCTCCAAGGATGAAGGCCATTGGCCATATCCAAGGCTGGGATCTGTCAGCCATGCCCACGGGTGGGTGCCATTAATCATATTCAAGGATAGGTGGTGTTGGCCATGGCCAAGTGTGGCTACCGTTGGCCATTGGCCGTTGCCCATGGTCAAGGATAGGTGCTGTTGGCCATCTTCAAGGAAGATAACCACTGGCCATGCCCAAGGATGGTGCTATTGGCCATGGCTGGGGTTGGGGGCTACCATTCACGCCCAAGGATGCTGCTGTTGGCCACGGCCAGCACAGCACCCTGCCCTGTCGTGTCCTGGCAGGCTCATCATCCGCAACGGCAACAACGTGGAGGCACCGCCGGTGTATGACTCCTACGAGGTGGAGTACCTGCCCATCGAGGGGCTGCTCAGCACCGGGCGCCACTTCTTCGTGGAGCTCACCACCGACAGCAGCGGGGCCGCTGCRGGCATGGCACTGCGCTACGAGGGTATGGGGCCGGGGCGTAGCGGGGAACCCAAACATCCCTGTGCCCACCTGGCCCCTGCAGACCTTTGCCCCTGTGCCCGTAGCCTTCGAGCAGGGGCATTGCTACGAGCCCTTCGTCAAGTACGGGAACTTCACGGCCAGCGACCCCCGGTACCCCGTGGGCACCACGGTGGAGTTCAGCTGCGATCCCGGGTACACGCTGGAGCAGGGCTCCACCATCATCGAGTGCGTCGACCCCAGTGACCCACAGTGGAATGAGACAGAACCAGCGTGCCGTGGTGGGTGCCAAGACTGGGGACCAGTGGGGCTGGGGATTCAGTGGATGCCAGCACTGGAAGGGTGCCATGGGTGCTGGGTGTTTCTGTGGATGCTGGAGCTGGGAATGGGCCATGAGAGATGCTGGAACCACCACACTGTGTGCTGGAGCTGAGGGACACGGTGGGAGCCGGAGCCAACAGGGATGGTGGGTGATGGAGCAGGGATGCTGGAGCGGGTGCTGGACAATGGGTGGAGGGTGCCATGGCGCGTGTGCCGTGGCAGTGCCAAGCCCAGCATGTGCCCACAGCGGTGTGCAGCGGGGAGCTGACGGACACGGCCGGAGTGGTGCTGTCACCCAACTGGCCGGAGGCGTACGGCAAGGGCCAGGACTGCATCTGGGGACTGCACGTGGAGGAGGACAAGCGCATCATGCTGGACGTCCGTGTGTGAGTGTTGAGACGGCCCGGGATAGGGATGGTGGGATGGGGGGTCTGKGCACTCTCTGCCCTCACAGTCCCACTGCCCCAGGCTGCGGCTGGGCTCGGGGGACATGCTGACCTTCTATGATGGGGATGACCTGACGGCGCGGATCCTGGGCCAGTACACGGGCGCCCGTGGCCGCTTCAAGCTGTACGCATCCACTGCTGATGTCACCGTCCAGTTCCAGTCTGACCCCGGTGCCGGCGCCTTTGCCTATCGGCAGGGCTTTGTCATCCACTTCTCTGGTGAGCCCCACAGCAGGACAGCGTCACCGGTGTCCGCAGTGTCCCCACTGCCCTGCTCACCGCTCCATCCTCACAGAGGTCCCCCGTAACGACACCTGCCCCGAGCTGCCGGACATCGCCAATGGCTGGAAGACGTCCTCTCAGCCGGAGCTTCTCCATGGCACTGTGGTCACCTTCCACTGCTACCCTGGCTTCCAGCTGACYGGCACTGACCTCCTTATGTGCCACTGGGACCTGACGTGGAGCGGTGACCTGCCCTCCTGCGAGCGGGGTGAGTGGTGCCCACCAAGTGATGCCCTGCCCTGTGGCGTGTCCCCGGCCACCGTCACCATCGATCACTCCCGCCTGCAGTGACAACCTGCCGAGACCCTGGGGATGCTGAGCACAGCCGCAGGGTGGTCTCCAACCCTAAATTCCCGGTGGGAGCCACTGTGCAGTACGTCTGTGACAAGGGCTATGTCCTGGCGGGCGCCGGGACCCTCACCTGCCACGACCGTGCCGCGGGGGGACCCAAGTGGAGCGACCGTCTCCCCAAGTGCATCCGTGAGTTGGGCGCCCCCTCCCCGGGCATCTCCCCCAAGCCGACGGCGAGCGCTAATGCCACCGTACCACTGCCCTGCAGCGGAGACGTACGAGCCCTGCCACAACCCCGGCGTGCCGGCGGGCGGGCGGCAGAACCCGGAGCGGCGGCTGTACCCGGCGGGAGCCACCTTACACTTCTCCTGCACCGCGGGCCGGGCACTGCTGGGCGAGGCCAGCCTGCGCTGCCTGCCCGGGCATCCCTCGCGCTGGAGCGGCTCCCCTCCCATCTGCAAGGCGGGTGAGAGGACCACCCCCCACCCCAGCACCCCGCCGGTACCGCTCGGCACCCCACTTCTCACCCCCGGTGTTGGTTTCTTTGTTCTGCCTCCTCCAGCCTCCTACGATGAGTTTTACAGCAACCGCAACCTGGATGGTAAGGGCAAGGGTGTGTTGGGGTGCCAGGGTGTGGATAGGCACCCAGGGTGTGGCCAGTGTGGGGTGTTCCCTCGGTGAGCCCCCAACTCTCCCGGACAGCTGTGGCCAAGGCTGTGCCCTCGGGGACAACGCTGGAGGGCACCAACGTTGCCATCGCTGTCTTCCTCCCCGTGCTGGTGGTGGCCCTGCTCATCGGGGGCATCTATCTCTACTTCTCCAAGTGAGTGGCCTGCTGGCCCCTGTCACCCCATGGGGTCCCCACGGCCCCGCCGCTGCCCACCCCAGCTGCCTTTTCCCCACAGGCTCCAGGGGAAGCCAGCCCTGCAGCTGCCCCTCGCTGGCTCCCACCCCTATGACCATATCACCGTGGAGTCGGCTTTTGACAATCCCACCTACGAGACAGGAGTAAGTACTGGCCCCCACACCCCCCATCTGGGGCTGGGCACCCCAGGGACCCTGCATCGCATGGGCCACCTGTGCCAGGGGCTGTGGTGGGGTGGGACAGGTGTGGGATGGGATCGTGTGCCCCAGGGACCATGCATTAGATAGGACATCCATCCAGGAACTACTCATGGGATGGGATATGCATCCAGAGACCACACATGGGATGAAATATCTATCCAGGGACTGTTCACAGGATGGACATCCATTTAGGGACCATGCACAGGACAGAACATCCATGCAGAGACCACATGTGGGGTGGATATCCATCTAGGCTTCCCACATTAGTTTGGACAACCATCCAGGGACCACGCACGGGATGGAACATGCATCCCCAGGGGCCGCCTGTGGTCCGGGATGTGCCCCCAGGTCCTTGTGGGGTGGGAGATGCCCTGTCCCTGTCCCAGGCACCCCGTCGCACTGCCGAGTGTCCAACCCCTCGCAGTCTGTTTTCTTTGCAGGACACGAGGGAATATGAGGTGTCCATCTAGGTGCGGGCAGCGTGGAGCTGGGCACCGCAGCCACCCCTCCCGGGCCCCCCCGTGCCCACCGGCCCTCGGCACGGGCTGGGAACACCTCTCCCAAGGAGACTCAAGCCAAGCGCTTGGCAGGACCCACCTGGGCACTGGCCACCCCCCTGCCACCCCCCTGCCACCCGGACCCCCGTGGGGTCTGCCCAAGCCCCACTGTCACCCAGCCCCCTCACTGGGCTCATGAGGGGCTGAGCCAGTGGGGGTCCCTGGACCCCATCCTGCCCCCCCGGCCCCCGAGCCAGCGAGGGTCCCTGGACTCTATCCCACCCCTCGGGCCCCATCCTTCCCCCAGCCCCCCGCAGGGGCACAGCAGCCCCCCCAGCGCCCGCGATGGAGGAGGGGCAGAGGCAGGGGGAGCAGTGCTGTGGGGACCCCCAGGTAAGGACAGGGCTCCCCGGAGCTGCAGCGGGGAGGGGACAAAGCCCCGGGGGGTGGGCGAGGGGCTTGGGTGGCCATGCGGGTGCCCCCCCCCGCCCTCGCCCCCCCCAGCACAGGGCTGGTCCCCCCGCACCCCCGTATCTCCCACCACCGCCACGCAGGGACGTGTCCCCCCCCGTGCCCCTAGCATGCTGCGTGTCCCCCCGGCCCCCGCTTGCTTCGCCCTTCCCGGGGGTGTCCCTTCCGCCACCAGCGTGTCCCCCCGCGCGTCCCGGCACCCCAGCGCGGCCAGACCCAGAGTGACGGGGTGGTCGGGGGCACCGGGCAAGGCTGTGCCCCCCCCCACCGCCGCGTCCCGCCCGGGCTGGTGACCCCGGTCCCCGACGCCACCCCGGTCTGGAGGGGACACCGCCCCCCTCCCCATCTTTTGGTTGTTTCATTAATAAAAAATGGTGTTTTAGAAGAAGCGATGGCGTATTACTCAGAGGGGCCGGGCAACCTGGAATGGAGCTACAACCCATCCCCCAGCGTGGGCCTTGAGCCCACCMCCCCCCCCCCCCAGCACCCTCATGACCTCCCAAGCCCCCCCGCCCATCCTTCCCGCGCTCTTCGTGGGAAGACACTGCCGCTTTAAGAGGCGTGGCCTCCGTCGGGGTGACGTCACAAGCAGAAACCGCGCCCCCGCCACCGCGGCCCGCCGCGCGCCGCGCGCCCCCTGCCGACACGCGCGTGCCCCGCCGCCCCGCCCCGCGTCGTTACGTCACCGACGTCCGCTCTCCCCCGCCCCCGCCCTGGAACGTGACGGCAGCCATGCGCCTGCGCGAGAAGAGGGCGGTGAAGGGGCGGAGCCAAGCGGCGAATGGGCGGGGCGGTGCGGAGCTGCGCGGGGCGGTGCTGCGCGCACGCGCAGTGTCTCCGCGTGCGTCCCGCCGCCCCCCCGCCGCCGCCGCCGTCGCCGCGCCAGGTCCGCGCGCGGGAGGCGGCGCGGGGCCGCGCATGCGCGCGGGGCGGGCGGGGCGGGGGCGCGGAGTGCGCGTGCGCGCGGGGCCCGGAGCGTCGGCGCCGCCTGTGCGCGGGGCGTGCGCGGTGCGTGAGCGGCCGCGGCGGGCGCGGGGCCGCCGCCCCCTCCCTCCCTCACCCACCCACCCCCTGCGCGGCAATGGCAGCGGGCGCCGGGCCCCCCGCGGCCGCCCCCGGGCACGGCTGGAGGAGGAGGAGGACGACGCGCAAGCCGCAGCGGCCCGTGGGATAGGCCCCGCCGCCCGCCCGCCCCCGCCGCGCCGCGCCCCCCCCCCGCCGCCTCGACGCGGAGCAGCCGCTGAGGGGCCGCCGCACGTCCCCGCCTCGCTCCCTCTCGCCGGGGGGGGCTCTCGGGGCCGCTCCCGGGCTGGATGAATGTGGGAGAAGATGGAGACCAAGACGATCGTCTACGACCTGGACACCTCCGGGGGGCTGATGGAGGTGAGGCCCGGGACGCGGCGGGGGGGAACCGGACCAGGGAGGCCRTGGGGCTGCAAGATGGCGAGGGACCCCCCCCACCCCCGAGCCCCGTGGCCTTACAAGGAAGTGCGGAGGGACGGAGGCAGCTCGCCCGGYCCCCGGAGAGGCCCTGCCGGACACGGGGCGGGCGGGGCGGGCTCGGCCGGAGCTCTGTCCCCCCCCCGATCCCCTGCCGGAGGGCCCGGGGCCGCTGTCCCCCCGGCGGGCAAGGGGAGAAGGGCGCTGGGTCAGGGTCCGTGCAGCCCTTCAGAGCCCGCTCTGTCTGTGTGTGCATGTGCAGCAAATCCAGGCCCTCCTGGCTCCCCCCAAGAGCGAAGATGGGGAGAAGAAGAGCAGGAGGCCCGAGAAGGAGCCCAGGCGAAGTGGCAGGGCCACTAACCACGATAGCTGCGATAGCTGCAAGGAAGGAGGGGATCTGCTGTGCTGCGATCACTGCCCCGCCGCTTTCCACCTCCAGTGCTGGTAAGGCTCGGCGCTCTCTCCCTCCGAATCTGCCCAAAGCACCTTCCCTCCGGCCGCTCCCGCTTCCCGTTAGGTCTCGGGGAGGGGGGGGGCCGGGTGGAGCAGACAGGAACAAAAAGGAGGTGCAAACCCCACTCGGCTCCATCCTCCCCTGGACTAATCCATAGCGGCCGAGGTGGACCCCCCCCCCCGCTGCTTTCTGGGGGGGTTGGGGGTCCACCCTCCGCCTTTCTTTTTGTGCTGAGCAGCGGGCGAGAGGCCTGGAGGAGGAGCGAGGCCGCTGGCTGCGCGGCCTGGCTGCCTTGGTGCTGCCCCTGCCCGGCCTTCCTCCCCCCCCGGCAAGGAACTTCCCCTCCTCATCCCTCTCCAAGGGTGCCTGGCTTGAGGGGGGACCCTCCGGAGGGTCCTGTCTGGAGAGGGGGAAGCGCCGGTGCCGTCTCCGCACCAGGCCTGACGTTCCCAGCGCTTCCGTGCTGCTGCAGCTGCTGGGAATAATGGAGGTTGCTGTCTCTGTGTCTCCCTGCCTCACTGTTTACAATATGGCGACCTTCCTTTAAATTATATTTTTATTCTCAGCGCCATTTTGGCTGCATATATGACTTCCAAACCCTCGCAGCGCTCCCCACAGTATCTCAAACGTGAAAATACCTTCCCTGTGGAAATCCAGGCCTCCAGACTTTAACGTTGGCCGGGTTTATTCCTTTCCCTCCTTTTTTCCCTTGCTCCTTACTCTTCCGACCTGCTTGTCTCATCCATAGGAGTGTCTGCTGTGAACTGGGGGGCTGTCGGGTGTTCTTGCTGGGAGTTGTGTGGCTTTGTTGATGAAGGCAGAGCTTTCTGCATGCAAATCTGGCAGCCGGCTGGGTGTCGAGGTGCGTGTGGAAGCAGTGGCAGAGCTCGAGGTACTGGAGGCTGCAGCGGGGTGGGCTCTTGCTGCCTTCCCTCACACCTTCCCAAGCTCTCTCGGCACAAAGCGACACCATGCCCAAGGCGCCTCAACTTTCTGCCCCAAAGTTTTTCGTTTTTCTGCACCCGGAGCTTGGATGCATCCGAGGCCGCTTTGCCGAAATCCCCCCTTTCAACAGTTGACACAGGCGGGCGGTTTGTGTTAAATTAGCGCAGCCAGAGTGGATAATGGAGTGGAGGAGGGAGCGGGACAAGTCAAACAGCTGGAGCTTGGGAGTACAGAGTATTCTTCCTTAGGGGAGATTTTTTAACCACATTCCTTTCTCTCTTTCATGCTTTGGAGCTTTGTTTGCCACCCTGTTACAGCTGTCTCTTCTGTGCTTTTTTTTTTCCTTCTGTTGTTTTTTTGTTTTTTTTTTTTTTGCTTTTTTCTGATTTTCATTTGCTTGCTGGCTATTCTGTGTTTCTGTGCTAATTGCAGGTCTCTGAACACTTATTAAACTGGTTGCTGATAGCAGGAAAGCTGAGTGTGTGGTCACAGTTCTGTAGGGAGTGTCCCGTTAGCAGCGTGTAGCCAGGCAAACCCGACAATGCTGTAGCATGCAGCCATGACATCATCCCTCCTACCCTGAGGAAGTGCTACTGGTGGTAGTGCAGATCCTCTAATATTTACTAGGAGGATAGTAATTATCATTATTTTACATCCAATGTCCTTGATGAGCTTTAATTTAAGGGTGGTTTTTTCCTTCTGCCGGGCATAGTTGCTTTCAGATGCAGCCGAACAGAGCCTTCTCTTAGTGAGGCTGGAGCGATGGCTAAAACTTCACGTTTTGCGATGGAAGAGCTGTGACTAAGGCTGTAGAGTGTCCTGGTTGACTCTGAATCCTGGTTAAACCTGACCATAAATGAGACCACTTTGTGCATGGCTGAATTGCATTGCTTAATTTAATGAGTTTTTTGTAGTTAGCGAGTGGGAAACAATCAGGCGAATCAGATACCTTTAAGGCTTTGGCTGTACCTGGCTTAGTTGCATTATAATTATATAAAATTTTTGTATAAAGGTATTATATAAATTATTAACTAGTCAGTGTTAAGAACAGAAATGAAAGGGACAATTCTGATTACTCTCTTTCACCCCCATTTGTTGCCTCTCATGGGGTTTCTCAAGACATCCTTTGACAGTAGCCTGGACCCTGCCGTGGGAGATGGCACAGTGTGGAAAGGTTTCACCTAAAGGCCTCCAGCTTGGGCCTGGTTCAGCCTCCTTCCTCCTGGACCTTTGTTGGACCCTTGGCCATGGCCTTCAAGTGACCCAGGTTGTCTCGAAGGGATGCTTAGGTTTTGTTTTCATATTTCTTCCCATTGCCTCCTACCTCTTGCTTAAAGTAAACTTCCGTTCTGGTGGTAAACTTAGGCATAAAGGCAGCACTTGCAACTTCCTTTCTGCCTCCCTTTTTTATTTAAAGAATAGCAGCTGTAATGCAAGGCTTGGTTTAAGTCATTTGAATAGCACTGCTGGGGCACTCTAACTTATTTGTGTTGACGGTTTACCTGTTCTTGGAGAATTTAGGGTAAGCTTTAGTACCAGGTTGAATTTATTATCAATATAGCATAACAAAAATTTAATAGTAGCTTTTAATTGATCTAGTTTGTGATCAGTTGATTAAAGCTGTAGAGGAGAGGCCATATTATAAAAGGAAAGGGGTGTGATTGGCCCAAGTCACGCAGTCAGTTGGAGTCAAACCCAGCTCAGTGGCCTAGGTTCTTCTGTATCATGTTGTTTAAGCCTGTAGTGAGCAAGTTGGTTTCGTTAGGTAAGCGTGTGGCCCTCAAACTTCAGCAGTTTGCCTTAACTTCAGTTTAGCACTTAAACCCGTTGTCTTCTGCAGAAAATGGAAGGCATTTGGCCAAAACTCCCCAAACTTTCCTAGTCTGATAGTATTGCACATCTCTGGTGGTAAATAACACGTTTTGTTGGTACATGGTGGAATGACTGCTCTCCTGAATTAATGTGGGTGGAAGTGACTTCCCAATTCATCTGTCGGGGTGTCAGCTCTTCCCACAACTCCATTTTGGAATCACTGGTTCAGTGTAAAGCTGTTGGTGGTGCTGTGAGAGTGCAGGGGTCGGGAGGATTCCCAGCCTGGCTGCAGAAAAACTGGCCTAGTGGGAGGGATACAGGAACGTGTGAAATCGCTTCCAGATACTTAGTTTCAACATACTTGTATTAATATCACGGTCAGGTGACTCTTCTTCAGGTTTGAATTTACAGAGAGAGATTTTTTTGGGTCCTTAATAATTCTCAAAAAGAGAACGTGGGATTTTTAGCTCTGAAGTTGGTGTTTGGTTCTGCCGTTTGCCCATAATCTGCTGCTTTGGTTAACAGTGCAGAGTGCATTTCCATCCTGATGTTCTGCCTCAGCCCAGGCCCCTGGGGATGGTGCATGCTCCTTCTTTACATGATTGAAAACCCATTTTCCAGTGCTACTTCTATTCTTTCCCATTTATATCCTCCTCCTGGCAATGTGATTGTTAGAATTCCCTGTGTTTTCTTGAGCTTGTAGTAAACTTGATTCACGTTGAAGCGGGTTTGCAAAGTGACTGATGTTGCAAATTCATTATGAAGGATTAGAAAGATCCCCGGGAGAGGAAAAGTTTAGTTAACAAGCTGGGGGAGGGAAGTGACAACAGGAGGGAGAACCAACACAGAACAGTTTTGTGTTTGTTTTTTTCTCTCTCTCTTTATTTTTTTTAAAGTCTCCCTGCCCGAGTTTCTGGTTGGAGGAGCCCAAAAGCACAAACCTCTCTGAATGCTGCGGTTCAAGTCCTTCTTGTAAAATCTCACGCCGCTGGCTCTGCAGCTCTGCTGGCATGGCAGAGTGACCTCAGTTGCCTAAAGCTGACCAGTTATGTAAACAGACAGTGCCAGTTTTGTGGCACTGCCCAGCAGAAAGGTTCCTCATAGCTGGGGTTCCTCACTGCTGCGCTGGAAGAAGTGCGTTGTGTCTGTACTGGGGCCTGCTACCTCCATCAAACTTCTTGCAACACCTCGTGTTTATATTTACCGTGTTTGGCTCGTTTCCCCTCAGATTTGGCAGTCTTCACCCAAGTGCTGGTGTCGAAGAACAGGAGTAACAGAGCTGCAAAGAGCAGCAGAGGAAGCTAAACTAGAGTTTTGTGTATTTGCTGTGAGTCACATTGTTTTAGTGCTTCGAACAAAGAATGGAAAAGAGTTGTGTTTGGCTCGTAGGACATTGATAACTCTTTCCGCACCTTACTCAGTCTAAAATGTCCTGCTTTATCTTTGGCATTTGTTCTAGCTTTGGGTTTTTACATGAATATGCATTCTCTGCGAGGGGAGCAAAACAATGGCCTGTCTTATTGTCTCAGTTAATCCTTCTCTTAATGGTCATCTTGGGCTGCCTCAGGGGGTTCAGGTGAATCTTAGAATGGTCTGAAACATCTCGTGCTGCAAGGAATAGGTAACAGGATGTCTGGTAAGGTGCTGGAGAGGCAAACTTGCTACCTAATAGTGGCTAGGAACAGGGTTTCAGTACATCAAATTGCATTACAGCTTCAAAAAAGCTTGTAGTTTTAAGTGCAGAAAGTTTTTATTATGAGGCTTTCTGTTTGTTTGGTTTTTTTTTACAGTAAATGACTGGCAAACCCTACTTTAATGTTTATGTAATTGCATATTGAAGGTCAGAGTAAGCTGTTCTGTTCCCAACGTTTAAATGTATCCATCTTAACCGATACTTTGTTAAAACAATACTAGTTTAAGTATGTGCTTTCAAAAAACCCCCAACTTTTGTTTTTATGTATCTCTAGTTCTGATATTTTGGTAGTTTGGGGCCAGTCTAGCCTGGGTCCTGAGGCAGAAGGAAGTGATTGCCGTGGCTGGATTTCTGGGAGCAGAGGGTCACTGCGTGTGTGCCTGCAGATGTGGTAACATGATCAGTCTTGGCAGCTGTGCTCAGCAAAGTTGTACCAATGAGATTTTTCACTCTCCTTATTTTGTCCTAAATCTCACAGTGCAAAGGCAGATAAGGTCAGCTTAAATCTATCCACTTCAGCTGAGGGCTTCAGAAAACCATTCACAGTAAGAATTTGATGAACTTGTGATTTGGTGACTTGCAAACCACCACTCTCACCTGTGTGCGTGGACGTTGCTTGTGGTAAACGGAGCATGAGCAGATTTTGCAGTGTGGGCAAGAATTGGGACTGCTGCCATTCCCAACATCAGCGTGGAGTGGTAGGAGCAAGACATTGGGATTCTAAAGTCAGGGTTTGGAAGTCGAGGAGGAGGATGTTTAACTGCTTAACTTAGGCTTTCCCTTCAGACATGGCTGCTGCATGGACTGGTGTTACATCAAACACCCACATTGTTCCAGAGCTGTCTGAAAGGGCACAGTGGGAGACTGTGAACAAGGAAAATTCTCCATCGTTTAGTACCTTGGCTTAGGAAAGTGCCAGTTTTGTGTTGACCATGACTTGTGGAACTGAGAAGTCTTTTTTTGTGCTGCTGTGGGGTCCATTTTTGAGTTGGCTCCTCAGGATCAGGAGGCTGCAGCGGTTTGTTTCAAGGTGGGGTTCAGTGCTTTGTTCCTGCTGCTCCAGAGCTGGTCTTTCCTGGTATGTCAGCCTGGAGGCATGACTCACGGGAGCCTTTCACAACATGGAAAGGTCTTCCCAGAGGAATTCCAGCTCCTCCAGGCATTTGCAAAGGAAATTCTTAATTGGATTAGATTCATAATACTAATCTGCTAATGACTGTTTGTTATGGAGATCTTGGCACTATCTTGTAAATATATTCACCTTCTTTTAGCTGCCTTATGTCTTTTTATCACATACAAGCTCAGCGTTGTTAAGATTGTACTGCCGCCAGCAGATCTGATAGTTGGGAATGGGAGGACTACTGTGTTTATTACACAAGATCATATAATGCTCATAATTCTTCCCTCTCTCTCTCCCCATTTCTCAGTGTTGTTTTAGGTGGGGTAGTAAAAGGGAAGCAGTGGTAATTGGCATGTCTGACATCCGGCTGTACGTCTCTTACCGAGGGTGTGAAGGACATCCCGGGTGGGGAGTGCCCCTGTGCAGTTGTCAGTGACAGAACTGTGTATTTTTAGTAAGAATCAAGACCAAACAGGCATTTCCCTCCCCTAAAACAGAGCTTTTTTGGGTTGTGGGTGCTGCTGTGTTGGTGTGAGGAACACCTGCAGGAGAGCAGGGCTCCTGTGTTTCCCTGTGTAAGATAGAGTCTATTTGATGTTTCAGTTGTAGCATCGATACTGAAACAGTTTTTCAACACTAACATAAATTCTTCYGTTTATTGACCGACACCAGTGGATGTTAAACTGCTTTTGTTGCTAGACTGACTCACTAGTACGTGTCAGGTTCTTGAGTTTTTCCTGTGCTCTGGAGCCTTTCTTAATCCTTGAGTCAGTAGCAAATAGCAGGAATCTGCTGTGAAGAAAGGGAGCAGTTATTTCCAGAGTAGGAAGGAGGTGTATCTCCCTGAAAGCAAGTGTGCCAGTCTGAATATTTAGGAAGTGCTATTTGTTGGAATATAAATCRTGTGAGAAGGATGTACCCGTTTTGTTTTTTTAAACCAGTCAGGAAGTTCTCTTGGACTTGTGAAAATGCAAATGTATCTGGGGATATAACATGGCTTTGTTACAGGGGTATGAAAGAAGTGAGTGTAAGCAAAAAGCATCTTGCCACGTCAGGTTACTGGCTAGACTTGTGATTTTTGTGACACAGATTGTCAGAGCTGGCTTTTCTTTCTTATAGTAATCGATTTATGCTGTCTCCAGCTCCACTGCTCACTAGATGTCTGCCCAGCTTCCTCGAAGGAACACTGCAGTATCCAGTAACTGTAAGCTGAGTAAAAATAGTGTTGTAGCTTCCCTTTAATAAAGGGGTTGACAGATGCCAGTTGTAATGCAATCACATACCTTTTTAGGGTATGGAGTAAATTCTGCCTATAGCCAAAAATGAAAAAAAAAAAAAAAATAAAGTTGTATAAGTCATTCTTCCTGTTGGTGTATCAGGTCTTGAGCACAAAAGGCAAAGAGCATCTCAGCCAGCTGGGGGGAATCGAGTGCCTGAACCCAACTCTAACCCATTTCTGCTGACGTCTGCTCTGCACGATCACTGGAAGCAAACTAGATGGAGCTGGAGATTACCGACTTTGAACCCTGCAGAAAGCAGTGGCCTGAGGATACAATTTAGCAGGCTGAAAACCCCATGCTGAATTTCTGGCAAGCGCTAGTGATTGGTGTGAAACACCTGCCTGTACAGCTTCTGACTTTGGGCACGGCATCATGTGAACTTCCCAGTGATCTCCGTCTAGAATAGCAACAGGAGCAAGATATGAAGGTGATCCGGAAAAGGCAGAAAAGAACGTATGCCCTGCTCTAAGGGGTTTTTTTTTTGGTGGATATTTCTGTCTCTGCCCTTTTTTCTCTCTTCGCCAGCGTTCTTGGGAAAGCCTAGTCCACATGTAGATGTCAGAATTATACTTCACTTGTGCCTGTGTGAAGACAAATTCATGCTATTGCTTTTATGGGTCTGCCCTTCATCCTCTTCTGATGTGCTGCTTTCCTTTTTTCCACCTTATTGCTGCTGTCCTTTCACCCCTGTCTCCTTTGAACACATTCAATATGGCTGGGGCTGAATATGTTCACTTCTCAGAAACCTCTCAGACCTGTGTTTTGATTATTTTTTTTCCCACCAGAGATGTCTCTTCATTTATTGTTCTTTAAAGACAAAATTGGATGAAGTGATTCTCACCAGGGCTGTGTTGTTCCTCAGCCTCCTTTCTTTTCCCTGATGCTGCCCTATGTGTCATCCTGCTTTGAGAAGATGACTTCTAATCTGTTAAGAAGATGGTGCTATAAAGACCTGAACACTTAATAATGAACCTGGACATTGAATTCAGGCTATTGTTACTATTGTCTGCAGCACAGGCATGAGTGATGCCTGGGAAAGAAACAGGAGTCAGGATGTGCAGAATGTCTGAATTTCTGTGTCTGACCCACATTTTTCAAAGTCAACAATTCTTCCTATCAACTTCCATGGTTTCTGCTTATCAATACAAAGCTGGATGGTTCCCTAGGCAAATATGTCTCAAATATCAGAGTTTATAACCAGTCAAACTAATTGAAAAATAATAATCAAAAAACCTCACTGTGGTACTGGGGGTATTATACACTTTTTGATGCATATTTATTTTTATATATGTATATTTGGGTTTACATATATGTGGAAATTTGATATCTTAAAAAAACAATAATTTTTTTGTCAACTGTTAATGAGGGTAATAACTAACAGGTTGTCTAGGGAATGGTCTCTGTGGGCCAGGTTCTTTCTATAAATAGAAGTAACTAATTACATCAGATGATCACATGTTTACATGCAGCTTATCCAGTTTGTTGGACCCTCCTGCTTGTCAGGTTGGAGGCAAAAAAGTTGTACTTCGTGCCCTTGGAGGAAACTTTCCTGATTCCCTGTGAACCTCGGGATTGCCTGTGCATAAGGGGCACAGGAAGGAGGTAGGACCCCCAGTGAAGGTAGGAAGGGAGTTGAGGTAAGGTAGATAACACCTGCTTCCATGAGGTTCTCTTCCCAGGATGAGACTAGCAGGAGTGGTTTGATGAAGGACACAAGTCAATAGGTTCACTGGTGTTGAAATTCACAGAATACTTCCAAAATTTACAGTACACTTGTGAAATGGTACCTGGCTTTTAGGAGCATGGTGGTGCTGCTGTCAGAGACTGGGACTGTTGGCCAAACCCTTGCAATTTTGAACACTGGCTGCTTTAGAAGGTAGAAATAAGCACACACTGAATGAGATTTTGGGATCTGGCATACCCAGCCAGAATGCTGCTACTTAAACTTCTAAGAGTTCAAGTCTTCCTCCTCTTGTAGCATCATGTAGACAGATAATATTAGTGTACCTTTATTTTTTCCTTGCATGCATCTTGTTTCTCGCTGTCTGCCCATATAATGGAGTTTTAATCCTGCTTCTGTTTTCTGTCTGTTGCTGAACCCTTATTTCCAACTCTGGCCATGCTGTTGGAAAGATGCATGCTAAGCAGAYGCAGTGTTCCAGATGATGGGATAATTGGTGACCTGTGAAACGGTCATTTTGGGTCCCTTCCTTGCATAGTGGCAGCCAAAATAATCATGTTCTGACCTGTTCGGTGGTGTCCAGGGCTCCTTGCTGGATTTTACTGATTTAGAACTTCTTATGTGCGTGCTAAAGGCTTTCACTTCAGTGTAAACAAAGTTATGCTGGCTGCTGTCAAGCTTTTTTCACTGGTTGCCTCAGGAGTTGTTGCACCACAGGTAGAAGTATAGTGGGTGATGGTCTGTAGTTAATGTGAATTGTGCTGCTGGCTGCAAATAGGTGTAACTTAAAAATAATGTGAGCCTAATAGAGGCCAGAAAGTTCCTGAAACTGTTAGTTTTAATGTGATCGGGTCAGGCTTACAGGTCTGTAAAGAACAAAAATTATGCCGGGCTTATCTAAAGTTTGGTGGTCTATGCATTGGTGCTTGAGAAATCTTTGGCTTCTTCAGGAAGATTGTTCCTTGTACAGCTGAGTGTCACGATTTATCCATGTTAATGTGCAGAACTTGGAGACTTCACTAAATAATTTGCACTGAGGAATAATCCTGACAGTAGTGGAGGTGAGGAGGGAGCTGAGAGTGTTCCTAATCACCACCTCTAAGGTAATTGGAGTCTGACTTCTCTCTTCAGAAGCTCTGTGTTGATGCAAGAGTACAAGAGGAAGGTAAGGGAGTTGCAGTGGGGAGGAACTTGCCGCAGGCTGCAGCTGTTGGCTTGTTTGGTGTGGTTTTATTCTGTCTAAGGTAGAGGCTCAGGGTTCCAGGTGTCCTCCTCCACCCGGGTTTGGGAGCAGCTGTGAGCAGAAGTGTGTAACTTGGGCACAGTAAAAATGTTCCAAAGAGCTGAATTTGTAAATGATGCAACTTTTCCCGTTTCTCAAAGGGGCTCTTGTAATGCACTGACAGTGAGGTTGGTTTCCTGGTTTGTTTTAGCTGCCATTGAGGCCCTGCTGTAGGAAGCCAGGGAGCCTTGTTCTTTATGAAGCTGGTAGAACAGCTGTAGCTCTATCCATCATAGGGATAAATAGGAGTCCCATAGTAGAGCGAAAGCCTTCTTCCTTTAACTGGCAAACATAACCAGCATCCTTCACTATCAGCCTGTCATTGAGTCTTGGTAAGTTAATTAAGTTTCCTGAGAAGGAAAAATGTGTTTGCCTGCATTTTTTCATGGGGTTACTCTTAGCCCCCGCACAGAAAAAAATATTTAAGTCCGATTGTTGAAAACAACTGACATGAAAGACAAGTTATTGAAGAAAGCTTCACCAAGCACTAGTTTGTTTTCCTGCCACCATTATCCCAGCTGGTAGCTGGCTGTATCCTGGTGGGTCCAAAAGTAGTGTCAACGTGCCTTTGACGCAAGATGGCCAGGAATGCAGTGTGTAAATAACCTCAGGTCTGCTTATAACTGGTTCCTTTGAGAGCTACGGCTCAGTTTGTATTGGAGAAGGTGCCATTCCTTGGAGCTCTTGTTTACCTATTTATTGAGGTCAGCAAAGTGAGGAGTAATTACAGGATTTAGACTTGACAACGGGCATCTGATGTATGAGAGCTCCAGAGTGTGAAATTGAAAAGCTAAGTGGCTTCATGCTATTGTTTGCTTGATAAAAACTCCTAATATACTCTTGAAGATTTTTTTATTTTGTCATAGCCATTTAAGTTTTATTTAAGGGATATAAGCATTGCGTTCTGTCCATGGCAGCGCAATGCTCGACAACGCATCTGATATGAATTTCAGGAGAYACTAAACTTTTTTAGAAAAAACCATGAGACTGATATTATATGGCAAGTGACTTTGTGTCAGTGTAGTGGTTTTTGACTAGGCAGTGATAAACATCTCCTTTAATTTTCAGAGGCTTTGTATGAGTTGGTCTTCCAGGTGTCTGTAAGTCAGCCTGTGTTTCTCAGAGCTGTCTTTGTCTTAAATGCAGAAACATGTTCTGCTGAGCAGGTTTGATTTGGGGTCACACCAAACCTCCCAGGTAAACAGCAGTGGCCACCACTCTTGCCTGTGATGACAGGAGGGGAAACTTTCTGAAATGAAGGGTTAGTGAAATTGTACTGAAAAGCGCAACTGACTGGTGTGTAGTTGAAAGGAGATGTGTTGTAACCGAAGATAAAGTGGGAGCTGTACAATTCCAGGTCCTGTTGGCAGCAAACACTGGCGGCTGGAGCTGTGCATGCTAATGAACCCATGAAAGATAGGGAGAAAAGGGCCGTGGTGCTCCTGCCAAAGTGCTAATTCTTACCTTGCTTATGAAGATCAAGTATCTTGTTCAGATTTAAAAATCAGTTTCTTTTATGCTTACAGTAAAAGGTTGAAGAATGTGGTCATACCTAGTCAATTAAAACAGCATTCTTTAGCGCTTCCCCGGCTTTCTGCTGAGACCCAGGCAATGCTCTCTGCTTGCTGCGAGGCCAGCAGTGCAGGAGCAGCCTTCATCAGTCTTTGTTAGCATGGTGAGCTGCCTTGATGAACAGTTCATTAACCAGGAGAGGCAGAATCAGTCTTTTAATACACTTGCTATAGCGGCTAGGCCCTGACAGTGAGCAGAAAACCTCAGGAGGTTTGTCTGAGCTCTAAAACCTTGCTGCTGCTCTGAAACGAATCTTTCYCCCTCCTTGCACAGGCCTTTGGGTAGCAGCATTCATTAAAATGCTTCTTTACTAGTACAGTGTATGTAGGATTTCACGGTTCAAACACAACAAATGGGACAATAACATACA
Source organism: Amblyornis subalaris (assembly GCA_018881555.1). NCBI lineage: Eukaryota > Metazoa > Chordata > Aves > Passeriformes > Ptilonorhynchidae > Amblyornis > Amblyornis subalaris. The sequence continues at coordinate 3,757,783 of JACAXG010000075.1, forward strand.
CACTTGAGAAGAAACCTGTTCTGACTCTTCCAGGCATCTCTCAAGGTTCACCGTGGTATTAATTGTTTCATTGTAAAATGCGTAAGATTGAGGTAACAGTTAAAACAAATAACCGGAGGCATCTGGCAGCGCGTGGATCCCTGGCACGCCGTGCGTCGGAATGGGGCAGACGTGTTCCCAAGCAGTTCAGGCACGCTCGTCGGGAGCTTCAGAGGGTGAAAATTCACTAGGAACAAATCAAAGTCTGTGGTTTTTTTCCCCTGGGGTGTTGGGAGGGGAGAGGGGAACAGGCCAGATGAATCCGTACTTGCTGTAGCTGCAGATCTGAGAGCTCAATTTCTAGCAGGAGTAAAACCTGAGCTATTGCAGGATCCACCTTAGGGCTCAGCGTGGATTTATGCTGCAGCAAGCACACGGGGATCATTTGTTACTCTCCTCCTTCCACCCGCCTTCCCTGCTTCTGTTAGCAAAAGATTAGTTTGGGGCAGGGGGGAGTTACTGTTTCAGCCAAGGAGGTGAAGCAGCCAGTAGTGGAGGCTTTGGTGCTCTCATGTAGAGCCTGATCTCTTGTTCATCCAAGTCCTCCAGGAAATGAGAAACATAAGCTGCAGGTATGTCAGTGCATATATGCAGAGCGCTGCGTTTCTGGAGCGCCTGGAACACGGAGGCCTCTGAAACCCTGCACTCCTCCTCAAAATGGCTGCCAGATGTGTTGGCTCTACTGAATTCCCCGGAGCCTGACACCAGAAATGCTGAGGTTATTACCAGCTTGGTTCTTGCTGTGTTCTTCCCTCAGTCTTCCAGGCACAGTGTTGCAAGAGCGAGCGTGACCCCGGATGGCTGCAGTACCTGTGGAGGCTGTCGCTGGCACGCGGGCGAGCTCGGGGCAAGGCTCGCCGGGACTCTGTTTAAACAAAGGAAGTGTGTTTGTTTTTACAGTTCAGGCTTGGGAGCCTGGGCTGGGATCCTGTGCCATTTCCCTGTGCTCGGAGCAAGATTCTCGAGGAAGACAGCCTCTCCCTTTGCTGCAAAGCACAGCTCTTCCTGGCAAGCACTTATGCATCTTACCCTCTCTGGCTTGTTGGGGCTGGAGACTTTGGAAAGCTTAACTTGGATTTGGTTTGATATTTGTCTGTAGGTGCAATAAACAGTATAGAGACTCCTGCCATTAACCACGGTCTAGCTTCCCATGCTCGTGCGGCTTTCTTGAGCCAGTCTTATAAGCTACTGTACTGCTTGATCCCCTTGTAACCCAGTCAGTCCCAGTGGATCCTTGAAATCCATTTCCCAGTCAGTGGGAAATGGAACTTCCAGATTCTGCAATAGTGCGTCTGAGTGTTCAGCACAAAAGAATAGACTTGCTATGCAGCTGCCTCTAGCAAAAGTCGGGAGAACTTTTAAAAGTATTATCTTAAGCCACACTGTGTGGTAAATGGCTGCTTTTCTGCCAGCAGGTACATTTTCCCTGCCACAGTCAGCAGTTTCCTCAAATAACAAATCTTAATGATAAATAGGTGTTGGAAAGTACTTGAGTTGGTAGTAGGATCTGTAAGGAAAGTGTATCATCTAACATATGCTGCTCTGCCTTTTACTGAGGAAAAGTGTTTCTCGAAATAGTCCTCCTTACTCCTTCATCTAATTTGCTTTGGTTTATTTCTAGCATCAAAATGAGAATGTCATTTCGCTGTGATATAGTTTTTATAGTAAGTGCAGATCCATGTGAGTAGGATGTATCCTGTGCTTCGTAGCCAAGGCAAGCTGTRTATGGTGACACTTTTAGGAGTATTTGGGTTGTCTTAAGATAGAAGGTGGTTTCCACCATTAAGTAAATGTGCCCAGGGATGGAGCCCATGGGAGGTGGTGGGTAGACTTCATGGCAGCTCGTTCGGTTGGACTCACTGCAAATCCAAGAGATGGAATTGCTTGCCTGTATGACTGTGCTTGCTGCACGGGAATCTGTGTGGTCTCACAAGGAGTAATCAAGTTATTTAAGGAGATGTGGTGTTGAGGGGGAGGCATGTGTGTGGCACACTAGTGAATCTTCCATTTATCTTTGCTGTTCAAGTCCAAGAGTGCTCTGAAACCGTGGAGCTGAGATGGGTGTCATGGAAGACTGGCTTCTTGAAGGTGTCTGGCTAAGTGGATGTATGGGGGAGCGAATCCAGGGAGCTTCACCATAAATAAAAGGAAGTGCCTGGGAGCGGAACTGCAGAGCTGCCCTGACTCGGGCTGTGTGTACGTGAGAAGAGTTCCAGAAATGACAGTAAATAACAGTAAAGCTTTGCTTTGTGTTTCTCTTGTAGCAACCCTCCGCTCAGCGAGGAGATGCTGCCGCCGGGGGAGTGGATGTGCCACCGCTGCACCGTGCGCCGCAAGGTAAAGCCGCTCAAAACAGACACGATCCCTGCCCTTCCAACTGGCCATTTGAAACCTGAGTCCTGTGGTTTATACCTTCCTCTCCACTTCATGTGTACTTACCCCACCAGAGCTGCTCTTTGTGCTCGCAGTTGCAAAGGGCTTTGTTAGGAACAGGCATAAAGAAAACTAAGGGGCCTTGGTGAGACCCTCATGATATTTTAACCTCACCACTAGGAGCTAAAACTGGAGTGCCTGATACATTCTTGTCAGTCTGTGCCTTTTAAACTGTTTTCCTTCCCTCCATTTCTGGAAAGGAGGGAGAGCTGAGGCACAAAGGAAATGGGAATGGCTCCTGTGCTTGAGGAGGTGAGCTGTCTACAGGGAGAACAGGAGTCACGTTAATGCAGCACTGCCATCAGGGCTGTGATTCTAGTTAATATGTGTTTTTTAGAAGTGGGACTTCACAGCAGTTGCACATCAGCAGAGGGTGAAATCACTGTGAGTTATGATTTCCTGGGCTGTTGAACAGGATGGGGAGGAGATGATTGGGCAAGGTTGTGGCTTGTCTTTTTTTTGCCTTGATGCTCTTTCTCCAGGAAGCTGTCTTGCACAATGTAAACATCTTATTGCTGTGACCACGTAAGGCAGTGTAGCAGAGGGTTTAGAAACTGCACCAAGCTATCTAGCAACTGTTCCCTTGAAGTGACACCCAAAACAGATTGGAAGAAAACTGTGTGCTCAGCCTTTTGTTCCTGAAGTGATTGCCTTGTTATGTTTCCACGGTACTGTTCAGCCATCTGCCAACAATAAAAATGAAGGTCACAAATCGAAAAACAAATAATAAAGTAAAGAGAGAAAAGGAAAAAAATCCCCAACTTTTCTGTATTAAAAATTACCTGAAAACACTTTTCTCCCTTTGCAGACCATGTTAGTGATCTAGTTAGTTAGCAGTGTCTAGTGGTTAGTAGTGTAGATTGGTTCCTCCATACAGGTGATGCTGTCAGGCACTGGAGCAGCACACAGTTGCACATCCTAGGCTGTGCAGCATCCCTCCTCTTGCAAAATGGATCTTGTGGTGATGGCAATGTGTAGTTTTCCTCTGCTGCCATTCTGCCTGCTCACCTTGTTCAAGATTCCTGTTATCAGGAGATAGCAGAGTGTTGTTTGTATATTGTGCTTGCATTCTCCATCTGACCTTCTCAGCCCATCATGGGTTTGTATGCAGTGCCAGGGTTAGTAGACTGCATCAACAGTGAACAGTCTGCAGTGGAGTTTCTCAGTGTTGGTAGCAAAGGAAACAGTTGTCTGATTTGTCAAGTGTTTAGGACTAGATGCTGTGAAATGTTGTCCTGATCTGGACTCAAGCATGGCTACCCTGAAAGGAGAGACACATGGTAATGTTCTTCCCCACGCTTGGTTCTCTTCAGCTGTTCTGTCACCTCTACCTTAGCTGCCATCAAACTGCTAGATCAAGGCTTTAATGACTTCATGGGGGAAGATGTAGTGAGTGGCTGGAGCGTTTTCAGATGCTGTTTGTCTTCAAATCACATATTTGTCAAGGTTGATGTGTTTTGTTTGTGGCCTCCATGATAAGCCTGCCTATTCATGTCGTGCAGAAGCGAGAACAGAAGAAAGAGCTGGGGCAGGTAAATGGATTGGTGGACAAATCTGGGAAAAGGACCACCTCCCCCACCAGTGACGCAGACCTGTTGGACAGGTCTAGCAGCAGCATCAGGGCTAATGCGCATGCCAGGATCTTGGAAAGGAGAGCGAGCCGGCCTGGCACTCCCACATCCAATGCCAGCACCGAGACCCCCAACTCAGAACAGAATGATGTCGATGAGGACATAATTGACGTGGATGATGACTCTGCCATTGCAGAAATGGACTGTGGGCAGCCCCAGCTGAAGCGACCCTTTGAGCTTCTTATTGCTGCTGCCATGGAAAGGAACCCAACGCAGTTCCAGCTGCCGAATGAACTGACCTGCACCACAGCACTTCCAGGTGAGCGGTGGCTAGTCTGGTGTTGGTGAAGATGTCTGTAGATGCATCCTGCTGCCATCTTTCCTCTTTTCCCTCTTGACTCCGTGGTAGTTGTGGCTCCAGTGGTGCTCACTGGTGGAAGCAGAGGGTACAGAAGTACCGCTGGCTCTCGTCCAGCTGCCCAACAGCAGGTGCCTTCCACATCTGAGCTGTTGGGACAGTGCAACTACACACCACGTCCATCAGAACTTGTGATAGATGCTTGCTGTTCTCACCTTGGTCTAGATCATCAATCTGAAAAAAAATCAGTTGTCAAAATACTTAATTTTTGATTTATGATACAATAATACAGTAGCAAAGTAAAATGTATAGGATGCCACTGAAATGATGAAGTATAAAATACATCTGTTTTTAAAAAGTCTCTGTCACTTAAGGCTAGGTTTAATGGTAGAAAGGTTCCTTAAGCAGCAGTCTTTGCCTTTCCTGTCTCTCTCTGTCTGAGATGATTATGTGTATCTACCAGAAAACAAATCTCTGCTATGTAGATAACCCAAAGCCTTTTAAAATTTACATTTCAGGTACTAGTAAGAGGAGGAGAAAGGAAGAAACCACAGGAAAGAATGTTAAGAAAGCACAACACGAGTTAGACCACAACGGTTTGGTTCCCTTGCCGGTGAAAGTCTGCTTCACATGCAACAGGTACTTGACTCTTCTAGGGAAGCTGTTTGGTGTAGCTGCAGCCATCACAGGAGCAAGTTCTTGCTGAAAAAAGCAGATGACCTGTTCCCTTTTCCATTCTCCTTCATTACTTACAATCCTCTAAACAACTGGGGGAATAATCATCTTTGCTAAATAATAGGTATTTAACCACAGCAAGTGTAGTTATGGCTGTAAAGGGTTTTAAAATGTAGCCTAAAGATTGACAAGATTGAGCCATTTTGTCTTCAGTGTTTTTCTGCTAAGAAATATTCTAAAGTGATGGTGGTTTAGTAAATGGAGATGTTTGTTTATGGTTCGTGAAGGAAGTATGCGAGGAGGTGACCTTTAGGAAATAGAAATCCACTGAGAGATTTATAAGCCCAAGGCAAATAGCAGTATTGTGCCGAAATTGTAAATTTGAAAACCAGTACAAAATACTGATGGGTTTTGTAGCTGCATAAAAAAAATGCATAGATCAATCCCAACTCAAAATGTCAGTGAAAATGAAACCTTTATTTCAGGAACCCAGTCAGAGTGAGTTTTGGGAAGGGAGATGGAGACTCAGGTGGGCTTTTGTAGAGAACAACTAATGACTTTGTTATAGAGCAAAGACTTCTTTAAAGCCTGGGAATTCAGATGTAGTCATTTTCTGGAGTTTGAGACTTGTTCTGAGAACATCTTGTTGACATACACGTCCCAACTTCACCCATGATTCCTCTGAGGAAACTTGTAATTACCTAAGTCTGAGATTTCCTTTTGATCTCTGAATTTTGCTTTAAATGAAGGCTTTTGCCTTGAGTGGGTCTTGAAGAAGGTCCCTATAGATCAAGTTACAAATCAGAATCCTAATTTTTGGTTCAAACAATAGGGTATAAACTGAAGTGGTTATCCAAGCTGAATGTTCTGTTTATACTCTGTACAGGGAATAAGATCTGGCCCTCTCTTTGCAGGAGTTGCAGAGTGGCACCTCTAATCCAGTGTGATTATTGCCCACTCCTGTTCCACATGGATTGTCTGGAGCCACCGCTTACTGCCATGCCTCTGGGTAGATGGATGTGCCCAAATCACATAGAACACGTGGTGGTAAGCAGGACTATGATTGCAGTATGGTAACCGGATGCTGGAGTGGAACCTGGCAGGTCCATTAAAGGACAAAGCACAACAAATGTAAAACAGCTTCTGAGCTCTTACTGCTCCCTGTAACGCTTGTAAAGCTCCTGCTGCAAGCAACACTCTCCAAAGGAATATGATGCTGCTCTCTGCAATAAGATATAAAGATGGGGGAACTCCTTCCTGTAACTGAAGCTGACAGCTCAGATTGTGGCTCACTGACAGCTTGTCTAGTTTTTGACTGGACTCCTTAAGATCTAGATGAGCTTCCAGAACTGGGATACAAAGCAGCACAGTGCTACAAGTAGGGGAAGTAATTCTTTGCATGCTTAACCCAAAAAACTTTCATTCCAAGAGGGAGTTTTCATTTTTGGAAAAGCAGTGTACTTGAGACTTAAATACTCAGGAAACAGGGGGCTGAAACAAAGAGCTTGTGCCCAGACAAACTGCTTCTGAGAGCATTGATGCTGCTTAGTCGGCCTCTAAATGCTTTTGTATTCATCTCCAGCAATGTGCCCTTTAAGAGAAATGGTTAGTGCTGCAGCAAACAAATAGTCTAAAGCTGAGCTGATGCTGTACTGCCAGTGCTACGAGGCGTTATGAAAGTCTTAGGGTGCCTTAGAGTGACCTGCCGATCCCTAACTCCTGTGGCATTATCTGATCACCCAGCTGAACCAGAAGAACTTGACCCTGAGTAATCGGTGCCGAGTATTTGACCGGTTCCAGGACACCATCTCTCAGCACGTTGTCAAAGTGGATTTCTTAAACCGAATCCATAAGAAAYATCCTCCAAATCGCAGAGTTCTTCAATCAGTGAAGAGGAAAGGTCTGAAGGTATGTGTGAACAAGCAGTGGTGGGTGAAAATCCCTGTGCGTGTATTTTAGTTTGGAAGGGAAACCTGCATACCCCTTGGGGCAGGAGGAAGAGGATGAGGTCTGAATGACTGTACTGGTGAGAGGTCTGGGAGCCAGCAGTAGCTAGCTGTAGGATTTAAGAAGCTCTCCTTCCTTCAACCATAAGGCTCAATTATTACAAGTAAGCATTTAAATCTAGCACAAGCATAGAAGGTACAATACAAAACCTCCTGAAGGTGGCCCTACAATCAGATTTGGGGCTGTATTCCCTGCCAGGATGCCTGAAAACTGCCATACAGGCTTCCCTTGGCTGTTTTTTCATGATTTCTCTTATTCTGTAGCCACCATGTTGTATCAAAGTCATGCCTGACCTAAGGGAATAAACCCTATTAATTTCAGCATGGCTACATCAATTTAAAGTACTCAGTCTTGATACTTCTAATGTTTTGTCTGCAGGGTTCCTTTGGGTGAGAGCTGCAAACACAAAGTGTAGTGCTGCTCAGGCACTTGGTTTAACTGTTCATTCTTGAGTAATTGTTCTCATGTGTGATCTTCTTTCTCCACAATGTAGGTTCCTGACGCTATAAAGTCCCAATACCGGCTTCCACCCCCGTTACTCRCGCCTGCAGCAATTAGAGATGGCGAGCTGATCTGTAACGGGATCCCTGAGGAACCCTTGCAGAAGCACCTTTTGAACACTGAGCACTTAGCCAGCCAGACAGAACAACAGGAGGTAAATGAAGTCAAATGCTTGGACTCTGTGTGTGTAGTTGCTTTGGTACAAAGATCTTCTTCCACTTCAGTCATGATGGAGCAGTTGTCTAGGAAACCAATCTCAAGCTTGTGTCTGAAGGTGATAGCTTGTCTTGTCTCTGACACCCTTGCCCATTAAAACTTCACTCTGACTTTCCAGGTGAGATGTAAAATTCCTCATTTGACACTTCAGTGAAGTGGTGAAATAGTATTCTGGCCTTAAGAATGGAGTTGAGAGCTTTCTGTCTAGATGTCATCTTTATTTCCTGGCCGAGGGCAAATACTGTGCACTTTGATTATGTTAGGTTGCTCTCTGACACATTTATTTTTGTTACCGTCCCATTTCTGGGCTGCTTTTTATTGCGAATGGAATTGGACGTGTAAATCAAGGTCAAATGAGTGTTTAAATCTTGTATGAAACTTCTGGCCAGATTCCACAGTGTGAAGGCATGTTGAGCTGCAATCAGTGAAGAAGTCAAGTCTTTSTATTAGCTCAGACAGGGTTCTCCCATGTGGCAGGTGCACATCCACTGTGGAGTTTAAAACTTTGAATAAATCTTTTGGTCTTCGTCCACTTTGTGTAAAAGGAAAGTGCTCTCCACCACAGCTTTCTACTCCCTATACCTGAGGTAGAGCAGTATTTCTTTCCAATATGTGGCAGATTAAGTTGGAGGATTGTATTTGGCTAGAAACCCAAATTAGTGAAAGGTGTGTTTGTAACCAGCTAAAGAGTYGCAGCACTTAACAAGTGAAGAGCAGGAGTCTGGGAGTCAGCCCCTCTCTACCCTGTCCCCACCATGAAGATAAAGAGTAATTTTGGTTGCGCTTTTATACCTCTGGACAAAATTTTCTCCTAATTGTAGATGAGCACCAGAGCAGATGCTGTAGTTCCAGGCTGCATCGGAGCAGTCAGCAGCTGGATTTCCTCGAGCTGGGTGAACCATGGTGTAACTGTAGAGGTTTGGAGCTCTGCTGCCTCCAGAGCTAACCTGCACTTTTTTTTCTTCCTTCCAGTGGCTCTGTAGTGTTGTTGCGCTCCAGTGCAGCATATTGAAACATTTATCTGCTAAGCAGATGACTTCGCTTTGGGACTCTGAACAAACAGAGAAGGCTGATATTAAGCCTGTTATTGTGGCAGACGGCTCACTCGCCAACCCTTACCAGGCAGCTGACAAGGCACCCACACCTTCCCTCTATTCCATGTCATCCTGCACCTCAGGGATTACCACCCAGAATTCCTTGAGCTCCTCGCAATCCCAGCAGACTTTGTCACAGGAAGATGTTAACTGCAGCTCTTGTATAGATAAATCCAAGAAGGTCTCTTCTTGCGGGACTTCGAATGGGCCAACAGCCTCTGACATTAAAGTGAACGGGCCTCATTTCTATGGTGTTTCGTCCGAATCCTCAGCACAGTTGACTGACTCCCAGAGGCTCATGGGGTCTGGGAACACAATACCTGTTTTGTCTCATCGGCAAACGTGGCCTCGGCCCCTCACGCCCCCAGCTAGTTGTGGACTTCTGAATCACACCATTGGAACCATTGTCAAAACAGAGAACGTAGCAGGACCCGTTTCTTGTGCACAAAGGGGTTCTGCGCYGGTCACGAGTTTGCCTACGTCCATATCGAGCTCCTGTGCCAGCCTGGAGACCACCAGCACTTTGCAAAGGAAGAATGTGCAGACGCAGATCGGGCCGCCGCTGACGGCAGAGCTGCGGGCCGGGGGCTCCCCGCTCAGCGCCACCCGGGCTCTCACCCCTCCCCAGGCTGCAGGAGACGGGATCTCAGCTGTTGGGTCCACAAACAGATTCTGTTCACCAGCACCACCTTCAGGTATGTGCTGAACCGCTGACCTTGGCCCCGGGGCTGAGAAAAGCTCAGGCTAAACCTCGTTCAGAACCTCAGGGCTGTAGCAGTGTGCCCTCATTTGACTGAGCACTGGGCTTTCTGTGGAAAGCCAGGAGAAGTTTCACAGGTCTCCTCTCTTAGGTCCCTTTATGGGAGCCGTGGGATGTATTTTTGCTGGCTGCCTCTACCTGAGAGGGGAACTCTGTCCTGACAAGCAGGATAGTAGGTCAGTTGAATTCTGGAAAGCAACAGTAGCTTTATATCACTTGGCTGCTGCCTYGCTGTTTCAACAACTGCTGCTTTAAAACCCCAGTGCTGCTGTAAAACTACTGGTTTGTTTCAAATGGCCATTTGGATTGCAAGGTAGTCGGTCCTGCTCACAAGAGCAGCTCTCTGGGATCTAATCCAGAGGAACCGTTCAGGCAGTGGTTGTGTCCCCTAGTACAGATGTTGTTTGAGTCTTCAGCTGCACAGCCTTGATGTTGGAGAAATGTGGACTTGGGAATCTGTAGCCTGCTTAGGGTCTTTTGGTCTGATACGGGGTAGTTATGGGCTTGGATATGCCAGGGATCCCGAGTTGTACCCAAAAAACTTGCTAAATAATAGCAAGGTATATAATAAACTACATACCCATTTTTAATGTAAAAACATCAAGTCAAAGATGTTGATAGCTGTTGAAGTAAGCTGCCCACAGCTCAAATTTTACTAGAATAAGCTTTCACATGCAACATTTTCTTCCTCTTTCCTCTCCCTACACCAGCTYAACACTCAAACCAGGAAACCCTTTGTGCAGGTTGGGTGGGAGCAGTCACTGAAAAGCACGTGACAGAGCTGTGTGTCACTTCTCGTGCAGTTCCAACCTGCTCAGTGTCAGGCTTGGGTGGAGTGGCTCAGGTCTGGTGGTTGCAAAGCAACAGAGGCAACATATTTTTATAATTCTTTCTAAAATTCCTCAGTGAGTAACTTCTGAGCTTTGCCTCGCCTTTGGAAGCAGTCCCCAGGGTACTTGGCCTCCTCCTGAATAAGCTTGGTTACTCTGAAGCTGTTGATTTGACAATACCCTGCTTAGAAATGCAAGGCTGGGAGAAGTTCTGGTAGAGAAAATGAGACCATATTATAGAAAACTTCTTGCTTGTGGTTTGAAGAGTGCTGCAAACCCTACATAATTTTGCAGTTACTTAAGGTGTTAAATAATTGCCTTTGGTGCAAAGCTTGTGTTCTACAAAATCATTACTTGCTGCAGTGTCTCTTGGGAAAGGTGTAAACATTTAGATTTTCCATCTAACATTATGGATATGTACATTTATAACAAAAATTGTGGTGTGCAAATTTTGTTGCTGAGTACAACAATGCAAATTGCTCAAGACTTATTTTGCCATAAATTTCAGTAGTTATAAGCCAACCAACTCCAGAAGATCTGGTATTGACAATACATTATAGGGATTTTGTTTCCTAGAATTTGCCATTGCCTCTTTCAGCTGCATGGCCACTGCCAAAGCAGGAGGATTTTTATTTTGTAAATAATAAAATCTGCTTATGACTGTCACATTCCTTCTGGACAATGATGTGCACCCCAGACTTTATAATAGTGCAGAAATAAAACTACAGCAGTTGTACTTTTTATGCATTTTGATACCTAGACAAGCTACTTGGCAAACGTGACTTAGGTTTAGGAAATTCTTCAAGCTCCTGGGGAGCTGGTGCTCATCTTTCCATTGTCTGTAGGACACCACAGGGAGTAGGAGTGTAAATGTATAGGTCAAGAATTCCTCCAGCAGCTGGAGACAGGCAGAAGCCACGGTTAGCTCTGTGTTGGAGGCACACACAAACCCTTCCGTGAGCACAAGAAAGCTCCTGGCCTCTAGTTCAGGCCTTTTTCAAAGCATGACTATGAGCAAAATGAGTCATTCTGAGCAGCTTGGCAGGCAAGGGCAGCCTGAGGGCTGGATGCATGTCTGGTGAACGTCACAGTGACATCTCTYCTCTCCACCATCTCTCCCTGTAGATGGTAAGGTCAGTCCCAGCACCTTATCCATAGGAAGCGCTTTAACTCTACCCTCATCACTCACTTCAAACTCTGCAGCTATGTTGGACTTCACCAGTTCCCTGAAAGCGTTTATGGATGGCGGTGAGTATTTAATTCATCATCAGTCTCTGCTAGCCCTGTATGTTTGCTTCCCTAAAGCATTCCATCTCTGCTTGAGGAAAAGTTCCAGAGATGAAGAAGGGTTGCAGTCAGGTGAGGGAGGGGCTGGGTGTACATTACCTTAGATATGTCACATGCTTCCCTGCTCCCAGTGTTGCCAAGGCAGCGAGGCCAATGAAGTGTTTCTGCCTGAAGCTTTTCTGGGGAAGGATCACAACTGGGCTGCTTTCCAGGTGGAATTCACATGCAGAAACCTGCAGCCCTGCCATGTTGTGGTGTTAGCTGCAATCCAGAGCTGCTCCCGGTGGACATAAAGTCTGGCAGCAATAGATCTTGTAGGAGAGCAGTCACCTGAGTGGTGATGCTCCAGTGGGTCCGTTAATTTTATAATTTATTTCTGCTGCTCTCAGTCTCCTAGACTGGCCTGGTTTTTATTTCCTTTTGTTGCACTTGGCAAGAGGTGCCAAATGTTAGCAGAGTGCCTTCAGGAGGAGATTGCTGAGCAGCAATCGTCAGTAGCACAGGCAGGCTGTTGCCAGAGATGATTCCTACGTCTGAAAYCTGAAGAGCAGCCTTTGTGGCATTGCCAGTGTGACCCTCTTTTCTTGGGTGAACCCCAACTGCCCAGACTGCCCTCTCTGCTATTGGGAGAGGCTGTTCCAGCTCTTTCTCCTCTCTTTTCCATTTTCACGGTTGTTGATGTGGAGAAAGCTCTTGGAATAAGAGGTTGCCCAGCCTCCTTGCTGCAACAAAGCAGACCTCTGTAGGGCTTTACAAATATAAATACTTCAGAGCTATCAGAAGATCTGCTTTAAAGCTTGTTAATAATATTGTCTGAATTGCCCTGTTTGGTTTAATTGACCCTGCTATGAGCATGTGACTCGAGCATGAGCCTGCAGCAGCTTCAAAGGTGGTTCCAGTTCTCCTCTGTGATGCAGGGCTGGACTTTCTAACCAGGTAACAGASCTTCAGAGGAAGGGCCCAGCATGCTGCCCAAAGGGGTGCAATGGCCACCTCTGATGACCTGTTGTTCCTGAGCCAAAACAGCAGATTTTCAGCTTTTATCAGCCCTTGTTCCCCCAAACTTCTGCTTACTGCCTCAGTTGTAGCTCTCTGGCCATGGTTGGCATCGTCCTCACACTCTGCTCACAGGAGATGCCGTGAAATCATAGCCCACCTATGAGCAAGAGTCTTGATATTGCAGAATTGGTCAACTCTTTGCTGTTGAAGCAAACAGCAAGTTTGAAAGTGGGACAATTAAATCCACTGCAGCTCAGATTGCACCCTTTCCCTGAATAACTTACTAATTGCTTTTTGTTTATTAACAGAGATTGAGATAAATATGCTGGATGAGCAGCTGATCAAGTTTCTGGCCTTGCAGAGAATACATCAGCTCTTTCCTCCCAAAGCTCAGTCTCTAGCAAGCAATGTCAATTCCCATCAGCAATCTCCTGTGGGAAACCACATTGAAGGTAAGAGCAGCCCTAGAATGGCTGGGTTATGTTGAGCCATAGCTTTTTGGCACTCTCTTGTCTATTCCTTGAAGGAAATTTCCCTCTTCTTCAGGTATCTGATGCTGCCTTTCACTCTTCTTTTCCTCTCATCCCCCTGCTCTGGATATCCACTGACCAGAAACTCCTTCRGGTTCCTCTACTTAATTATTTACAAATTTGAGCAGTGGGAATACTTTCAGTAACTTCATATTTTCTGCTGGAAGTGTTCAGTGAAGTTGTGTTTTATTCATCTTAGAATTAGCAAGAGATGGGAAGGTTCATCTTAGGTGCCTGGTGGCTTTTGCTTTGTCCTCACCTTTGAGATGRGCAAGAGAAATCTGTGAATTCCTGCTCTCTCTTTCTGGAGAAGTTGCTTGTGAGACAGGCAGAAGAACAGGAGGAACTGGGRCACAGAATGTATATGTGACATTGTCATTGCGTGTTCAGAATGTCACTGTCAAGCTGAAACCACTAAATATGACTAATGCAAGTAACGGAAAACAAATTRTGTTTCTGTTGGAAATCTCTGGATTCGCGAGTTCGGCTTTGGCTTTGTTTATTATCACTGGTATCACCTAAAGCTGCAGGGTGAACATGGCTTCATGTTCCTCTGCATGCAGCCAGTCAGTTTAATCTGCTTTCAAGCACTAACTGGACAGCCTTGCTGTGGAAGCAGTTCTCTGCTCCCTCTCTGCTAGGCCTGGGGGTAAATATCCCAGATAAGATCTTTGGAAGTCAGTCAGTAATCTTTTTCTGAAGCTCTATGCTTGCCTGCTGTAGCATCACAGCATTCCCTACATGCTTTGTCAGTCTTCTTGTGATGGCTGCTGTAGGACACAACAGCAGGCTGTGGTATGAGCTGCCTTCCAGGTCTGGAATTCTTCAGCAGTCTGCCTTTCTCAAGGCAGATTGGTGCTGTCTTAACCCGTCACCCTTTTTGGGCAGGAATGATGCATCCAACTGGCTGCTTAGCATTGCTGATGAAATGTTAGATCCAACGCCTGTAGTAAGCCCTGCAGAGCCAGGCAGCTGAAAGGACTCGTGCAGGGCAGCCAGGCAGAGATGGAACCTGTGATGCCACTTGGTGTGGCCACTGTTCTTGATGTAGGTGCCTCTGCCAACAGTCTTCCATAATCCTCCTGTTCTTTGATTTCACCCTGCTGGTGTAACGCTCTCCTGCAGATGTGGTATCTGAGAGGCTTAAACTCGGAGTATAAGGAGTTTTCCTCCAAAAGACAGTGCTGAAATCCTGGCTAGGCCTGTGTGGCCCACTGGAGTTCAACATCTGTTCCACAGAAGATTTTCTGTCCAGTTAATGTGGCCATGTGAGTGTGTGAYTTGAACATGGAGCTGCTCAGCCCTGGGCCTGCCATTGTTGAGTGTGCCATAGGGACCTTTACCTGAGGGTAAAGGAGTCCACTCAGTAAATCATACTGTCCTGGGAGCTGGGTTGGTCCCTGGCCAAGCCCCGTTCAGCCCAGGTGTTTTCCCTGCAGCTTCACTAGAAGTGAAATCACAGCTGTTAAGTTGGTGAGTTCACCAGCACCATTTCTTTTTAAGTAGCACTTTGAGAGCAAAGACTGAGCTCTTTGATGAGCCARAGTGGAAGAGATTAAGGAAGAAGCCAGTGGCAGGAAGCTTGTGTGTTCCTCGGCGTGGCTCCATTGTGCACACTCGCTGTTAATGCTCCCCCATTTTCATGGCTTGTGTGAGTTATTGGAGAAAGCAGTTTTCTCTGACTGGCAAAAATGCACAAACATTCCTAGAGGGTTGCGAACTGATGCATCGGCCAAAGCTGACTCCATCCTYCTTAGGATCTGTGCTTTCTGAGCTGGGGACACTGGGGTCAAGCAGCTTTCCCAGCTGATAACATTGTTCAAGTAATTTCTTTTTATCTTGCAGCGCAAAGAAAGGAAGTGCAAGCCCGGGCGGTGTTCTATCCTCTGATGGGCCTGGGGGGTGCAGTCAATATGTGCTATCGAACCCTCTACATTGGGACAGGTGAGTCGTTTTTTCCTGCCCTGAATTTTCAGAATGAGGGTGGTTCTCCCTGACCCTCCATAAGGTGTTTGCCAAATGGGTGTCAAAGGAAACAGACTCATTGTGGCCACTTGTGCTGGGATTCTGCACTACCAAGAAGTGTGGAAATCCCCCATCTGCCTAAATCTGTGTGGGTGGCAGCTCTGTCACCTGGTGTCATAACTAGAACAGCTGTCCTGGAGTTTTAACGCCTGACTGATGGAGAGGAGAGTTATGGTTTGCTTGCAGGTTTCGTTTCTTGTTGCTTAGATTCTTCTGGTGCTCTGGGTAGACCCAGGAGCAGTGAAATGCTCTTCAACCTTCGTGGAGCTGTTGGCTCCCTTCCCCCACTGAAACTTTGTTCGTGGCTTATCACAGCATTATTCATGCAGTCCTGGGAGCAGGACAAAAGCAGTTGCTCCCCTGTTGTTTTGCTAATTGAAGTTTAATTCTGTCTGTTGTTCTCTGCTGCCTGACAGTTTTTTTTTTTTCCAATACGAACTGAGCCTGTTTTGTCCTCCCCCATGACAGGAGCTGATATGGATGTGTGCCTTACAAGCTATGGTCACTGTAACTATGTGTCTGGCAAACATGCCTGCATATTCTATGATGAGGTGAGTGCCTGAGTGATTTTTTTTTTTTTCATTATTATTATTATTATTTTTATTTTTTTGGTGTGCATGGCAGTGGGAGCTGGAGATGCAGGCAGCAGGTTGTCTTTGTGTGGTGCTCCTGTTGTGGACTACAAAGTAAGGGCCAGGGCTGTGAATGGTTTCACTCCAGTGGAGGCTGTGTCAGCGTTTTCTGTCAAACCCTTTTCTGAAGCACAGAGCTCTGCCAGCACGATTTCTCTGAGCTAACTGCCTGTGGGCAAGGACCGGCCACAAGTCAGCACTGTCACTGCTGGTGTCTAGGGAAAGAAAAGGACACAGACATGGTCTGATACTTTTTGATCCAGATACTTTGTTAATAAAAGCAAAACCGTACATGTCAACATCGAACTTCRGCTGGAACAAACCAGGGAACTGCTCCAAGTCCCTTGTTTTCAGGTGTGATGGGGGAGCAAAGCATTCATACCATCTGCAATACTCYATGAATTATTTATTTAGCTAAAACTTCAGTTAAGCTCGCAGCATAAACAGAAACCTACAGTTTCTGCTTAACTACAGCCCAGAGATTAGTTTGTTCTTGAAGTAAACAGACCAGCAGGCCTGCCAGTAACAGCGCTGCTGGAGATGTCTCTTAGCATGGAAAYGGTCTTTGAAGCAAGATCCAGTCTTTTATATCACCATTTGTCAACCAGCTCTGGAGCAGGATCCAGGATTAACCCACAACCAGCTTTAGCCATTCCTCCAGTGCACTGCAAGCTATCAAACACACTCAGTAATGGGATCCAGACCATAAATCTGTGTGGAAGCATCTCCTCACAGYGGTCAGCATAAATCAGGCTCCAGGCACTGACCTTTGGCCCTCCAGCAGGTCTCCTACGGCTGTGGTCCCTCTGGAGAGGGAGAATTCCCCTTCCTGGAGCTCTGTCTGGAGGTTCTCCTTGTACAGTCTAGCAAGTTACTTCAAAACTTACTCCCCTGTGCACTGGGAGTTTTTGTAGCTTGATTAAAGCTCTGTAGTCCCTGAGGGACGATGTCTTGAGCTCTCAGATGATTCCTGTGAGCTAACCTGAAATCTCCTCCGCTCTGTCAACATCCTCCACAAAGCTCAGCTGAGCGTGATGCCGCTTGTGTAACGCCGCGTGTCACGGTAATGTCTGCTGGCACTTCAGCGTCTGCACAAGGCCTGTGAGTCCCAGACTGCCTCTATCCTGCGGCTGCTGCRGCACGTGGCATCCCTCTTGCCATCTTGTGCCCGCTTTCCTGCCATCTCTTCCTGCCAGGCACAGGTCTCGGGCCAAGTTTGCATCAGGTGTGYCTGTGAAACGCTGTGCTTGCTCTGTGAGCATCAGCTTGAATATTCTGTTTCCAAAAGATGTGTTGGTCCAAKTGCAGTAGGTAAAACCCACTTCCCTTTGGCCCTCCTTCTCTGCCAGGAAGCAGCTCTTGAAGGAAAGCTGCTTGTTCTGTGAGCACRAGCCACACGCAGTGGTCGGGTTGGTGATCTCTGAAGCCTGAGGRTATTTAACAGCTCTTATTTAACCATCCTTGGCAGCAGGAAGAAGGGGTTGTGTTTCAGTGCTCCAAAGGGATGTGTATGGGCAGAAGCCSTTCTGACTGACAGAGGGTGGGGTTAGATTGGATRTTTGGAAGAAATGCTTCCCTGTGAGTGTGTTGAGGCCTTGGCACAGGTTGCACAGAGAAGCTGTGGCTGCCCCATCCCTGGCAGTGTTCAAGACCAGGTCRGACGGGGCTTGGAGCAACCTGGTCYAGTGGAAGGTGTCTGGGCCCATGGCAGGGGGCTGAAACAAGGTGGTCTTTAAGTCCCTTCCAACCCAAACCGTTCTATGACTTGATGTCTTGATTCCCTCCTCTTCCCTTTTTTTTCAGAATACAAAGCATTACGAGCTGTTGAACTACAGTGAGCATGGGACGACCGTGGACAATGTTCTGTATTCGTGTGACTTCTCGGAGAAGATGACACCCACTCCTCCCAGCAGTATTGTTGCCAAAGTGCAGAGTGTGATAAGTGAGTGTTGAGGCAGTGACAGCCCCATGTACCACCACAGGGAGGTATTAGAGGGGGGGCAGGAGCAGGTGGAAACCAATTCTTTGTTGGTGCCCCTCATTCTGCACRGGCTGGTGCACCCCTGGCAAAAAGGGGAGCCTTGCCACGGGCCTCAGCTGGGGTTACACAAGACCTTCCTCTGCAGCTTGAGGAGCTCTGTGCTCTGATCTAAACCCTATGCCAGCCTCCAGTGCTGGAGTTACCAAGCTCCAGGTCCCAACGAGCAGCTGGAGTGGGCCTGAGGCATGTCCCCATGCATCTCCTCCCTTCCCAGGCTGTGAGAAGATCCTGGTTGTGCTGCAGGCATTCCATCCCTGCATGGCTCACTCCTGCTCTCCACCTGATCAACTTCCTCTTTTTGGGCTGCCAAAATAGATATCTAAATGCCTCAACTTCTCCAGAGCTGTGAGGAGATTCCCRTTTCCCTTCAATCAGCTGCTCACTGCAGACTGAAATCCCTCATGCCTGGAGGATCTTAACCCCGAGGCACCTGAGCAGTAACCCCTGTAGATGAAAACAAGCTGTCTCTGACCTGCCCAAACCTTACCATTTTTTAAATTCTTTCCCAGAACGACATAAAAGCAGGAAACAGGAAGAGGAGCCGCATGAAGAAGCTGCTGTGATGAATTCACAGGCACAAGGGCAGCATCGGAAACCCTGTAACTGCAAAGCCAGCAGCTCCAGTTTGATCGGGGGCAGCGGGGCTGGCTGGGAGGGGACGGCCCTGCTCCACCACGGCAGTTACATCAAGCTGGGCTGCCTGCAGTTCGTTTTCAGCATCACTGAATTTGCGACCAAACAGCCCAAGGGGGACACTGCCTTAGTACAAGATATGGACTTGGAGGAGAAGCTTTCTCTGAAACCCCACCAGGTGCCCGTGCTGCGGTCCAACTCAGTTCCCTAGGAATTTTTAGGAAGAGAGCTTTTGGAGTAAGGAAAACGCCCTCAGCAGACTCTTTACAATGCAAAAATGTACAAACCGAGGTGGGATTTTTCTGTGTCGGCCCAGAGACTGTTCACACGCCGTTTGCATGAAATGAAGAACGTTTAACTTTTTTTAATTTTTCTTTTTTGCTCAAGTTTTAGGGGCATTTGCACATATATTTGTACTATACATTTCATTTTAAAAGGAAAACTGCAGTGAGAGCAGGACGTGTCAGAGCGAGGGGTGACCGCTGTCTGACTCGAGGACTCTCTCTGACAGATAGTTCCCATGCAGTTGTAAAATAATCAGAAACTTGTTCTATTTTGTGCCAGTGACAATAGTTTTATATTAAAAGAGAAATACAGTTTTCATACAGCAAATCTATACAATATCATTGTTTTATTTAATGTAAAGAAGCGCTCTTCTTCCCACAGTTATTTTTCCCATCCCTCCCTGCTATGGTTGCACTACAAGTAGCTACTGTGTATTATGGGCAGTGAGAAATGAGTTCTTTTCCTGGTGTCCATCCTATTTTTTATTTCAAATAAGGAAAAGTGTTGGATTCTGTGTAAATACATCAGTGATGGCATTTTTCAATGTTTTAAAGCTGTGTACAGTGCTACATGTGGTATGACGTTCCTCAAATTGTCTATTGTAGCAGATCGTTTGTCGTAACCTGTCTGTCTCTTTTGTTTCTCTGCCACCTCCCCGCAGCAGAACAGCTAGTTCCACTGTACATAGTAATTGTAACGTTTTAGACTTTACAGAAACTTTCCTGTATTCTGTATATAAAAAAAAATACTTCACATTCTGTTTTCTCGATTGTCTGTCTTCACTCGTGTCACCACAACCTGGAGCTTCCCAAGAGTGTCTGACCACAGAGGAGCCTGAGCTGGAGGACGAGGCTGGAGTGGGATGGAGGGAGCCTGGTGTCCTGTGCGGGGATATAGGAGGATGCTGGTGGTGCAGGAAGGAAGAGGGTGAGGACTGGAAGGTGATGGAGTGAAGTGGGAGGGACATTTTAAGGTCAAGTCCAGCCGCTGCAATGAGCCGGGACACATTCAACTCAGTGCGGCCCAACCTCAGCTCAAATGTTTGCAGGGATGTGGCACATCCAGTTCTGGGCACTTCAGGACCGGAGAGACATGGAGTGCCTGGAAGTGTCCTGGAGGATGAGGGGACTGGAGCTCCTCATGAGGGAAAGCTGAGGGAGCTGGGCCTGTTTAGCCTGGAGAAGAGCAGACTGAGGAGATCATATTCTCAAATACATGAATCTGAAGGGGGTATGTCAGAGGATGGGATGGAGCCAGGCTCTTCTCTGGGGTGCTGAGCAATAGAAGGAGAGGCAATGGGCAGAAACAGGAGCAAGGGAAGTTACACCTGAACGTGAGGAAGAACTTCTTTGCCATGCAGGTGCCTAAGCACTGGAACAGGCTGCCTCTAAAGGTGGTGGATTCCCTATCCCGGGCGATATTCAGCTATCCAGGCACAGTTCTGAGTGCTCCAGGGGACGCTGCTCGAGCAGGGGGGCTGGACTAGATGACCTGTTATGGACCCTTCCCACCGGAACCATCCTGAGATTCTGTGATCTCCCACCCCTTGGGGCAGGGCCGGTCCCCCGGGGTATTGATCGGGGGCAGCGCTAGCGCGCACTCACCCTCTCTGTCTCCGCTCCCACCGCGGCCACGAATCCACGTCGGCCGGAGCCGCGCGGACCTTGCCCCTTCCGCCCGTGGGTCCGTCCCGGCGGGGCGGGGAGGCGGGGGCGGGGCGAGGCGGCCCCAGCGCGGCGGGGCGGGACCGGCCCGGGGCTCCCCGGAACGGCGGCGGGATGGGGTGGGCGCTGCTGGCCGTGGGGCTGCTGCTGGCGCTGTACACGCTGCTCCGGCACGGGCTGCGCAGCGCCCCGGGGCCCCGCGTCCGCCCCGAGCTGCGCGGCCGCACCGCCATCGTCACCGGTGAGCGCCGGCAGCGGCCGGGAGGGATGCGGGACGGGCCCCGGTGCGGCCCGGTCCTCGCTCAGCCCCGCTCTCCGCAGGGGGAAGCAGCGGCATCGGCGCGGCCGCGGCGCTGGAGCTCGCCCGGTGCGGGGCCCGCGTTATCCTGGCGACCCGCAACGCCGTGCGGGGAGAGGCCGCCGCCAGCCGCATCCGCAGGGTGAGCACCGGCGCCCCCGGGGGACCCCCGGCGCCCTCTGAACACCCCTAGGCACTCCCACCCATGGGACATCCCCACGGCAGCACAGGGGCATCCCTGGCGCCTGCAGGACACCCCTGGCACCCCATGAGCAACTCCAGGACACTCACAGGATGCCCCAGGACACCACCCAGGACACGCAACAGGACATCTCAAGGCATCATATGAGTAACCCYCCAAACACCCCCATGGGTACATCCAGGAAACCACCAGTCACTCCAAAGATACCCCCTCAGACACCCCCATGGGACATCCCCAGGCACCCGAGATAGTCCAAGGGAGGGGCGCTCTGTACCGGGGTCCCAGCATACTGCAGCCCTTGGGCACTCTGCAGCCCCCCTCACCCTGGGCCAGATCCAGTCCCCAGAACATCCCCCTGCCCCCAGCTGGATCCAGCACCCACCCAGGACAGGGTACCCCCACCCAGGGTAGGGTACACCCCCTGGGCCATCCCCAGGCCCTGCCCCACGCCTTGCTGTGCCTGCAGGAGACAGGGAACAACGAGGTGCAGTTCATGCATCTGGACCTGGCCAGTCTACGCTCGGTGCGAGCCTTTGCCAGCACCTTCCTGCGCCAGGAGCCCCACCTGCACCTCCTCATCAACAACGCGGGTGAGTGCCGGGACCCCAGATCCCCTCTGCACCCCCGGGGCACCACCGTGGGCTGCCATTGCCTCCTCCGCAGGGGTGAGCGCCGGGGGCACGACAGAGGATGGCTTCAGCCTGCCCTTCCAGGTGAACCACCTGGGCCATTTCCTGCTGACCCAGCTGCTGCTGGAGCGGCTGCGGAGCTGCGCTCCCAGCCGGGTGGTCATCGTGGCCTCCAGCGCCCACTGCGCCGGCCGCCTGCGCCTCGAGTCCCTGGGCCGGCCGCCCCCGGGGCTGTTCTCTGCCTTCCAGGACTACTGTGACAGCAAGCTGGCCAACGTGCTGCACGCCCGTGAGCTGGCCACGCGCGAGCAGGGCACGCAGGTCACCTGCTACGCCGTGCACCCAGGTAGGACCCAGCTCGCCATCAGTGTCTGTGCTCTGCACACCTTTTTGTCCCTTTGTGTCCCTGTGTGCAGGGTGGCCTCGTGCCTTGCAGCCTTTGCTCAGGGCATTCCTGCACGGGGAGCATCGTCGCCTTGCATGGTGCGGCTCTTTGCATGTGTCCCTTTATATGGTGTGTCCTTTTGCATGTGTCCCTGTGCACAGTGTCCCTTTTCATCGTGTGTCCCTTTGCATGGCATGTCCCTTTGCACGCTTGTCCCTTTTATACAGTGTGTCTCTTTGCAGTGTCCCCTTTGCACATGCATCCCTTTGCACAGCATGTCGCATTTCATGGTGTGTCCCTTTATACAGAGCTTCCCTTTGCACATGTGTCCCTGGGCACAGTGTCCCTTTGCACGGCATCTCCGTTTGCACGTGTCCCCTTGCACAAGTGTCCTCACACAGAGCACACACCCCCGCCCCCAGCCTTGCACGGCCAGGACAGCTGTGGCAGTTCCCAGGGACAATCACAGCCGCACTGCCCATGCCAATGCCACCCTGGCCATCTCCCTCGCGTGCCTGTGCACTGGGGCACACAGGGGGACACTCCATGGGGGATGCTCCATGTGGGACACTCCACGTGCGCCAATCTCACGCAGGGTTCGTGAACACTTCGCTGTTCCGGCACGCGCCGCTGTGGCTGAAGCCGCTGCTGCTGCCGCTGGCCTGGCTCCTGTTCCTGGACGCGTCCGAGGGCGCGCAGGTGGTGCTGGACTGCGCCACGCAGGACGGCCTCGAGCCCCTCAGCGGCCGCTACTTCACCGACTGCGGCCCCCGGCTGCCGTGGCCGGCGGGGCGCGATGACCGCCTGGCGCGGGCACTCTGGGAGGGCAGCGAGCGGCTGGTGGGGCTGGGGGCGGCAGGGGGACACCAGGAGGGACAGCAGGAGGGACATCGGGGGGAACCCGCTGCTCCCACGGCGCAATAAAGGTGATGGTGGCGATGAGGGAGCTCGGGGGTTCCTGTGTGGGTGTGGAATGGGGGTGAGTGAGGGGCACCGGCCCTTGCACACGGACACACGCCGTGCCCTGCACGTGCAGCAGAGCTGGGGGGTGACGCGGAATGAATGTGCAAGGGGGTGTGTGCAAGGTGCGGGTGTGCAGAGCAGCACTCCCGGCCCTGCACACACACTGCAGCGCGCACACACCCCCTTGCACACACGTATACAYATGCAGTCACACAAACACATCCCCCTCCTAGACACCCATACGGTGTCTCTTACACTCCCCCACGGGCACCCATGAGGTCACACCCTCGCCTTGCACACCCACGCAGTGTCGCACGCATCCCTTGCGCACTCACGCACGTTCCTGCCTTGCCCACCGCGCATGCGCGTGAGCCCCATGTTACCCGCGCACGCGGCTCCCAACATGGCGGCGCCCACGGGCGGGCCCCGCCCCCGGGGTGTGGCACCGACCTCCCCAAGATGGCGGCGCCCGCGGGCCGCGCCCCCGCCGTGCGAGGCGCGGGGGGTTGTGGGGGCGGGCGGCGGCGGCGGGGCCGCCATGGGGAACTGTCACACGGTGGGGCCCAACGAGGCGCTGGTGGTGTCAGGTACGGCCGGGACAGAGGGGCTGAGGGGTGACACGGGGGGGACCCTGAGGGAGTTGGGGGTCCTGGCTCTGAGGGGAGTCTCAGGGGTTCGAGGGGTCCCTGTCATGGGATCTGGCGTGGTGGGGGGAGAACTGCCCTGGGGGGGGTCTTTGGGGCACTGAGAGGGGGCTCTGCAATGGGGATGGGGCTGAGTGGTGCAATGGGGGCTTGTGCCTGTCATGGAAAGGCTCTGAGGCACTGGGGAGGGTCCCTGCTCTGGGGTAACCCAGGGAGCTGGTGGGGTCTGCCTGGAGGGGAGAGTGGGATCTTGAGAGGATGTTTGGGGGCACCTGCTGCAGCGTGCCCTGTGATTTGGGAGGAGTCTCCTGAAGGAACACTGGGCTGTTGGGGGGGGATGTCCGTCCTGGAGGGAGCACTGCGTGGGTCCCTGTCGTGAGGAGACCTTGCAGCATTGTTCAGGGATGTCCTGTCCTGCTGTGGGTGGGCACTGGGGTGCTGGAGGTGTCCCTGCGAAGTGGGGACAATGGTCAGCTCCTGCCATGTTGATCCCGGGGCTCCGGGGTGGGGTCCTGCGGCGCAGAGCTGTGGGTGAGGTCCGGTGCCAGCAGCACCCCCGATGCTGCTGATCTCAGGTGATGTCAGGCAGTGGCACCAGCAAAGCTCTGGGCCACTGCCAACAGCCTTTGGCTGGGATTGCCAGGAAGCCGTCCTGTTACTGGGGGCAGGTTGGGTTTGCCAGGGAAGCGGAGCTGGGAGTGAGCATCCCCCTGGGGCAGAGCACTGCAGGCTTGTCCCTGTGGAGCCCATCTCATCCGTCACATCCTGACGCTTCTTCCTTACCAGCACATCACCTGGAATCTCAGTAGTGCTGACACTGGATGCAGGTGATGCCCCTGGACATGTGGAATGTCACCAGCAGCTGAGCTGGTGGCTGAGGTTGGGGTTAAACAAACCAGCAGTGAAATCCCCCGTGTCTGATTCAACCTGTAGCTGCTTCAACACTGCTGAAACTCCGGGCTGCGCTTTGACATGGACCAGGCTGTGTGCAGACAGCATTATTATTAATTAATTATTGTTAGGTGAATTAATTATTGTTCGGTGATGTAAGGGCTGGGAGCTTCGCTCTGTGACGGACTGGGGCCAACTGCAAGTATTAAGCACCCGGTAGAAAACACATGTGAACATCAAGGATGTGCCTCAGTCACAGCTCTGCCACGCTTGTAACTATGTTGTTGTGCTTTCGGAGCCAAAGCCTCCAGCAAGCTGTGGCTGATCTGTTACCAGTTCATCTCTCTCGGATGACAGAGCTGTTACAGGAATTCCTGAGGAGATGCCAGGAGCAGGCCGCAGTTCTGGAAACAAATATGCCCGCTCTGGCGGCTGCTTGTAAGGAGTTACAAACCACACCCAGCAGCTGCCTGGAGCAGCAGTATTCCTTGCAGTTTTCCTGGTCTGCAGTTCCCAGTGGGATCTAGAACTGATKCTGTGCTTGTCTCCAAAGAGACCCCTGTCAAAATTGGCACTGTTTAGTAAAATGCCACATTCACGGGAAGATTGGGAAGCTGTGCCCCAGGTGTGCTGGGATGCCCTTTAGTCTCAMAGCTTGGATTTGCTTCTGTTCAGCTCTGGAGTTCACAAAACACAGCTTCCAGGATGAGCCAGCAGGAATTTGTGGCATCTGCTTGCAGTTCCAAGTGTGGTGCTTTCCCACAGCCAGGAAGGGTTGGGAGGACACTCCTCGATTTGCAAGTGCGTTCTGGGAAGGGAGCAGAGTTCACCCCGAGTTCTGCCAGTTAGAATGGGGTTTGGAGCTGCCACCAGACTGGTTTTCCTCTGCTGCTGCCCAGCAGACACCTGCTGTCTCCTGAGGGCACCAACTGAGAGCTTCAGGGGCAGCCAAGAGGTTGTGGGAGCTCTGCAGGGCTCTGCAGCTCCTCTGTGCTTGTGTGCAGAGCGACTGCCAGGGCATTAGTGAGAGGGTGTAGCTACAAGCTGTTGTAATTCCAGGAACTTGAGCCATGTTCCTCCAGGGAAAAGCAGAGAGGACCTCGTGGGCCAGCATTAATTTGTGTGACACTAAAGCTGGATTTGGGGACAGAGAGGGGAAGGGAAGGAGAAACCAATAATAATTACCAATAAACCAAAATAATATTAAATAAATTTTAGTTAATTTAATTTAAATAAACCAAATATTGTTAAAGGCAGGCTTTTGGCTTGCAGTCTTGAATTGTCTTACAGTTGTTATTTGAAAGACTTCACTTTGTGGGAGGATTTTCTTTATTGTAAATTCAGCCTGTGCCCCTTGGCCTTTAGTCCCGGGTCTCCCCTGGCATGTGGGTTTTTCTGAGGAGGGATGTTCTTTCTTTTCACTTTCTTGTGAGACACTCGAGCTCCTCCGGTGCTCAAGGAGCAGCCAGCTGTGCCTTGGGAACGTGGAGCTTTGTGGCCTTATTTGGGAAGCTGCTTCCCAGGCACGGCTCAGCACTCCCCTGGCACTGCCGTCCTTCCCCTGCTAAGCAACATCTATCTCCTTCTAAGAAACTGCACTATTGATTGATCCATCAGTGAATTGTGGAKCCCAAATTGTGGGTCTGACTTTCCTGGGAGACTCCTGGTCAGCTTCGGTTCAGCGTCCGAGAAGGCTTCATGGCTAAGGGTCAGTCTCCTGATTTTGAAATACAGCGTTACAGAATTTCCACGTAGTTTCATCATAAGGAAATATAGTTTATAATGGCCATGTTTCATCTTACAGTTACCAAACAGTGTTGCCCAAATCTCTACAGCTGGGGCATTTTCCTTCTGGCTGGCAAGGGCTGCAGGGTGGCACTGTGCAGGAACAGTCCAGCAGCAAGGAGCTCTGAGGGGAACACTTGGAGATACGTGACAGGGAGAAATGGGCACAGCCCTCTGTGTTCCTGTGTCAGAACAAACTGCTGCTTCAGCAAAAGTTTAGGGAGTGAAACCCAGCCAACCCAGCTTTTTTCTTAGGAGACTACTGGAACAAATACGTTTCTTGTAACACCTAGAAGAACACAACTAGAAGTATTTACCATGTCCATCTAACCTGATTCCCCCTCAGGTGAGCGGAAGTCAGCTTGAGAAATACACTCCAGCCCAGTTTCTCAAATTTTACTTTAGTGCAATACCCTCAGGGGCTCCTTGATGCCTGTCAAAGTAAAAGAAGAGCTAGCAGTTAATTCCAGTTTTGCATAGGCATTTCCTGCTGCAACCCAGCAGTCAGGGGTAGGTAACCCTTCCAGGGCTGCTCTAAGCTCTTCCATCCTGTTACTGCATTCCTCTTATCCCTGCAAGAACTGATCATGTATTTTCATGGTACTTCTCTAAGTTGAAAGCCTGAAATAAGGATTTCTTGAGGCTCTGCAAGCCCTTCCTGCAAGAGAYGTGCAGTCCACAGTGCAAGAAGGAACTGGTTTCTCAGATACTATAAAATAAATATGAAACTGCCTGGAAAACCATTGCCAGGAACTTGACAGTAGCTCACTGTTCAGCTGAAAGAATTTATCGAGTAAGTTCCTTGTTTTGGCTTGGATAATGGAATCGAGAATGTGCTTATTGAATTTGCAGACTGAGCTGGGAATGGGTTCGAGAGCTCTGAAGAGCTGGATCAAAATCAAAACAAACCCGGTAGATTGACCCAATGGGCTGAACAGAATCTGATGCAGTTCAGTTTCGCTTAGGTGAAAATGGAATGTGGAGGTCCAGGCCATGTCCTGTGCGAAGACGTAGTGAGCAGCAAGACCCTCCTGAGCCCTAACACTGGTGGTGCAATTCCAGTTCTTCAGCCTCAAAAAAAMCAGGAGTTTGTGGGAAGGAGCAGGCAGCTTTAGCTGGCTCTCATGTGAGGTTTTGCCCTGTCTGTGTTCATACAGTTCATGCAGTTCCTCTCACACCAGGCAAGCCGTGCAGGAAACTTGTAGTGGCACTGATAGTCATCTGCCAGGTTTAACTGAGTCCTCCTGCAGATTGAGGTTTGTCATCTTGGGAAGCCAAAAATCTTTCCCCACTGTTGGTTTCTTGCTGCTTGTGATGCTGACGGGTTGCTGAAAGGGCAGCATCACAGCTGGTATCAAGTCATGAGTGTTCAAAAGGGCCCTTACACAGCTCCTTTATGATCTTTCCTTCTCAGGAGGTGGTTTGCAGCATTTTTGCACCTTTTTGCAGGCTCAAGGTTTCCCTTGCCATGTACTTGTTAAATCTCTAGGACTTGCAAACTACTCTTTGGAAAGCATGTTAGGAGAAGGAGGTGGACAATAGCCTCAGGCCTTTCCTTTTGGTTTCCGAGGGGAATTCTGGGGTAGTATCTCTGTGGTTTTGTTGTGTAGCTTCATTGTTGTTTGTCTTCTCTGAGGTTGTGTTTACAGGATGAGTTAGTAAATGTATTTTTAAACTCTCTCTAGGATTGATACTCATTAAGTCATTTTCATATAGATTACATCCAGAACAAGATAGCCAGTGTAATCTGCTTTCATCTRTTGCAGTGACCATCAGAGGCTTTTATGGATTCAACTCAGAGCCCTATATCTTTTTAAATTAATTTTTGTTAACCTTGTACTATTTCCTCATGTGAACAAAGCCTAATTTATATGCACAGCAGGACCTAAGAACCAGAGACTGACTTTAGTCTGGGCCCTGCTTTAGGACATGATTTTCTTTATGTATGCTTTTGCCTTCCTCTATCTCTGCATTAGGTCTTTTGTTAGTAACTGTTTTCAATTATCAATTTTTTCCTGGTCTGTCTGCACTCAGCAGCCTGTTTACCACGACCTGATTTCAGAACGCTCACCGCTTCCTGCCAGAGAGGTAACTCAGTGCCCGAGTTACCTGGGAGAGCAAACAACACAGAGCTTGTTCACGTTGTCCCGGCTTTGATGTCTTGAGCCCTGTGTCCCCGAAACTGTTTGGGCTCACGTTCTTCCTTACTTGCTTCCTGCATCTGCTGAGAGCTCCTTTTATCCACCAACTCCCAAGCAATTAATCTTATTTCGTAATWAAAAAACCCCAAACAAACAGACAAGGTGCTTTCTCCTGGCTCTGGGAATTCTTGCTTGAACATGGGACCCCTTCACTGGGAAGAAGCCAAGCTGGCTGGCAGCTCCCTGGCCATGAATCCTCCGTTTGTGGCCCCGCACACTGCCCCGGAAGAGGCACGGTGGATGTTTGTGGAAGCGATGGCCAAGCGGCTGTGAGACCCAGTCTGCTGGAACAGTGGGCGTATTATAGCTGGAAAAGGCAATTTCTCTGCCAAATCTCATTGTGCAAGAGGGTTTATTCTTTAGCCTTGCAAAGATTTCGCTTTGTTGGTTCCTTTTTCACTTGCTCCCTGAGAATTGAGAAAGAGGCGCTGGGACTGCCATGGAAAATGAGCCCTCAGCTCCTCAGCCTTACCAGGACGGAGCTCTGCTGCGCTCAGACGTCCAGCGTGCGTGAAAGCAACCAGCTGGCATCCCACTCTTCCTTAATGTGTTAGTTTTCCCTGTTTTTCTTAGGCTTTGAACAGGTTTTGACATATAATCTCACTCAGTGGACCGTGCTCTGCAGCTGTGTTGTGTAGCACTGGGAAGCAAATGTGGAGCTCATTTTGGGTGTGATACTAAATAAGGTATTTCCTTGCATTTCCTACAGAAGAAAAGGAACATCTGTGTGGAGAGGCACTTTCCTGTAACAATGGTGGGTTTAGGGTGCAGAACTTTCTCAGGATACTATTAAGAAACAATTAGAAGAGGTTCAGTAGAGACCCCATAGACCCTGGGAAATAAAATACCTTTCCATGTGGTGCTGCTTTTCCGGACTGCCAGGAACACCTCCCTTCCTGTTCTTGGAAAACAACGGCCTGGCTGAAAGGCTGAGCTAACTGGGCTGACRTCCTCCAAGAAATGTTAAAGGCATTGTGGTTGCTGCAGGATGTTGTATCATCAGCTTCTGTAACACTTGCTTGGCTGAAATAGCCTTCCAGCTGKGGGAGGAAGCTATCCAAAGGCTGCCTCAGAGGTGACAGGAGAATATCCCTCTAGGCTGTGAAGCACAGGAGATCTGACAGTGTGCAAATCCTTTTCTCATTTGTGTTTAATTCTTACTGAAATGCGAGATGGGGCTGAATTGCAGATGGGGCTGATCTGCTGGTTTGTCAAGCATTGCATGGGAGCCAGTGAAGCAGGCRGTATGTGGCCAGTATCTGGAAGCAGACAATGTCTGGAAGCAGGCAGAAGAGGGCTAAAATGCTGGAAGATTGGGAGGAGAAGGAGGAAGAGGAGGAGGAGGACACAATCTCCTCCTGCGGTCCCGGGGCCCTGCGGGCACGCTGGCCTGGATGTGTGTTGCCTTTCCCTTTTCGTTTTGACCTATTGCAGCAAACTTAATAATGGTCGTTTCTCTTGAAAGGGCTGCTGGCTTTTCCCTTTCCCCTCCCACAACCCGACGCTCCCACAGCCACGCCGTTTTCCGCATTCCTGCTCTTCCCCTGCGCCGGGTCTGTCCTGCCTGTGTAGATCCATCCCACAGGGCTGGAACTGTCTGTTGCTGTGTTTGTACAGCGCTCGCCTTGCTGAGGCCCTCGGGCACTGCTGTAGTAAGTGTGATTATGGAGAGCAGATGAGAGAGGGAATTCTGGCTCGATCTGCCTGAGAGCCAGCAGCTCCTAGCCCTGGTCAGAGCAGGGAGCTGCAGAGCTCCTCCCTTCCCAGGCATGAAACCCGGGGCTGGTYGCTGGCAGGGTGCTCTCTTGAAAGGCAGCAGGTGTCTTGTTCTTTAAATCAAAGATGTGGAAATCTAGACAGCATCTTCTGGCTTCATTGGGATCAAATCTTAAATGTGTCAGAGGCTCTCTACAGGCTGCCTGAACCCTGGACGCATCCAGCTCTGAGGTGGACCATCAAAGCATCAGACACTGTGTTACTTGCACAAGCCAGATCTAGGAGATATTTTTGGGAATTCAAGGGTTCTTCCCTCCTCCAATGCTGACTTGCGAGTTTCTCTGGGAATTTAAGGGTGGTTTGCAGTGTGGGGTGAGGGAAAAGAGATGGATTTCTTATGTGGCTTTCCATAACAGTTAACATCATGGTTGAATATACTTATATTGATTCTGGTTGCTAAAAGTGCTTAACAAAACTAAAATAAAGTCCTGGTTTGAAATACAGTCACTTTCTGTGTATTACTGTTTGTCATACTGATTTAGTAGAAATACTATTTTCCAATTTTATAAGACAATTCCACACGAGGTTGCCTTGAGGAAACTGCCATGGAGGTGAGGAAGAGCATTGGGTTCCTGGGTGGGCAGGCTTGTTACGAATTTCTCTGCTTGTAGATTATTTCCTGTCCAAGAGCACGTGCATGTGTGTAATCCTGATGGCTCTGTGCTTTCTGGTRTGCTGCAGGTGGCTGCTGTGGCTCTGATGAGAAGCAGTATGTGTATGGAGGCTGGGCCTGGGCTTGGTGGTGCATTACTGACACTCAGAGGTAAGGAGACCCCCATTATTTGTGGATTTTTGGAGTAGGAATTAGGCAGAATCATCCCACTGGGGCTGTCAGCAGTTATCTTTAGGAGCATGGGACTGGGCACTGCGTATGAAAACATGGATGAGCATCAGGAGTTCTTTGCTGACTGTTGGCACGGGGACAGCTGGGTGCCACAGTGCGAAAGACACACACAAAAAAAGAAATCCCATGCTTTCAGCTGAAGTACTTTTCAAATGGCCTCTATGTCCACAAGAGGAGCCAAGTTCTGCCCAGTATGGCCCAATCCCTCCYCCAGTAACAAACCAGTCTGTGGCCTGCAGTGCACCAGTGCTCCCCCTTGCTCCTCAAGTCTCTCTTTACAAAGATCTGCTGACTGCTCTCACCTTGGGAGCAGACTGTTCTGATTTGTAACCACGGGATTTCCCTTCTCTCCCTTGCCTCAGTTGTGGGTTTTGCTTGCTGCTGCTTACAGTCTGGTCTCTGAGCTAACATGCTGTGGTAGTGCTGCTGTCCTACTAATGCAGCTCTTTGTCTCTAGGATCTGTAGGAATGCTACCTCTCTCCCAGTACATCCCTCGTGCTCACTGATGCATTCCTCCGTCAGTGTAAAAAAATAATAGGGAAAAGGATAAAGACGTGACTTTTGGGTTTTGCACTGAGTGATGGCCAGAGGCTGTGGTTAACCCTTACTGCCTGGTATTCCATCCTCTTTTCCCTGTACATGTGTTGCCACCAGCAGACAAAGTGAGCCTGTGGCTGCCCTCACTCTGCAGATGATGGGAGGTGGGAGGGGAAGGAAAGGCTCAGCTTGTGGATTCGGTGTTTGAGGGCTGTGTTTGATCCAGACAAGCTTCATTCCCGAAGTTTTGTGAGACATCTTGCTGGGAGAACTTTTAATTGAACAAATGGTTCTTTCTCCTCCTCTTCTTTTGTGAGACATCCAGTGAATGCTGCAGGACCTTGACCTGCCGAGTGCAGGAGATATCAGATATATTTGGGAGGCTGATTTATTAAGTTAGGGATAGGCTGAATCCGGGGCCAAGAACTGGATTGCCAGGAATGAGCTGTTATATGATAGAGGTCTGGGCATTATTTAGCAAATGGGGCTCTTGACAGGAATTCCAGCATCCAAACAAATCCTCTGCTTTAAAATCTATACCAGTTCRTGCCATGGGATGTTGGGCTTAATTCTCCTTTCTCAAATGCCATAAGCTGTGCCCCAGATGGAGCCCGCTGCATTAACATGAAGAGTGAGACAGATTTCCTTCTCTGAAATTAGGACATTTTTTCTGGAACCGCCAGTGCTGCGAGCAAGAGAGACAGGAGCAATTGTGTTGCTGTCAGCGGCATCCCGCCAGGTAGCATTAACCTGGGAACAAAAGGAACAGTTAGAGCTGGCAGGGTGCTGGGCACTTATCCTGCTGCAACCTTGAGCACTGGGGAAAAACAAGGGGAAAAAAAATGCTGTCCCTGTTTGGGGGTCAGAAATAAAAGCGATGAGAGACACAGCGTGGTCTAATATGCCTCTGGGGGAGCCAAATGGTGTTAATTCAGCTTCCCAGGACAGCACTTGGAAGCAGCTTCTCTCCTCAATGCCTTAGCCAGGGGTGGGTAGCCATGTCCCTGGCATTTTCGTTTTTCTGGTCTCTCTTAAATATCGTCATAGAAGCATCTCAGTTATTACCAAAAGGAATTTTTCTGTGTGCAAAGATTACTTCAGCAGAGAATTCCAGCTGACTCCAGGTGGGATAGATGGTTCAGTTTCATGTGCAGAGTGGGGATAAGCCCCCAACCTGCCCATCCTCATTAAAAGAAGCTGCTGGATGCTGTAAACTCCCCACCATGACCAGGGAAGTTGGTTATGGAGGCCTGGGAGTGGGCAATGGGAGAAAGGCAAACTGAACAGGGAAAAGCTGAAACCTGAAAGTCCTGTCTGTCCTTTGCAACAAGTGTCTTACTCTCTGGTAACTGCTTTGTGTATTTGCTGTCCTACCCTTACTCCTCCCTGCTCAGAGTGTCTTTGGAGGTTTTGACCATCCTCTGTCGCTGCGAGAATGTTGAGACGTCGGAGGGGGTCCCACTGTACGTAACAGGGGTTGCACAGGTAATAATCCACCAGCTTCCTAACACCCTGTCTAACTGTTTATCCCTCTGTTTTGAGCAGCAGCAGCAGCAGCAGGATAACAAAAACTAATGGTTTTCTAACGGGACAGCTGAAGTCTCCATACCCTCCTCTCCTTCCCCTTCTCCAGCACTTGCCCTGTGGCATTCCACAGTTAATAGGTAATGCAGACAGGTACATCCCTGGCAAATTCCAAATTCAGCACTGCTGTACCTAACATTTGCTCCTGCTGTAACCCTTTCCTTGCCAGCACTGTCTCCATTGTGTGCTTGGTGGAGAGCAGAAGGGCATCTGCTTCTGTGTGGAGGCGCAGGCAGGCCAGGTTGGGTTCTGTACAGGATTTGGGACAGGTGGGAAGGCAGCTTTTGTGCCATTTCGAAAGGAAACCTGTACACATATAGGAAAATTGCAACTGTGCCTGGCTCTGCCGTGTTGGCTATGGATGCCCACTCAGCCCTTCCTCCTCCACATGGAGACAGTGCCCATTTTGGATGTTGTCACCTTTGAAAATACAGCATAGAGGCTTTGGATGAGTTGCAGCTCACAGGACTGGCATTGGCACTGTGAGCAGTTATGAAGCAGTAATGACCAAACATCCCTGTGAACTGACAGCTAAGAAGCAGCACGGTTTGGAAATTAAATTCAAAGTCTAGATTAGGTCTTCAGAAGGCTGAAATCCTGCAGTATCTGACTAAAGCTGTGAACACATGGCAAAAAAATGCCTGTGCACGTCCTGGACAGTGGGATGTGTTTTCTCAGCTCCCAGTTTGCATGCCAGTTTAATTAGGACAGTGGCCAAGGCAGGCATGAACTTGCAGGGATAGGTTTCAGCACTTCCAGCCAATCCTGGAGCAGCTCAGTGTGCACGCAGCAGCCCAGGGCAGCCCCTTCATGGTTCAGATGTTTGACCTAATGTTCACTGACACAAACTCTCTGCCCTGTGGCTCCCTGTCCTGACTCCCAATGCCTTTCTGGCTTGTTATGGCTGACACGGGAGCCAGGCTTGGCTTCCTGAAACAGAATCTGCCACGCCCAAGGATGTCCCTTGTTCTACCAAATTGTGACCTGCAGATTGCTGGGTCTGACCAAAGTACCTCGAGCCCGCCTGGGGTGGCTGAGAAAGCTCYGGAGCTGCAGGATCTGTTCCTGGGTGCCTGATACTCTACAGGCATGGCCATAAAGAGCTGGAGACTCATTTCCATCTGCCTGTGGGTCACGAGATTGTAAAAACAGAGGCAGAAGTGAACTAGATCAGGGGGTAGGTCTGTGGTAGGACTAATGCAGGGCTGCTTCTTCAGCATCAGTGTCAGGTTCTGCCAAGCACCAGTGCTCGTGTGAAGTGGGTGGGAGCATCCCAGTTCCGTGCTGTGCTTTTAAACCAGTGACACCATCCCGTGCTGCCACGGTGTTGGGCAGTGTGGCACAGGGACCTTCTGACAGAGGGCCCTTTGGGGTCCCAAAGCTGCAGCTTCTGGCCCCTCACTAACCCAGCAGGAGGGAAAGGGTCACGGGATTGTTTCCAGTCTGGATTCCAGCCTTTGCTGATAAATTGCCTTTCAGCATTATCTGAAAATCTATTCCTTGGCCRCAGTGCCCTGTCTGTCTCCAGTCACAGATGTGGTCCCTCGGCTGCATTCTGTGCCTGTCTTGCATTACCTGTGGTGAGTGCAGGAGATGCAAAGGGAAGAGCTGAGTGTGTGTAACCTGGAAACGTGCAAATATTTTACGTTTTTTGGCAGGATTTCCCTAGAGATAATGACGTTACAGCCCAGGTGTGAGGACGTAGAGACGGCGGAGGGGGTAGCTATAACTGTCACAGGTGTGGCACAGGTACAGTAACTCCAAAACATCATTTCAGGAATGCATGTCYCTAACTTACATCTGGTTTTCCCCCTTAAGAGGTTGCTGTTGTCCAAGGAGAGAAGCCAACTGCTCTGAAATAAATCCTTGTACAAAACCACATTATCCTTGTTGGTTCAAACACACTCCAGCATGTCCTGTGTGATGAAGGGGGTTGTGACCTCTCCTCCTCTCCCCAGAATCATTGTTTTCCAGTGTCTCATTTGTCCATGTGGCAAATGAGGTGTGTGGGGATGATTTGGTGTGTTTGTGGAATGCTGATGCTGCCAAGGTGCCCTTGGAGCTGTGTGTGACCCCACAGGACTGACCCATAAACTCCTGAGATGATATMAAGCATTATATTGCTTTGGATTATTATTGTTAGCACATGGACCTTGTAATTCTTCACGGTGAGTTAAAGCTTAAAAAAAAGAACTTAGTCCCTCCAGGCACTAAAACTTGTGTGTAAAATTTCTGGCTTGAATTGAATTTTGATTCTGTCCAGCCTTCTTCASTTGTAAGAACCTGCTTTTGCTGCTTGTGGCAGCACACCACAACCTTGCACTTCTTGGAGTCTGAGGTCTGCTGTCCTGTGCAGCCTGTCCTTGTGCCCAGGTCCTGCCCTGGGGAGGATGCTGGGAGGGAAATGTTGTTAGCTTTTGAGGGAATTGGGCTCCCTGAATAGGCAGCTGGATGCTGTGATTGAAAATTGCTCCTGACAGCTCGTTCTGGTCTCTCAGTGCTCACAGGGCTCACCGTGTGTCCGAGGCATGCCCAGGTGTGTTGTCACTGGAGAGGTGGCTGCCACATTCCCTGTGGGGAGCTCTGGAGCCGAGGGGAACTGCTGAGTGATGCAGTGATGTGACCAAAATCCCTCATGGATCAAAAGGCTCCCCCTAGGGAAGACACCGTGGCTGCTGCAGCCCTTTTGAGACTGAGCACTTGACAGATTTCCCCCAGTGCTCCCAGAGCAGAGGGTTCCTCCTGAGCTCGTTGGTTTGCTGTGAGCTGATGCTGCAGAGGAGCTGTGTCTGTGTGTCGGTGAGGGCAGGCATTCAGCCAGGAGCAGTTTATGGTTTGTCACACGTACTGGAAGGGCTGGGCACAACTGTGGCTCAACAGTGGATAATCCATCATCCTACTGCTGTTGGGGAACAGGGCTATGTGTGAGAGCACCAGCATGGGAACCAGCATCTTATCTCATCCTGGCTCTGATGATGTGAGCCACCATCCTTGTTTTCAATTTTTCAGTACTTTATATCTATCTTTCTGTTCTTTTCCAGTCCTTTATATCCATTTACCTGCTAAGGTGTCACATAACCCCAGTGGTCTTTGCATGGTTGGCAAAATGTGTGCACCCATGTCTCCCTTCACACTCTTTTCCAAAATCTGTAGGCATCTCCTTCTGTATTTGGTGTTTCTGTGAAGCCAGCACTCCCTTTTGTCTCAGTTTTGGGAAATCCCTCCATTGCCTGCAAAATGGTCTGGTAGCAGGGGGCTGGATCACCAGGTGCCTTGATTTAAAAATGCAGACCCCAGTTCACCTCATTCATGTTATTCTCTCTTCTCACTGTTCCTTTTTTTCGCTGACAGTCAATTTTAAAGGTGAGATGCAAGGAATTGCCACGCAGAAAGCAGGCTCGAGGCTGTTGGGCATGTGCGTWGCAGAGGTTACCTTAATTTTGCAGAAGTACTTTTGAGGCAAATGTTTTTCTTTTAAGGGCTGGAGCAAAAAAAAGGAAAAAAAGCAAACAAATTATTCCTAGAGAAACAGCTTTTAAAGTGTTTGCTGTAATGAAAGAAGTGCATAAGGATGCTGTTCTTTTCTTGGGGAGGGGTGTAATGAGTGCTCACCAGTAGCCTCCTTCCTGTGTTGGCTGGGTGTTGGGATGTGCTGGGATGATGCTGCTGCCTTAGGCCACGCCGGGCTCCTTATCCTTCTGTATCCTTCATTTTCCTGAGCCTCCAGCTAATTGGATTGTCTGTGCTCGCCCCTCGCTGCGAGTGCAGCTGGCTGGAGCAGGGTGCAGCAGCATCGATCCTCCACACGGGATTGCTGCGTGGAGGCTCTCTGATTCCCTGCCAGCCGAGTGCTCTCCCTCTGATGGGAATGACATTTGAGAAGCACCGAGTGTCGCAGTGCCCTGCTGGGGACCCTGCGAACACGCTGAGCGCAAATTGCTCAACTCTGGTTTCTTTTGTGCAGCCTTTGCTTTGGAGGTTGGGATCTGTATTCTGCACAGAGCCAGGCTCCCGTGGGCTGTCCAAGGCTCGCCAGTGGAGGCTGGCTGGCTTTATCCAGAGGCTGAATCATTCCTTGCTCCTTAGTACCGCRGGGATTCTCCTAATGAACATCCTGCCCTGTGCTGTGTCCTCCCCGCAGCTCCCGAGGGCGGGGATTGTTTAGAGAGGTGGAATTGCTGGCAGATGCTCACCATAAATGTCGGTGCTGAGTCTAATTGCTTTTGATACTTGCAAAAACCTCCTGTTTGCTGCGAGAGGAGCCTTGTGCAGGGCTCACTCTCCTGGGTGCAGCTCCAGAGCAGCTCTCCCAACTCCCCCTTGTGTGGGAAGAGCACACTGCTGGCCCGGGGTGCAGGGACGAGAAACCGCTGTGGAATTGGCCCTGAAAAGATCCCAGAGGCTTTGCGGACAATGCAGAAGTGGATTGTCACGCTTGCCTGAGATTGTTTGACATTTTGATGGGAGACCCAGCCTGGAAGCAGCAGTAGGAAATAGGCTCAACCCCGGTCGGTGTTCTTCACATTTAAGAGGCAGGGTTGTGGCAGGTGAGTCTTGACCAGCTCACTGTGTCTAACATGGTCCACCTCCTGTCTCCTTAGAAAGGTGATGGTTGGTCCCAGTTGTCCTGCTCTCTGGCAGTGCAGGAGCTGGGTGCTGCTGTTTGGCTCCAGAGGGATCATTTCAGACGTGTGGGCTGTCAAGACAAGATTCTCAAGGGAGAGTTGTGTTGCTTTAGCAGCTGAAAGTGCTCCAGAAGGTGTCACAACGAGGTCTGTAGGCTGTGGACTCCTCAAGAGTGTGCACTGGGACCCTCAGAGGACCCCAGAACAGCATCTGAGGCTTTGGAAGTCTCTGAGCCAGGTCCAGCCAGGGCCCTTGGGGCAGGACTCAGGGTGCCACCAGTTCCTTGTGGGACAGGAGGCACTGCCCAGCCCAGCTGTGTCCATGAGAGGGTGCTGTGGGATACAGAGAGCTGTGTGGCTGCTATGGACCTGCTCCTTCTCTGGTGCTGCCAGGCACAGGGACATCCCTGTGCCCAGGCTTTGCCTGAACCCTCAGACAGGACAGAGCCACCGGGAGCTGTCACCTTGGTGGGTTGCAGCTCCTCATAACAGGGTGCTGTAGAGCACAGATCTTCACTGCCTAACACACCCTGCAGGGATTTGTAATTCACTTTGCCTTTAAAAAGCAGCCCTSTGACCAGCAGGACCATCCTAAGACCCTGCCTTGTCTGGAGTGTGGATGCTTTTACGCCTGGCTCTGACTGTGGGAAATGAAAACATTGCTGGGACAGCCGTGTCCCACCTCTGGGAGTTGTCACCAGACTGACTGTGGAGCAGAACAGCCAAGTCCTGACCATGACGCATTGGGGTCAGTGCAAAGGATGTCTGGGASCTCCAGCCACGGGCAGGACAAACCAGTGTGCTATGGCCTTATTGTCTCATCTCTCCTTCCAGGGAGCACTGAATGGAGCCCCTGTTCCCAAGCTGCTCCTTGGGCATGTCAGACTCTTTCTTGTTTTCTGCCTTTCCTGGGTCAGAAAAATTAATTCTAGTGAAAGAGGAGGAAAAGAAAGGTAACAAAATGGTTTTTGGCCAGGGATGGTAACAGCCAGCTTTCTCCTGGCTCTGGTGTTGGTGCAGTGGCTGAGCTGGTGTTTCAGGGCTTTTTGTAGGGTTTCTCTGAGTTGGGACTGGTAGGGCCAGGCTCTGTCCCCACTCCTGTGGGACAGATGGCTGCAGGGAGCACCTGCATGCTGAGCTGCTGTCGGGGTTTGGACAGCAGCAGCAGAGAGCAGGGGCTCAGTGGCTGGCCCAGTGGCCTGGCTCAGTGTGGTGACAGCTCGGTGTGGTCCCTTGGAGCATTGGTGGCACAGRGAGCCTGGCAGCCTGGTGGTGGTACTGCTGCTTCTGCTGCTGCTGCTGCTGTTGGGTGCCTGCACCTCTTGGACAGGCACCTTCAGTCCCTTTGGTTTTGTCTCCTGTCTCCAGGTGAAGATAATGACCGAGAAGGAGCTCCTGGCTGTGGCCTGTGAGCAGTTCTTGGGGAAGAGCGTGCAGGATGTGAAGAACGTGGTCCTGCAGACACTGGAGGGACACCTGCGCTCCATCCTAGGTATGGAGTGGCTCATCCCCTGGAGGCATCTCGAGTGGCTTTGTCCCATCCCAGCTGGCTGGTCCCAGCAGTATCGCTGCCACCACACAGCCACGCGGGACCTTCCTCTGGCGCCTGCAGAGGTGGCATCTCCCTTCCAGCAGCTCCCCCTGCGTGGCTGGGTGTTGTGATAAATGAGTTTTCAGTGCCTGCAGCGAGAGATGTCTGAGTCCCCAAGGGCCCCAGGTAGCCCCTGTGGGTGGTGTTTGCACTTGTGAGACAGATGTTGGTGCCACTGCAGGGGCAGAGGATTACGCCCTTGCGTCCAGGCCTGAAGAGATTAGGGACAACGAGCATGTTGCTGAGCTTAGACCCACATCGTTGTGTGTTACCTGTTCCAAATAAAGTGCTTCACCTTCCTCCCCTGTGCAGGTACCCTGACAGTGGAGCAGATCTACCAGGACAGGGACCAGTTTGCCAAGCTGGTGCGGGAGGTGGCAGCTCC
Source organism: Amblyornis subalaris (assembly GCA_018881555.1). Classification (NCBI taxonomy): domain Eukaryota; kingdom Metazoa; phylum Chordata; class Aves; order Passeriformes; family Ptilonorhynchidae; genus Amblyornis; species Amblyornis subalaris. The sequence continues at coordinate 3,797,704 of JACAXG010000075.1, forward strand.
CGATGTGGGTCGCATGGGGATCGAGATCCTGAGTTTCACCATCAAGGTATGCCCAGATGTCGGGCACTGCACTCTGGGCAGAGCTGTAGGAGCAGCAGGAGGGAGCCTGTCCCTGACTCCTCTGCTGCAACTGCTGGAAGGCTCTGGCTGACAGCCTGTCCCAGCCCTCYGGGAGTTTCCATGACAGCCGCCACAGCATGTCCTGTATCCAGGCAGCTGGGCCAAGAGCACCCGGGTAGCTGCCTCTGTAAACAGGCTCGTGGAGAGAGCTGGCTGATAACCCAGCCTCCTGGGAGTGAGGGAAGATGTCGGGAGAGCCCGCTTCTCCCTGCCCTCCCTGTTTGTTTGGAGCAGCTGACATGGCGCGTTCCAACCCTAGCCTGACCGCACTGAGCTTCAGTGGGAAGGGAGCAAGATGGAGTCACTCATTTGAAGTGTTTATGACTTATCTCCCCTCCCCAGGATGTCTATGATAAAGTGGATTACCTGAGCTCCCTGGGGAAGACTCAGATTGCAGCTGTCCAAAGGGATGCAGACATTGGAGTGGCAGAAGCCGAGCGGGATGCTGGCATTCGGGTGAGTCCGGAGACGTGCTGGGCTTCCCCAGAGCAGCTKCTTCTGCTCCAACTGCATGCCCTGAAGCTCTGCTCTCTGTTCCCTCTCTGCAGGAGGCAGAGTGCAAGAAAGAAATGCTGGATGTCAAGTTCATGGCAGATACCAAAATAGCAGATTCCAAACGGGCTTTCGAATTGCAGAAAGCTGCCTTCACTGAAGAGGTCAACATTAAGGTGAGAGCAGCCCACTGCTGTTCCCTGGAGGGTTTGCGATGGTGTTGGTGGCTCTGGGGCTTGTCAGCTTCCTCCTCCTGCATCCGTTAGGAGAGCTGGAGGTGGAGAACCCAGGTCTGTGTGTGTCACTGTGTGAGCTCTTTGCAGCAGATTCCTATTGTGGTGGGACATGGAGGAGAGGAGAGGATGGGAAGGGTCATCCAGGCTGAACCTGGAGCTGATTGGGCTCGAGTGCTGTGGGAAGAGTGCACAGGGAAGGCCAGCAATGAGGATTGGGATGTCACACCTGGGAAGAGGTTCAACAGCAGGAGTTGTGTCTGGTTTAGGGGTCCTTAGGCCTGCACACAGGAGTTTGTGTCCCTGACCTCTCTTCTCCTCTGTGTGCAGACAGCAGAGGCCCAGCTGGCCTATGAGCTGCAGAGTGCCCGGGAGCAGCAGAAGATCCGTCAGGAGGAGATCGAAATCGAGGTGGTGGAGCGCAAGAAGCAGATCGAGGTGGAAGAGAAGGAGGTGATCCGGATGGAGAAGGAGCTGATTGCCACCGTGAAGCAGCCGGCCGAGGCCGAAGCCTATCGCATCCAGCAGATCGCCGAGGGCGAGAAGTGAGTGAGCCTGTGACCTCCCTGAGGTGGGAGCACAGAGCTGCCCTGAGCCCCAGCTCCTGGGCTCTCTGCAGGGATCCAGGCTGCTGCAGGGCTGGGTTTCCCTTTCCAGGGTGAAGCAAATCCTCCTCGCTCAGGCGGAGGCGGAAAAGATCCGCAGGATTGGAGACGCAGAGGCTTTTGTGATCGAGGCTGTCGGGATGGCGGAGGCTGAGGGGTTGAAGCTGAAAGCAGAAGCGCTCCAGAAGTAYGGAGAAGCTGCCCAGCTGGCTCTAGTGCTGGATGCACTGCCTGAGGTGAGGAGGGAGCAGCTTTCTCCTGCTCTGAGTGGGCCGGGGGAGTTCCCAGACTGGGCTGGGTCTCCTAGGGGCACAGCGAGGCCCTGTGTGGTGTGTGCAGTGTGCAGGGACCTTGCCCGGTGGTGTGTAGGGACCTTGCCCAGCRTGCTGCTGAGCAGTTCCTTGACTCTCTGCTCATCCACCCTCCTTTCCTGCTTCCCCAGATCGCTGCCAAAGTGTCTGCTCCCCTCTCCAAAGTGGATGAGATCGTTATTCTCAGCGGAGAGAAAGGCAGCACCATGTCTGATGTGAACCGTCTGCTGGCCGAGATCCCCGCCTCCGTGCGGGCCATCACTGGTGTGGACCTCACAAAGGTGAGCTGGGCACTGGCAGCTGGCAATGCCAGCGGCTCCTAGGGCACAGGGACTCGCCTGGAAGCTTTCAGCCTCCCAGGGAGCCTCTTCTTCCCCAGCCCTGGCCACCGCAGAGTACAGGCAGCTCCYTGCCTCCCCCTCCTCCAGCCCTAACAGCTTCTCTCTTCCCCTCCTGCAGCTTCCCCTGTTCCAGAAAGCCACCGAGGTCAAGGAATGAGGTTGGCCAACCCAAAGCTAGTGAAGATCACTCCCTGTTATGCACTCAGACATCAACTGCCTTCGACACGTGGGAATTCCTTTTATATCAAAGACAATCCGAGTTTCATTTGTAACTGGTGCCTTATTTTGTAGGGCCAGAAAGATGCATGTCCTGTCTGCTGCTCTTTATATTCCAAGGCTGGGAGAGGATTTATTTTCTAGTTAACTTTGTGTTGTCTCAGGCCAATCCCATCCCCAGTTATGACTGGCAGCTTGTCTGGCATTGCAGTCCCGGTGCCTTGCTGTTCTCTGCCCTCGGGTGAGCACCCGGAGCTTGGAGCAGAGGCTTGGGATGTGGAGCTTTAGGAAGAGAACAGCCGGGACCCCCCTCCCCTGGGCTCCTTGCCCTCTCTCAGTGACCCTCCTGGGCGCTGCCCCACCCCTGCCTCTGCCCACAGCTGTCCCTGTGGCTGGCTCTCCCTGTCCCAGTGTCTCACCCCCAGGGCCCCCGCAGTGCCAACAGCCCTGCCCAGGCTGGGCTTCCCAAAGGTGGCAGTCAACCCCCCAGGAAGGTGACAATCCAGCACTACCAGTGGGTGCTGCCCTCTCCCATGCTGGCTCCCCTTGGGGAAGTWTCCTCATGGGATCTGGAGCAGAGGAAGCCCAGCTCAGCCCTGGTGAGGTCCCACCTCCAGGAATACCAAAAAGTAGCACTGTGCCAAAGCCACCCATTCACTGAGAGGGCGGTGAAGCCACTGTGGCCACTGTCCCCAGGTGCTGTGGTACATTCTGACCCCACAACTACTCAAGGTGTGAGTCAGAGGTGGGTGGAGGACCAGCAGGACACTGATGTGGGGACAGGCTCCTCCACCACAGGGCCTGTATAGCTGCCCCTACCTCGCTGCCTTCCCCTCTCTCTTACGGCCAGTGGCTTTGCTGCCTTGTGACAATGTGAAAGAGGTTGTCCCCTGTGTGTGCCCGTCCTCCCCTCAGTGCCACCCGAGCCCTGTGCTGGCCCGTGCCCCTTCCCTGCCTGTCTCCATGCCTGTGCTCAGTGTGGCTGTCACAGCCAGACCCGTGTGTGAAGTCAGCCTGGCGCTGCTGGGAGGTGGTGGCGTTTGGGGCTTGTGCACCCACAGCTTAGTGCCCCCCACCCCATGCCATAGTGTGGGTGCAGGTCCCTCCCGCTGGTGTCCCCAGGAGTGACCCCCCCGGGTGGGCGGGTGCTGCGGGGCCCCCCCGTGCCGTCGCCGCGCCGGGGCCGGGGCAGCGGCGTTATCAGCCCCCGGCTGGCGCTGGCCCGCGGGCGGCGGGCGCGGATCTGGCGCGGGCTGGGCAGGCGTGCCGGGCCCTATCTGCATGTGCCTGCGGCCGCCACCCCGCTGCTGTGAGATAATAAACCCTTGTCACCTCCTGCCTGGGCTCTGTCTCGTCCGTCGCGCCCGCCTGTCCCGCCCCAGCACCCCCGGGCGCGTTGCCAGCCGTGGCTTGGGCCGGCCGGGGGCTGCCGGCCCTGGAGTGTTCCCGCCGGGATGGGGGAGCGAGGGGTGCGTGGGGTCAGGGCCCGGCTCACGCTGCTCCTGCAAAGCTCCTGGGAACTGGTGGCTTCCCCACGGTCACCGTGTCCCCGTAGGCTCTGTGTCCCAGCCTTCCATGGGGGTAGAGCCTTGTCCTTGCTGCCACAGGGATGAGTCTGGAGCCAGGAGGTACCGAGTGAGCTCCACTGCATGGCCCGTGTTAGCCCGGGGGGTGACCACTGCGGGGACGCCACAGAGTGGCACCCTGGGGTCTGGAGCAAGGCTGGTGTGGCCTGAAGGCGCTGTCTGTCCCAGCAGCCAGGCTGGTGGCAGCAGCTCAAGTCCCCCTGCCCTGCCACCAGAGCCCTGTCCCAGCCCCACCACCCCCTTCCCTGCGCTGGGGGACAGCAGGGTGGCTCTGAGGGTACCTGCCCTGCTCGGGGTCACCCTGTGGGCAGCAGCAGTGACAGCCACCATGGGGCTGGCGTGGGGGGCTTTGCTGCACTGCCCTACCCAGGGAAGATGTGGTTTCCAGACCCTCYGTGTCCTCCCAGACACAGGGCAGGAAAACGGGCCCTGTCCTTTGTGTCCTACAGAGTGGCCCTGCAGATAGAGAGGGTGGGGACAGCTCAGCAGCTCCCAGTACCTCCTTATCTGGAGCCAGACACGCTGCCCTGGGCCAGCATGGCTGCTGGGAGGGCTGTGGCACATGGGGGTCTCTTGTGGCACCCAGGGGTCCCCACGCCAGCTCTGTGGTACCGGCCTGGGGGACATTCAGGCCTTGGTGGGGCACAAGGCCACGGGGCAGGGCTGCCCTCCAGTGCYGAGGGCTGGCCAGCACGGGGATAATCCCATGGGGATAATCCTATGTGGCTCACCTGGAGCTGGCAGGGCTTGAGGGACTCAGGGACGCTCTGCCTGTGTCACTGCTCGATGTGCTGGGGTGCCTGTGCCATAGTTTGGGGGACACTACAGGCTCCAGGACACCTCTGGGTCACAGSTGGGACCAGAGCCAGGATGGGACGGCACCTTGCAGCCCCCAAATCCCCACAGCCTAAGGACAGGCTGAGGCCAGGGCTTGACCCTCTGCCACCTCCTGCCGGGGCCTGCCCAGGCCGAGGGGAGTGTGGGTGCTGCTGCCCCTGTTCCTGTCACCCAGAGGTGACAGCGGGCCCAGGGACACCTCATGTGGTCCCCCGATAGCTGGAGGCTGCTGCTTATCGGGACCCCCGTGCAGACAGTCCCGGTGGGGGGTTATCTCCTCCCCACAGCCGATTTCCAGGAACGCCTGGAAATGTCCTGGYGCAAACAACCTGGCACAATGGCACAGCACTGGCTGCAGGATGTGGCCCTGTGGGGACAGACAGGGCTGGGGGACACAAACRACCAGGGTCATGCACAGGCAGGTGACAGTCATGGTCAGGGGTGCAGCCATTTGGGGACATGYGTGGTCAGGGGACAAGTATGACCAGGGTCATGGGCAATGAGGGGACACAGCCCTCTTGGGACACACGTGATCAGGTGGGACATGTCCTTGGGGACCCACAGCTGGGGGATACATCCCTCCAGGGGACACACATGGCCAAGGGAGTGTGTCCTTTGGGGACACCCAACTCAGGGATGCATCCCTYGAGGGGACACATCCCCCTGGGAGGCAAAATGTATTTCCAGGGAGCCCCTGCAGGCAGGGAAGCAAATGTTTTTTTGGGGGGTCACACTGCTAGGGGACATGTCCTCAGGGGAGCATATATRGCCAGGGACAGAGCACTTTTGGGCTCACCCACCCCAGGGGGACACAGGTTATCTGCACCCACGTGTACCCTCTACCTCGCCTGGGGGTGCCTGTGCAGGGTGACCCCCCTCACACTCAGATGTCCCCCCAGCACCACCCCGGCCCCATCCCCACCCTGCCTTGGTCACTGTCCAGCAACTGGGAACCAGTTTGCAATGGGGAGCTCCCAGTTCAGGGTCCCCACTACAATGGGAAGGGGTAATCCTGGTGACCACAGCAGGATGGGGCATTTTTGGGGGGCCACCCTGAAGCTGAACACACAGGGGGTGGCCCCCTGTAAGCCCCCCATCGYCAAAGCCCACGTGGACAATGCCAAACTGGGTGGGGGGAGCTGCTTGGGGCTGTGCCCCCCCAGGCATGAAGGGGTTAAGGGCCCCATCCAGCTGTGCAGTGCAGATGTGAGATATGCAGATKAGGCAGAGCAGGTTTTATAAGGCGGGTGCAGACCCAGCACCCCACAAAGCCCCAGTGCCACCCCCATAGGTAGGTGCCGCCACCTGAGGAGCTGCTGTTCTGCTCTGGGTGGGTGGGATTGAGGGGAGGCAAAGAGGGGGTTTGGGGAGCCTCTGTCCTGGCCTGAGGTGGTGGGATTTGGGATACAAGGAGGGGTAGGGGGATGCTGGGGTGGGGAGACAATGGGGAGCCTTCATCCCACTCTGAGGCAGTGGGACAGGGGGGTATTGGGGTCAGGGGGTTATTGGGAGCCCCTGCTTTTCTCCAGAGTGGTRGGAATGGCGGGAAAAGGAGGGAATAGGGAGGATACCTGGGTGGGAAATCCAGTGAGAGCCTCCATCCTCCTCTGGGGTGTTGGGATTGGGAGGAAAAAAGAGCAGGTAGTGGRGTGCTGGGGTGGGGAGGCCTCCAGGAGCCTCAGGAGGCAACAGGACCGGGGGGACAGGGATGGGGTGAGGGGGACAGRGGGATGGGAGTGGGCTGTGCTCCCTAACCACGCTCTCCCCACGCAGGCTCTGCTCCCCTCTCCGCGCTGTCCCGGGCAGGATATCATCGTATACTGTAAGTTGGCTATGAGACACTACAGTATAGATGATGTACTCCCCGGGCTGCACCGACCACCTCCCGCCGGCACCGACGTGGGACCGCGGCGTGGGGCACCAGGGGGCTGGGACACGGGCTCGGGGTGGTGCTGGGGAGGGTGGTGGGATGGGGCACCCCGAGGGGTGGGAAGCTCTGGACGCAGCYAGGGACCTGCGGCTGGCGGGGAAACCGTTACCATTACTGAGTTTAGTAATGGTAACGGTTCTGCCGACGGCTGGGTACACGGCACGGCACRGAATGGCGTGGAATGGCATGGCACAGACACGGTGATGGAGCGCTGGGGTCGGGCACAGAACAATAAAGGGCATTACAGAACCATGGCTCCGTCTCTCCTTCCTCACCACATCCCATGGGGGCTCCAGGCCTGGTGGGACTCGGTGACTGGGGTGGGCTGGGGGGCTCAAGGGTGCACTGGGGTGTGGAGTAGGACAGGGAATTTTGAGTAAATTTGGGCTTAGAAGGGCACGGGAGTACCCTGGGGCAGGGCTTTGCCTTGCAGGGGACACGGAAGTGCACTGTGGGGTATCACAGGGAGCACTGGGAAGAACTGGGAAGCACTGGGGTGTGTTGGGGAAGGCTGGGAGACTTGAGGAGCATTGGGGTGTAGTGTAGGGGGAGCRCTGGGATGAACAGGGTTGTATTAAAGAGGGGAACTAGGAGCACTGGGGCTCACTGGGGAGCACGGGGAGGTAGTCAGATGCATGGGACGTGTTGTAGGAGGCACTGGGCGTTCTGGGGTGCACTGCGATGGACTGGAAAGGGTTGTAGGGAGCATTGGGACACACTGGGGTAACACTGGAACAAACTGGTGTGTCTGTTGTAGAGGACACTGTGGCTCACCGGGCTGTGTGGTGGGGAACACTGGGAACACTGGGGACACTGGGAGCACTGGGAACACCGAGGGCACTGGGGACACCGCCCCAGTGTCGCCGCCTGCGCCGCGCGGCGGGGCCGGTAGGGGGCGCGCCCGCCACTGCGTCCCCGCCCCCGTCCGCTTGCATCCCACAACTCGCCGCGGCACAGCGGCGCTCTGGCACCACTCTCCCGCTCTCTGTGTCCCCGCGCTGTCCCCCAATGAGAGTGCGCGCCGCTCGCCTTCCCGGCGTGCCCCGCGGCGGGGCAACATGGCGGCTCCCATGGTYGCGGTCGCCGCCCGGGCCGTTCTCGGGCCCGCCGCGGCGGGGCTGTTCCGGCTGGRAGCGGGTACGGCGCGGCCTCGGGCGTGCTTTGGGGCGGCTGGGTGGGGGAGGTGGCGAGCGGGAGGCCGGGGCGAACCGGGACCAGCCCAGAGGCCTTGTGGCGGCGGGGTGAGCGCTGCCCGGGCGCTGCTTGTGGAGGAAGAGGCCGACGGGATTTTGGGCTGATTTCGGTACGCTCTCGGTATATTCTCTGTTGCTGGTGGTGTCCTTCCAGCTCGCCTCCCGGGGAGCTGCTGGAGCGGCAGCAGATCAGCGCTGGGCGGGATCGTGGGCATTCCTGCCGGCTGGAGCGGGAGCAGCTCGGCGCTGGGCGGGATCCCGGGCATCCCGGCCCGCTGGAGCGGGAGSARCTCGGCGCTGGGAAGCTTCCTGGGCATCCCCGCCGAGGTACCGCCCGCTGCCCTGGGCCAGCACCCGCCGCCTGTGGCCACCGACAAAGGTGAGTGGTGCCGGCTGCCGCCCCCTCCCGGGACGATCCTGACCCGCAGAGGGGTTTGGAAGCCTCCAAGCTCCTCCTTTCTTTGGCAGAGGAGCAGAAACGCTTGTTGGAGAATCGGCCCAACCAGCCCCAGAACCCTAAAGTGCTCAGAATCGCTATCATTGGTGCTCCCAACGCCGGGAAATCCACACTCTCCAACCAGCTTCTGGGCAGGAAGGTGAGGCTGTGATGGAGTTGGGGCTGTGAACTTGTGTTTTAGACGTATCTTGGCTGTGTAATGTGTTTAATTAATTCCTTGCAGGTTTTCCCAGTCTCCAAGAAGGTTCACACCACGCGGTGCAAGGCGTGGGGTGTCATCACACATGAGGACACTCAGCTGGTGAGTCCCAGAATTGCTCCCACCTGGACACTGGGCAGGGTTAGCTATCTGTATCCCATGTGAATCACTCCTCATTGTCCGGAGATAAGTGTTACCCTGACCTGTGACTGCTGGCAAACTTAAAACATTTGTTTTCCCTTTTTCTAGATCATTCTGGACACACCTGGGCTCACTAAYCCCTTAAAAGCCAAAAGGTACCACCACTGGTGTGGGGAGGGTCTTGCCTGTCAAGGGTTGATAAAACAGGAATGTGATTTTCACTGTGTGAAGTTTGTAAAATAGGAGTGAGAGGAATGTGTATTTTTAGCCTTATTTTGGTCTCCAGTTCTTTTTTTTTTTGTTGCAATTTCAGTAGCACACAGAGCCTGTGACATCCCTTGAGGCCTTTTGTGTTAGATTTTGTATATTTGCACATGACAAGGGATGTCAGAGCCCYTAAAGCAGCTTTGTGGCAGCTGAAATGTGGGAAAACACTGGTTTTCCTCTACTTTGAGGGGGAGGAACACAATTATAATCAAGTGTGTCTGGTTTACTCATTTGCACRTATATTTCAGGCATAATTTGGATGAAGCCATGCTGACAGACCCATGGGACAGCATGAAACATGCAGATTTAGGTGGGTTCTCAAGTCCTTTTGGATCAAACCAAATCCTTGTCTGCCAGACAAGTTCACAGCTGTGGTATCTGGGTGTTTGCTGGCAGCACAGGCAGCCCTGGGAGCATGGACTAGGAGGGAACAGCAGAGAGAAGGTTTGGAATATTGAGCTGAGAAGGGGATAAGGACTGCSTGGTGCCAAGGGCAGGCAGTTTGGGTTAATAATTGGGCTTGGATGTTGAGATTTATCACGTGTGATGTCATTAGGGTGACAGCTGTAAGCTGCATTTTGGTGTTTTGTCAGTTAAAACTCATCCTTTTGGCCCCTCCTGAGGAGGGGAGTGCCCACAGACTCTAAAGCTGCAAGTGAACATTCTGGAAAATGCAGGTTCATCCTATTTCCCTCCCTCTTTCCTGGCAGTSCTGGTTTTGGTGGATGTGTCTGATCACTGGACACGGAACTCTCTGAGCAAGGAGGTGCTGAAGTGCTTGTCTCAGTTCCCCCACATCCCCAGTGTCCTGGTTCTGAACAAGGTAAATCTTGCTTGTTCTTCCTGGTTTCCTCAGGCAGCACCTGGCATCAGCAGTGAGGGGTTTGAGGTCCCTGAGTTCAGGTGTGTTAAAGGACACTGCTGCTGTTTTAAATCCACCTGGGAAGAGGAGCTGGAGCCACATGGGGGTTGGCCAGGGAGAATCTCAGCAGAGCTGACAGTTTCTCAGTGTTTGGGCAAACTGTTGGCACTGCTGACACCCTCTGGTCACAAAACTGTCTTGTCTTGAAGCAGCTGCTACCCTGGGTGGTTTCCTCTGGCTCCTTCAGATCCAGGGCCCAGCTRCCCACCCTGTTTAGGACAAATCCTGACAAATCCTCTCTGTCTGACTTTAGGTGGATATACTAAAGAAGAAGTTTCTTTTGCTGGAAATAGTAACTGACCTAACAGAGGGAATTGTAAATGGAARGAAACTGGAAGTGAAATCTGCACTTAAACAGGATTCCAGTACTTTAGGAAAGTCTCMTCTTCAAATCACTCAGGCTTCTCCACCTGAAAGCAAGGTCCCAGGGTCTCCCTGTGGGCAGGAGAAAAATCAGGCCCAGGAAAGCTCTGGTTTGCACAAGAGCAGTGATGTGAGGGGTACTGAGTCCAGCCCTGGCACGGAAGAAGCCCAAGAGCCCAAGCACTGTGAACCCAAGGATCTAAAAGATATGAAAGGCTGGCCACACTTCCAGGAGATCTTCATGCTGGCAGCTCTCCGTGGGGACGAGGTGGATACACTCAAGGTAACTCCAGTTTGAACTTGTGTCACACCTGGAGAGTGGTGTGRGACCCCAGTACTGAGCCTCAGCTCCTGTGAGGAAGCAGCAGAACTGCTGTTCCTGGCCTGGGATGGGGGGAAAGCATCATGTGGGATGTGTCCCTGCTGCATCTCCAGAGTTTTCTGTACCAAACTCTCACCTGGGGCTCTCCAAACAGCAGCTTGTTCAGAACAATGAACCACCCACCGTTATCCTTCAGCTCCAGGGGTGCTGTGGGCTTTTGTGACTCMCACAGACAGCCTTAGGGAGGAGTTTCAGAGCTTCCCTCTCTCCTTTCCTTGCCCAAAATACCAACCCACTGCCCTGATGCCAGGCCAGCAGCAGTGTCCTCTCTGCAGGAGGAGCGCAGGGAGTGTTGGCACCGTGCAGGTGACACGTGGCAGCTGATGGGGGGTGTGTTGTGCCCACAGAGGTACCTCCTGATGCAAGCCAAGCCAGGCCCTTGGGAGTTCCACAGCGACGTCCTGACCAACCAGTCACCTCAGGAGATCTGTCACAATATCATCAGGGAGAAGGTCCTGGAGTACCTGCCCCTGGAAGTGCCCTATGGAGTGACTCAGGTGGGAAGCATGCACTTGCCCATGAGCTGTTTTACTGGAAATTTTCGGCTGTGTGATGAGAATCCTTTGTTTGATCTGTGGGATCTGCCAGGCTCTGTGGTGTGACTCAGTTCTCGCACCTCAGGTGCTGTAAGACCCTTTGTGTGCGTGAAGGGGCCACCCTTGTGTGCTGGTGTCTCCAAGGGGGTGGTGTTTGGGGTTCCTGAGGATTTTCCAGGATTGCTGAGTGCTCGCTTGCTGTCGCAGGTGACAGAGATTTGGGAGGAAGGAGAGTGTGGGGAGCTCTTCATCGTGCAGAACCTCTTGGTCCCAAGGGAGTCTCATAAGGTGAGGGAGGGAAGAAAGATGGGGTGCTGGGGAGGGTGAAGGGAGGTTCCCAATGTCCAGCACATGTGATTCCTTGCTGTGATCCACTCTCCCTCTCTTTTGGGAAGAGCCATGTACCCAGTACAGGCTGTTCAGTAGCAACTTACACCTTCCTGAAGTTGCCTCGTGGTTTGATGTTGGAATTTCCCTCGTTGCTTCTGTGGCTGCACTGTTCTCCTGGGCAATGTGAGGGTGAGTTTGATGGTGTTCTCTCTGGGTTTTGCCACAGAGGATGTTGATTGGAAGAGGAGGAAAGGTCATCAGCAGGATTGCTCAGGAGGCTGGCCAGGACCTGATGAACGCTTTCCTGTGTGACGTCCACTTGAAGCTCAAGGTGGAGGTGAAGGGTTGAGCCCTTTGTGTGCTTTAATAGCCCTTGAACGCTCTGATCATGTGGAGAAACCAGTCCTGGGGGTATCTTGGCACTTTTGTTCAATCCAGAAACAGAGGGTGATGGAATCACTACAGTGGGCTGAAGTGGGATATATTATTCTTTGGGGAATGGCCCAAATGGAAATAAAATCTGCAGACCTTCTCTGGCATCTGAAGTGGGGACAGACACTGGACAATCAGCTGTACCCATGATTCTGGTACTGCATTTCCAGAGCTGCCACCCACTTCTTTTGGGCTGTGTCTCACGTCCCTGCTCTCACGCGTTTGTACCTGGAAGTTCAGGAGCGTCTCCTGCCTTTTAGCAAACAAAGGGTTGCAGTGGAGGATTATCAGCACTTTTGTTATCTCTTCTGAAGGCTGAATCACTCCTGGTCATGCAGGAGGACAAGGCTAGCCCAGCCCAACATGGTCTCATGTTGGATTTTCTCCCTGCCCTGTTGAAGTTGGTGGGTTTAGGGAGTCAGTTTTAGGGGTTTGCTGGCAGCTGGAACATCTGTAATGCCTGAAAGGCTTGTCTGTCATGCAAAACCAGCATGGACCCACTTTTTTAGGTATTTGAGTAGTTTATTGGATCAGAGTTACTTCCACRTCCTCACTCTTTGCACCAAGGTCACAGGTACAAACATAGAAGCTGTTGCAGCCCAAGAAAAGCCCAAAGTGGGAACAGCAGTGGGTTCTGCAGCTCCRGTGTAACAGAGTGTTGGGGATGGAGAGCACCTGGCACGGGTGAGGCTGAAGAGCTCTGCAGAGCCTTTGGTGTAGTGGAGCCTGGACCTGGTGTTTGGGGCTTGTTTTGTCTCTGCCTGTGGCTGTGCTCAGGTGTTTGGAGCACTGGGTACCTTCTTGCCAGAAATCCAGGTAAATCTCCCTGTGCTGGTATAAATTAACATCTCTGAGGGGGAGATCCCAGCAGGGAAGAGAGTGGGAAGGGTCTGGAACCCAAACCTGCTGAGCCAGTCCTTTGCCYCTCATCCCTCTGTGGTTCAGTGTGAAAGATGCTTTTCCCGTCTGCTGAGGGATTCTGCCTGGAATGTGAGATCATCTGAAAACCGGGTTGGGAAGCCTCCAGGGAGTGTCCTTCCTTGTCTCCCAGGAGCAGGGGGTGCTGTGGTCCCTTGAATGCTGCTGTCCAACTTTTGTATTCTTGCAATAAAATGAGGTCCCAGCACAAGTGATTGTTCTCTCCTTTCTTCCTCCCTGGCAGCCTGACCTCCCGGCCACCACCTTCCCTCTGTTTTATTCCAGCTCAAACCAGGACMCTTTCATGTCATTCCTACTTCCCAGCTGAGCTTAGATCCCGTTTCCTGAGCTGTGGCTTCTGAAGGTTACACCTTGTGGGGGAAAAAACTGGGTAAGCAGGGTTGGAGGGGTCTCATGGGATGGGGCACAAGGGGAGGCTGTCCCCTGTGTGTGGCTGTGTCATGAGGGGGTCAGGGTCCCGCTGTGCTGCYCCAGAGCTTCATCCCAGGCTGCTTCCAGGAATGGAGCAGAGCGCTCAGAGCAACAGCCAGTCCTGGGGGTGATAGAAATGCTCCTGGCAGGGGAAGGGGTGAAGTCTGTCACTTTCCTGACCTGCAGCTCCTTAATGAGCTTTGATAATTAGGTTAATTATCCCAGTGCAAACTGCCACTTTCCCTGTGGTGGAAAAGAACTTCACAAAGGACTGACCCCAGGTGGGTGGGGGGTGTCTGTCGAGACCTCGGTRTGGGCAGCGCCAGAGCCACGGTGGAGCCCCCTGTGTGTCCCCCACTGTGTCCCACTCTATGTCTCCTTCGTGTCCCCCACTGTGTCTCCTTCCTGGCCCACCCACGCCTCCCTGTCCCCTGCCCATGTTCCCACTTCCCCTTCGTGTTCTCCCTGTGTCCCCCTCATGCTCCCCCATCATGGTCCACCCATGCCCCCCCTTTGCCCCGTGTACCCCCCGCGTCCCCACCATGTTCCCCCTCGTTTCCCCCATATGCCCCCCCCGCGTTCCCCTTCCCCCTTTGCCGTCCCCGCCACGTCCCCCCGCGCCCGCCGTTCCCTGCACTACCCGCCGTTACCGGCAGGGGGCGGCGCGGCGCTGCCCCTCCCTCTCCCCCGCCTCCCCTCCCCGCCGTGTCCGCGGGGCCGCGCGTGCGCGGGGCGGGGCGGGCGGCGCGCGGGCCGCGCGTGCGCGGGGGCGGCTGCGCAGCCAGCACGGCCGGGGCGGGCGGCGGCGGCGGCGGCGGGGCCGGGCGGGCACAGCGGCGGCGGCGCCATGAGGCCCGGGCAGGGGCACCGAGAGTAAGTGCGGAGCGGCGGCAGCGGCCCCCGCCGCCACCTCCTCATCCTCCCGCTCCCCCCGCGGCGCGGCGGGACCGCCGCGSTTCACCCCCCCACCCCCATTGTCCTTCCCCGGTGTCCCCTCCCCCCGCCCGCTGAGGCATCACCGGTGTGGCGACCCGCCCCCTGTCGCGACACCCGCCCGCTGTCGCGACACCCGCTCCCACCCCGCCTCCCCGGGGTCTCCGCCGCTCAGCGCGGAGCTCCCAGGCCCCCCGGTTGCCCCGGCGCCCTCGTTACCTGTCCCTGGGTACCACGCACACGGCTGGGATCGCGATAGTGCGTCAGCCGTCGCGACAGAAGTGCCGTCAGGGGGAAGGRGGGATTGCGGTCGCAGTGCGAGCACATCCTTTGTGTGATTCTTTCCCAAGAAAAGTGTCTTTTTGCAAGAGAATCGCTGGCTGGCTTGGGTCGGAAGGGACCTTAAAGCCCATCTCGTCCYAGCCCCTTGCCATGGGCAGGGAACAGGTATCGTCAATAAATCATCCGTCGTTTTTATTCCCTACCAACCAATTTTCCAAGTGTCTTAAGAAGAACAAGAAGAAGAAAACTGCAGAGCTGGACTCCYGTGTTCTCAGTCCACTCGTGCAGCGAAGTGCTGAGACGGTTTTGGTTCTGCAGCGTGTGAATCTCCCTGAGCAACACCTGCGAGGGCTCACAGATGTCTCTCACCCTGCCTTGGTATCACTAGGTACAAGTTTAGGATAAATCACAGATGCAGGTCGATCAGTTCAATCAGAATTTGTTCTGCTCACTACAGTCCTTAGTTTTTCTTTAGTCACAGTCTCAAGAAAACGTAAGTTTTATCTGGAAAACTTTTTGCAGCGATACTTTTTTCCTCTTTATTGCACAAACCCGGTTCTTTGTTGCCCCGGTCGCTGCGGGAGAGGAGGGAGCTGGGAGCTCTCAGGAGATGAGGTTGGGTTCCTAAGTGATGTCATTTGTGCTGGAGCAACGATGGTGACTTTGTGATGGAATAAATCCTCCTGGACGTGTCGGGGCTTCATGATTTGTGTGTGTGTGTGCACTGTGGAAACTTCGTCTGATTCAGCAGCCGCCTGAGAAAATTCCGTGCTCGGTGCTCCACGGGCAGTGAGGGAAGAGAGTGATGAGAGTTGCATTTTCCTTTCAGCCTATATATTTCTGATCGGGGCTTTTCTCTGCTTAAGAACTTGAACTTCAGTTGGAGTCTGTTCATTTAAGTAGGCACATAAAGCAGTGGGGAAGGATGATGCTCAAGGGTCTTTCAGATACCAGAAGCAGAGAGCGCAGRGTTTTGCAGCCCAGAGAGTGAAGGATGCAGGGAGAGCATTCAGGTGGGTCTGATGTCCTGTAAAGCCAGTCCAGAGGGTCTGGAAACTCGCAGGGGAAAAGCAGTGATAAGAGAAAGCAAACTTGAAAGCAAATGAACTCACTATTAATTTTTAGCAGAGGAAGGTTTGGATCGAAAGCGAGTGAGAGTCAGAGGGTAAGGTTTGTGATTAACACAGAATCTGAGCTTTCATGGAGAAGTGCTGCCATAAAAGAAAGGCTGTTTATTTTCCCAAATGATGTTTACACTGGGTAGCATTTCTGAGGGGAAGAAATCAGAATTGCCCCTTGTCTGGGGGAGCACAGGTCGAGCGGGAGCTGGAAGAGCAGTTGATGAATTGGCTGTAATTCACAGGCATCGCTTCAAATATTTTCAATATTTCTCAACTATTTTAAGAAGCTGTATTGAATTCCAGCCCAASCAGCCTGATAGTCTGGAGAGAGAGGAAGGATGCATATTGCTGGAGCAAGAATTAAGCAAAAATAGATAAATCTGACATAATGGATGACAAGGGAAAGCTGATTGCTGAAAGATGCTGGCATGCTCTGTTTTTGCATGCTTGGCATATATTCTGTTGTGTTACATGGCTTTTGAAGTGCAAAAAAAAAGGAAATCTCATTTTGTGCTGAGATAAAAGAAAAGGCAGGTGCTTAAATTCTGTTAAGGATCAGCTTTGATACTGACATGAAGTGGTGACCTCGCTTGCGTTTACCCCTCTGTCATTTTGTGAACGTCTCAATTGAATAAATAATTCACTTAGCACCAAATAAATGCCATTTAATAAGATGGTATTTTTGATCCCTCTTTCACTTCACATTGCAAACACTTTCACACTTTTTCAGCTTGAGCACAGCCTGGGGTGCTATTTCTGTTAATAACATTAAAAATATGTTGGAGAATGTCCACATAGTATTGTTTTTTCTCCAAATGTGAAATTAAGGAGCCGTTGTGTTCTCTGCTGCTTGGATATTTGCCTTCATTTAAGCCTTGTTTGTATTTGTTTCAAGTTGTCCTCTGATAGATAAGCTTTTATATCTATGTTTGCTTCTGGGAACTGTTACCAGATCAAGAGAAGAAGTAAGGATTTTTGTCAAGGACTGAAGTATCTATATTTCCCAGAAGCTCAGACAATGTGCAGGAGCCTAAGCTTGTGTCATCTCCTACACTTGCTGAAATGCCTGGATGTGAGATAGAAACTTTTATTGGTGTTTCCAGTGCAATACTTTGGTTTTTCACATTGGTTTGTCCATTCATCCTTATTCTTCAATTTTGACCTTGACTCATTACTGGCCAGCTTCTCTAAAGCTTGGTAACTTCCAGGATTCAGGGATTTATGGAATTGCTAAGTGCACCATAGACAACGTAGCCACAACCTGGCTTGCTTGAGTTATTTAACAGATGATCAGCACTTTTAAATAATTGCTTTAAGAACATGTAGTTCACTGAAATGCTACACCCAGCAGGTGAGTAACAGGTCACACCGTTGTGTAGTACATTGTATCCAGGGCCTGCTGACTCTTCCAAGGCTGTTTTTGGGGTAAGATGCCCCTGAGGATGAGTAAAGGTTTCAGTTTTCTGCATCTGTAATGTGTCTTTCATCCCACGCTTTCCAATTTTCAGCGTTTTAAATGTTTAAACAATTTTAAATGTTCTCAAACTAGGAAGTGAAGTGCATAATTGAATTTTTTATTCCTTGTGTGGTATGCCACATTCCCATTTTCCCATTGTATTTTGTGACTCGTGTTAAAATCTTCACCACACAGATCTTGGAGCAATTTTTTCTTTTAATTGCAGATCGTTACTTTGACTGTGAATGCTAAAATGAGTTTGTCACACTATTCATCTTTTTTCTTTCTAAAAAAAAAATAGCTTTCCAAATACTGATTGAGGAACAGAGCTCCTGAACAGGCGTTCTGCTGGCTGACACCCAGAAAAGTTGTTCTGAACTTTACCCAAAGATATTTTTCCAAGGGGTTGTATTCTTTCGAAAGCTGATCTTACTATCCAAGCAAGGCATGGCTTGGCCTTGGTTGTGCCTACACCTGGAGCTGACAGACATCTCTGTGTTCATCTGCTGCTGGTTTCTGTGTTTCTAATAATTTGATTTAAATTAACACTTAAAAATCCAGCAGCTGTAGCCCATAGCTGATCCAACTTCATAGATCCTATAGATCCCTTTTTCCTTATATTAGAATATTCTGTCTGGGTGTCTCTCTGTGCCTCCCCACTCACTCTGTGTTTATTCTGCTGTTGCTATAATTATTCCCCCATTGTGCTCAGGAATTGTGCTTCGTTTATGTATTCCCATTGCTTAAGTTGTTTATACTGTGTTTGGAGATTAGTCCAAGTTTCCAGGGTTTGTGAAGAAAATGGTGATATTTCGTTCTTGGAATAATTTCTCAGGAATGTAGTTTGGCTGCAGCGTGGCTTTGGTAGGGAATAGTGGGGGTGTAGCAGTTGGGGATGAAAACTGGGAAAGATTTTTCATGTGAATTCCCGAGTCCCGTGCAGGGATTCTGGAGTGCTTGGAATGCGTGGAGCAGTGGAACTGTCTGGGTTGTTGATGTATTTAGAGATAACTGAACTGCTCCAGGCTTTTAAATAGATGCATTGATGGGTGTACTGGAGGGAAATGTGTTAGAAAACAGGTTCTCTGTAAATGCAACGTGTCTGAGGCAAACCTTTGAGTACAATTCTGCTGAATTAGGTGACAGATCCTGCCTCCAGCAGGTGTGGGCTCTGTAGGATTTTGGGTGGGCAACGAGTGCGAGCGTTTAATTTCTTACGATGTCTGTAGTAAAGGTGATGAAGAAAAGGTGAACCACGAAAGTGCAGCTATTTTTAGTATTAAATAAAAAAAAAGCAGTCAAAAAATTATCTACTAAGTGATACATTGCTGACGTCTGTAGTGCAGCCAACCCAATTAAGGTGCCGTGTATTGTTTCCAGCAGGATTCTGATTGTTTCTAATTTGGGAACCACGCGAGAGCAAGTGGAAATAGGTGAAACGCCGTGCTCTGCTATTCAGAGTGGATCTTGCATCCAGCTGTTTTCTCTAATTTCACTTCTCCTACTGGGACATTGTCCCTGACCTGGCTAAGGTGGGAGCCACGTGCAAAAAAAAATTTCCTACGTGTTTTTATTGATAAAATATCACATAATTCAGCATTGAGCGCCGTGGAYTTTTTTCATTTCCTGACCACAGCATATCCTTTGCTGTATCCTGCTGTCCCTCTCCTTGCCTTCATGTTAAACTTGGAGTGTGCATGTTGGAGGATGTGTGTCTCACAGTCCTGCCCTTTCCTGTGGCTGTCCCCTGCCACTCATTCTGTTCCTCTCTGTAGGCAGTTGCAGCATGGAAAATGCTTTGAAAAATACAGTAAGGTGACTGTCTTGAGCCAATACACACACATATATGTATGTATATATATATAGTTTAAATTCTGTTGGWTGGAAATAGCATTGTATGAACCTTTTTCAAAAAAATTATGCAGATGCTCCCACTCTCCAAAGTAAACTTCCTCCTCTGCTAATCTTTTTTTAAATCTGGAATGAAAAAAGCATATCTTCTTAACATCTGGGAAGGGGAGCCTTTCATGCCTACTTTATCTTTTTTTATCCAGCATTGTTCTTCCTTCATCCTTCTATTCTGGCACTGGTTTTCTTAATTTTTTGTCTTCTAAGCTAGAGGAATGTCATGTGCTTTGACTTTGTTGTGGACAGGGAAAATTAGGGATTTGCTCGCCYTTCTCTTCCAGCTCATCAGTGTGTTCTGATTCTGGGTTGGTTTTTATTTTCCTCAGCTACAGCAAAGCCTTCAAGCTTTTGCCTCGAATGGGGATGTGTTCCTGGAGCTGGTAATTCGTGCATCCCTTGACTTTAAATTGTTCACAGCTCTGCCGAGCATTTGTGAATGAGCGTGGAGGAGAATCAATATGTGAAGAAGCCAGAGTAGGGGAGGGAAAACAGCTCTTCCAGCACCTTTTCCTGGTCACACCATTGCCTGATTTAGTTTTTGTGTCTGTGAACTCTTTAGTGTTTAAATTTAGAAATGGATTGTTTTGGAGCAAGTCACTTTTAAGATCGTTTCCAGGAGATTTGTGTGTAATTTAATCCCATTCAGGTTTGCTGCTCTCTGATCTGCTTGTTCTGCAAGACTTCAGGTTCTCTGTTTCCCTATGCCTCTCCCACTATTTTCTACAAATCTGTTGGGTTTTTTTCCCAGTCAAAACAGCAGCATTTATGAATCCTTTTATACTTTCTCTATTCCCTGTTTCTGTTCATTGACAAGGTGGTGTTTGTTATAATAACTTGAAGGTTTAAAAAATGTAGCTTCAGTGTCTCTGAGGGATCTCATTAGTGATTATTATTCAAATACTCTAGAAATTGAATGTGTGTACTTTAGAAAGTAGCCTGAATAATAATTTTAGTATTTTTACTGTCTATTCTCTTACATTTACTATTAATTTCCAGCACAGTTTAGTTTAATATTTCAGGGCATCTTTCTATTTAGACCTGAAGTTGCTGAGTGAAGTTGCTGATGAAGAACCAAAAAAAAAATCTTCTCAAAATGTGACAGTCCAACATAACATCTCAAGCACTTACTTTTAGGTCGAGACAGGAAAGAATTAAGATTTTTCCATACTTCCATCTAGTGTGCATGAGGAAAATTGCATCCGTGGCTAAATTCCCAGCCATTCTCCTAGCAGTTCCAGTTAGGCAAGGATCATCTCATCCACTGGTCTTTGTTAAGCAGTTGCTGCTGATGAACTGACAGGTTTGAGAACCAAGTATTTATGTGGTGGTACCTTTGCAGTGTCCATAAAACGGTGATGTGTGAAGTTTGAGAAAAATCACCTTTCACCATGTGGTGTTCGTGCTCTCCTTCACTGTGTTCTGCTCTATTTACTTGTCACTCCGTGCTAGGATTTCAGCTGCTTGATTTATGAATTATTGCTATTGAAATAAAATTAAAGTGGCTGTTCAGTTATTTAAGAGCCAATTAAATCTGATTTTATTCTGATGTAACATTTCCAGTGAAAGGGCATAAAAGGCAGTCTGTGGAGGAAAGTTAGATCTAAAAATGGTTAGTGTTTATTTTTTATAATCTGTCCTTTCGACAGCTTGACTTGCCAAATAGAATCCTTTGCAGTCTCACAGCAGTGAGTGCAGATGTTAGAAGTTACTCTGTATAAGAAAATAAAACAGGTTTGGTGTTTTCAGTGATCCTGTAGAAACCTTTAGCTGTGGCTGCTGGTTGGAGAATGTATCCAACCAGGAGAAAGGAATTTGCAGCGCTTTTGGAGAATATAATTTATTTACCAGCCTTTGGTGACTTTGAAAGGTAGAAACAAAGGGTCTTTTGGGATGAACATTTCTCAAATCACGGGCTGTGTTGTCCTGAGGGATCAGTGTTAGAATTAGTTGAGTTTCCAGTATCAGATTGTGCTAATTACTGCCAGGTCCCTGCTCACAGGGGACACTGAGGACGAGATGCTTTGAGAAGTGCAGCCCGAGAACCTCGTTCATGCACGGACAGACATGGGTTGTTTGTGTGGTCTTGGGGAGCAGAATTCACTCTTAGAGATCTGGTGTGGCGTGAACACTCCAAAAAACTAAAGTCAGCAGAAGATATCCTGCCAAGACTCATAGTCCTGAATTTAAATAGCTATAAATACAGCAAGTGGAGAAGGAGCAGGTACTTTTCATTATGTGTGGCAATTAAAATGTGTCTCCTGATAGTGGTATTTCATATTAGGGGAAATGACAGTGCCAATCCCAGTTTTATTCTGACAATTTCACACTGTACATGATGTCTTCTGTGGGCATGGAGAGTGCTGGCTGAGCCTATTTTGATATGAAGAGCCTGGTTTGCCTTACTTTTTATTAAAAATAAATCATATTGATGCGGATGTAATTTTATTTGTGACTAGACAAGCCTACACTAGCCAGCTCTCAGGTTTGTGGCGTCTGTCTCCGACAAGATCTTAGATATGGAGAAAATGATTTATTTTAGTATCCAGTGCTTAGATAAAACTCTGGTTTTTTGCAGATGGCACTGAAAGGATAACACAGAGCTCAGACAAATTTGTATAAAGCACCATGTATTTCTACCTGAATCCAAATCTTCAATACATCAGTAATATTGGGGTTTATATTTTYGTGATAGCCTGGGGTTTTTTGGTATATATCATCAATTGCTGAGTGTAGAGGTTGGTGGGGATGGTGTACTCTGGTCTGGCTGCTCTGTGCATCTATGAGGGTCCTTCCAGCTGCCCAGCCCAGCACCTTGAAGAGCYGTTGGGAATTGTCGAGTTGATATTGGAGAATGCTTCGGGTTTTTGGGATGGAAAACATTCAGAGCAGTGCAGAGCAGGAGCATGAGGGTGCTCAGCTTTTTGGAGAGGGTTGGAGATGGTACAGGTGTTTGGGAGGGACCTGCTCCTCCCTCAAAGGCTTTTATAAAACACTTTAGTGGAGCACAATCAAATTCTGATAGCGGCATTAATTCTAAATAAGTGTTTGCTAAACAACGTTAATGGATTTAAAATGTTTTTCGRAATAGTTATTAGTCCTTCAGTCTCRTATGGTGAAGGGARTTTTGTCTCGATGGGGGGCTGCCATTTTAATGCTTCCTGGCAGGAGGCCTATTTTGATCATGCAAATTAGGTTGGAAAAAGTAGGCTAAGCCATTAAAAAGTAGGAGAGATCATGAAATTTTAAATTTTTAAGGTGACTGTTTTTCTAATTATTAACATTTTTTGTTATCATCGTTTGCATATGTCACTTCATTTCCCTTAATTCTCGTGTCCTCATCCCTTAACTCTGACAACCTCAGTGCTGGTTGCTTTTGCATCCACAAATGGAAACCGTAGTCCATTGGCTATTTTATTCCCAGCAAGGTGCTTGGAAATATTGCCACGTGGTGTGTTTTGTTGTATAATTAGAAATGCGGATACAGGCTTTTTTTCTTGCACCATGGTTAATTTTTTCCTATTCCGTTAACATTAATAGAGACTGAAGGTTAAACTTGGCTTACGTAAACTCCGGGTATTTGCAGGGTTCTTGTTGGCAAGGGAATTCATTCTGGAAGTGGGAAAGGGGCACATGGGCGAGGACTGGAGACAGTGCCCCGAAAGGCAGGATCTCAGGTGGGAAGACGCCAGGGTTTTCACCAGGATCTCTTCAGGGTTTTCACCTTCCCCACCAGTTTCTGGGCAGGAGGATGGAGTGCCACGGCACTGATGGAACACAGGATCCCTCCGGGGGTGTGGGGAAGAGCCCCCTGTTCCCCCCATGAGCCACGTGGATCCTGCATCCTGCAGGAGCACTGCAGCCCATCCCTCCCGTCCCGCTCCTCCGGGCAACGAGTGCGTCGGCAGAATAACTGCCTTGGTGCCCATAGGCTTGCAAGCTTCATTTAGTCCTATTAATTTTTAATAGAAAATGAAGCCAGCGTACTTTGAACATGACTTTGCTGTGCCCAGAAAGACCCTCAGCTTGTGTTTGCTTTGGAGCAYTGGATCTTGCAGGAGCGAGATGGGGGCTCAGAGCTCAGGGATGCTGTCACCTTCAGCAAGTACAGTAGCAGTGCCCTGTTCCACATCAGTGATCACAGATGCTGGTTGGATTTCAAATGCCTGTCTCTAAAAGGGGTGTTGGGTGTGCCATGCTTGGATAAGTGGAGGGGAACTTGGGATTTCCAGCTGAAAATGTGCAACAAGTGTATTTGTGTCGATTAGCACCGTGCTGAGCCGACTGGAGTCTCATGAAAAATGCCAGCAGTTGAATACCAGTTTTACAAGGACTTCAGTAAGTATTAATTTATGCAGCTTAAGGGTGATGTTGTGCAAAAAAAGGCATATTTTTAATTGCCATTTTCAGCTTTGCTACAGTTGATGTTCTGCGGCCTCCAAAACAGTAAACTCGAAACAGGAAGGTCGACTCTTGGAGCTGATGGTATCTTTGTCCTTAAGAGAGGTTCTGGGAAAGTAAGCTGCATTCCTTAGCTCTTGCAACCCTTTTTAATTGTTTTTTCTCACAACCTTAGCCTGATCTTATCACCTAAGTAATTGTTGCATCATATTTGCTTTATTCTCCCTACTGAGAAGCCAGATAATTGCTTTATACCTTTTAGTGGAAAGTGTTTGGGAAGCCTCTTACCTCCAGGATGTAAATGAGCAGTGCAGCAACTATTGCAACACTTGCATTTCTCCCATTTTTCTGGAGCTGGATGGGAATCAAGCAGGAGGAGGCCTGGATGGCTGGCACCTTTTCTAGAATTGAGCAGCAGCCATAAAGTTACTTGGTGTTTTAARCCCCATCATAAAAAGTAAAGCTGCTAGCTCTGCTGTGCATTGTGTTTGGTATATCTCATCTGCGGGAATATTCAGCCAGACTTTTCCTTATGAAGTAGTATTGTAGGGTATTAATTATTTATAGTCAGTTTAATTCTTCTTTCTTGCATATTTAATTGTAATAGCCTGCTGTATGTCACAGTGATTTCCCAGAAGAACTGTACACCAAAGGCAAACCATTCAGGTATATAGTCTTAAATGCGTCCGTGCCGATCTTTGTTGTTTAATTTTGGAGCAGAGTGGGGTATTATCAGATGTTTCTTGCAGGGAAACAATTATGCAAAATCATGATTTTGCTTAATCTTTCCAGCTGAAATTTTCAAGCTGAAAAAGCTGGTTTGATTTTCACTGATGACGTTTACRTTGTCTTGCTTATTATATGAGGAAAAAATGCTTAATGGGAGGGAGGACGTGACTTTTGTTTTCTTCTCTGAAGCAGGGGAGCCTTTATCAAAGACTTTGGAAGTGTCAATCGATTCCTTGCAGAAGATGAAGGAAGGGAATAAGATTTTTATTGAGTTTTCTTCAGTGATCAGAATAGCAATGCCAAATGCTTGTGTGATTAAGATTTTTTTAAACATTTTTTTTTTAACGACTGGGATGGGCTCTTAGTGCTTGATGTGAGAAAATATTGGAGGCACAGGAACTGCAAATGCATTCACAATTTGATTTGCATTACCCTCCTTCCAGAGCTGTTTCACGCTTGTAAGACACTTGGTGAAGCCGAATCCCTCGTGTTTGGAGAGCAGGATTGTTCTCGGAGATATACCGTAGGAGTTTAAACTTCTGAAAAATCTGTTTACAATGTGTCTGAACTGGAGGACAGAGGACACAGTAGAGACTGTTATCTGTTTACTGCTCAGATAAGGAGGTGGAATAGATTGCTGGCCTGTTTCTGAACTCTGCTTAATGAATGGTTGCTAGGCAAATTGCATCTCAATCAGCTTAATCCTCAAGATGTCATTTACAGGTCTGCTCTTTGTGAGGGCCAGAACCGTGCGCTTTCAAACTGCACAGGCCAGAAATTGCTAGCAAAGCAGCTTAGAATAGCTTGTTCAAAAATTCAGTGTACATGTGCTGCTGAGCTGCCCAATTTAAAGTGCCTGTTGTCGCAGGGCCGTCRCTGCCTGGCCATGCGCGAGATGAGGCGTGCGGTGATAGACAGGAGGCAGCAGCATCCTTAGCACCGTTTCTGGATCAGCACAGCCCACACCACCACGTTTTGGCACTGGATTAACGTGAAAGAAAGCGTTTCTAAATGGGGACTGCACTGCTGACGTGATGAAAGGTATTTCTGCTTTGGCTGAGTGCGCTCAGAGCCGGGTGTGATGTCGGGGTGTGTACGTGGGACATGGTTAACAGGTGGAAATGGGAGGTGGTGTCACCTGGCACGGGACAGGGGGCTAGGGCTGGCCTTGGTGAGAGAGCTGTAGTCGGGAGAGGGCACAGGCTGGTTGTGTGAAAGCTCCATCCTGCCTCTGGAACGTTGGACTTTCTCCCGCGGCATCAGGCGAGAGCCAATTAATCGCATATGCTGGCATGTGGGATGCCCACATACATTAGGCTCATGGTGTAGTCCAAAGGAAAAAGTTTCCTAATATAGTTAAGCTTTAACAGTCCCTTTGTAAAGAAAGATAACAAGATACTTGTTTTTATTGGTTTCCCATGACAGCARTTAATCTTGTTGCGGGCAGCGCATTGTTCTTTGCATGGCTACACCTTCCTTTCCTTTGAAATACATCCTCTGAATGCTGTGTGTCATGACACCAAACRCTGTAAAGGCAAACTGGAAAAGACTGGACTTGTTGAATGCAAAAGACGTTTTAGAACTGTTCATGGTCACCGTGTGCTGATATGAAATGTCCTTCACGTGACACGGTTATTAAAAGTACAGGTGTAACCATAGTGTGTGAACTTTGCAGTGCTTGCGTAGTTGGGACGTGTGCAGCTTTTGTGTTATTCAAAAACTGTTTTTTTAGGAAAAGATGGCATTAAAACATTGAGAGCCTCTCCAGATAAAACATAAATAAAATATTCCACCTCAGTCACCAGCAAAATGACAGTGGTGCTTGCATCTTTACACTGTGGATGGGAAGAGGGCTGTCGAACAGAAGACTTTGTGATCAGAGAGTGCTTTTCATGCAAATGAAGATTTTATTRCATGCTGCTGAATCAGGGGCTTGTGTAGCGAGAACAGCACAGAAGTGATAAGATCACTTTGTCATAGCTTGAAATTTTGCCCAGCGTGTCTTTCAGATTGCTGAAACGGGCAAGAAACACTCTTGTTAAGGGCACAGCAGTAACTGATAACAATATTTGGGGGGCAGGGCTGTTGTTTGGTGGTAGGGTCTGTCTGCAGGGGTCTGCCACGTGTCCACAGCACTAATTGCAAAGCAAGGAGGAGCCGCAACCTGTAGGTCACCCTGTGCGGCAGCAAAATCCTAAAAGCTCCTGTTCCTGATGGGATCCCTGTTCTGCTGTTGGTGGATGGGCATGCAATCTCCTCTCTGCTGCAAGCCAGGAGCTGTTAGCATTGGTCAGAGCAGAGTTGTCCATCCTTTTGGCTGGGATAGCCTGTGTTGCCCATTCCCAGGTTGTGCAGGGGAATGCTATGGTGCTGTATTTTGCTGCAGAGGGCACCCGTCCAGGACTGCCTCTGTTGGGTTTTCCTTTTGTATTTGTTAGCTAATATCGTCTTCCCAGTGTCCTTCTTTCATGGTTAGAACCGGTTTGGTTTAATGAGGGCTGTTGTTGCCARCAGGGGAGTGGATGTGTGTGGTGGAAGAGGGATCTAAATCTTCCCCTGCAGATGGGGAGCGTTCAGCATCCTGAYGTGACCTTGGTGAAAGTTCTCTGGCATGTTACTTTCCCTCTTTATTTATCTCCTTTGCTGTGTAGCAGCTTTGCTTCCAGGGAAGTGTCTGAGCTATTGGAAATCTGTCCTCTCTTCTCTTCCTCTCTCCAGGGACATTGTCAGCGTAACACCCAAACTACTTAGATTGACGCCTGAATATTCTGCTTTTGCACAATCAGGAGGCATTCAGTGAAGTAGAAAGAGGAGAAGATGTGTAAGATTTAGGACTGACATTTTTAGATGCTTTCCAGTCCATAATTTTGGTAAGGAAGATCAGAGACTTCCTTCCCATGGGATGCCCCTGTATGTGTGTGTTGATCATCCGAGTGTACAGCACAGGGGAGAAACATTCTTAGCAGCCATCAGATTGCAGTGTGGGGCTGTTCATATTTCAGATTCTTATCTGCAGAGTCTAGGAACAAAATCCAACCCTGCATATTCCTGGAGAGTTTCAGAGCAGTAGGATGGAACCTTTTGCCTGTTTTTCTCATGCAAATTATGGGAAGGATTATTCAGTGTTTAAAATCTGGTTTATACTGGCTTCTGAATTTCATTTAAAATAAACATCTGGAGAGCTTTTTGATCTCCTGTGCAAGACTGTTGTCTGCCTTGCTCGTTAAAATGACTTCTGCTTAATTTTTAGTGAAAGGCAAAGACCTAGATGGTTTCAGCCCAGAGGCAATCTAAATGGTTCCCCTTCTGCAGTTAGAAATTTCCATGAACAGATATTTAAAATCCATTCCCTTAGGGAATTTGGCAGCAAATCTGTTTCTTCCATGCTGCACTTTGGGGTCTGCAGGGCTGCTACCTGTAGTGCCATTTGTAGTTCTGCAGAGCCTCTTTCTCCCAGTGCTGAGCACGTGCTGGAGCAGATGCTCCATTCAAGAATTATGGTCTTGTCCCTTTGCAGATTGCAGTCCAAGGCCCTCCTTGGGAAGATTGCCACAGTGTGCTGGTATCCCACAGCCAGAGAACTTGGAACAGTGTCTCACAGGGAGTAATCAGTGATTTATTCAAGTAGCCATTACATTTGGAGTCTGTTTTCTGTGATTTGACAGGAGCTCACTCCTCTGCTCTTCACTGGAGACTGGAAACCTGTGCCCATGGTGAGTGCTGGCTATGTGCTTCCTGGGACTTTCTGGCTTTGAAACAGATTCCTGTTGCTCTTTGCAGAGCCTGAAGCAGTGATCTGTGCAGGCAGTGTCTGCAGAGCAGGAGTGACTTTACCTCTTTGTTTTTTCTCCAAATTTTTATCTGTGTGGGATCAGCTGGTCCCACATAGTGTGTGAAGTAGTTAAATGCTACCCTGCATCTATAAGATGTGATTTCCCCCCCTCCTTTCTAGTCTCTTTGATCAAATCAAATAAAAACGCAGCGCTTTCATTTCTAGTTTTATAGTTTCAAAGACAATCTCTTGACGTGCTCGAGCAGTCTGGACCCGAGTCCCTTTTTTCCTTAGTCCAAAGGCTCGCTGTGTCTTGCGCCTTTCTCTGTATCAGCAGTTGCAATCTGCATTAGCTTTTATCTGCATCAAAAGACAAATGGAAGAGAGCAGGACCCTGCAGGAATGGGAAACAGACTTACATGTGCAGTGGAAATATGTAATCCCTACGTTCAGCCTGCCACATGGAGTACAGACCAGTTTCTGTACTGGAAATCTGCAGCCTCTACTCCCAGAAATGCGAGTTTAGGTTTTAGGCTTTGAAGGTTGATTAATCCCCTCCAGTGGTTAATACCAACGTAAAATATTCTGTGATGTCAAACTTTTCCTCCTAAATGCTCTTTTTTTTCTTTTCCTTCCTTTTTTTTTTTTTTTGCATGTGTCAACTATACAAAGCAACGCTCAATTTGAGAAATTAGCATTCAAACACTCTGTAAGCACTTTATTTTTGTCCGCTTTGTGAGCAGCTGAACACATGTCCAGGCTGAAACACTCGGAGCTGCTGCTGCTGCTTCCCAGCGCGCGCGTGCCAGGCATGGGAGAATTTGGAACTTTGTCCCGTGTCCTGAAGAGGCACTCCCGAGCCCCATCACATCTGCACAGATCTCCTGCTCGACTGCATCCCAGGGGGAAGGATCCCAGTTAAGCCATGGTGAATCATACCCAGGGAGATGAGCGCTCTGGTCGCTGTCATCCCGATCAGAATCCCAGCCGTGTAGCGATGGCATTGGGAATGTCGCGGTGCGCGTTCCTTTCTCGGAGTGGTGGTGCTTAAAGCAAAGTGTGTTACTCCTCTGCATTAAGGAGTCAGATTCAGCTGTTCAAAGCAAGTTGAAATGAAAGAATTGCTTTTCATTAAGTGTCTGAGCGCCAAGGGGTTCGGTGTGTGTTCCAAGGAAAAAATACATTAATTACAGCTTCTGTAGAGCATTTATCAATCACATAGTTATAAACACTACTAATGCGGTTAATTGAAGGTAGAAAAATTTACCTGTTTGAATTTGTTGACTGTAGCAATTCCGTGGCTGGAAAGACGAATTGGGAATTAAAACCAGGGGATACTTTTAGCAGGAGGTGCACAGTGGAGGTCAGGGCTGTTAGAGATGGGTTACCAGGAGCTCACATTGGTGCAGGAGGTTTGTGCTCTGTCTGCTGTTGAGTTACAGGCTGCAGCAACAGTGTGTGTTCTCTTCTCCCACACAGCCACGTTGTGTTTGCCATGCAAAGGGATCTCCCTTGCCTGTGGTACACTTTCAGCTCCCTCTGTGTCCTGCCCATACAATTTATTTATTGGTCTGTGTGTGTTGGGGTTTTTTTTTTAAAGAAAAGGGAAGTGCAAAGGAGGAAAGATGCACAAAAGCAAACAAAAACATCCTGCTCACCTGTASTCAGTAAAACTTACCGTGAAAAAAGAAATCTTTTGGGCAAAGGAGCTGTGTTGGCAGCTGCTGAAGGAGTCAGGTGAGATCATGCTGAAGTGTTTTATCAGGTCTGCAGACAAAACCCTCTGGTGATTGTGTTGTGCAGAGGTTTTGAAGGCACCTTACACACTCATGTTGCTTTCCCTGTGGCTGTTTTGAACTGCCAGCTGTGCAAGTGGCCGTTTTTCATGCTTCTCAGGAAAGCACTGAGAATAGCAGAGACTTTTTACAGTAGCTCACAACTAATGCATTTCTTGTCCTTTCTCCTGTTGAGTTGTTACGAGGTGGCCTTTGAGTTTCCTGGGAGATTGATAAGGACATTAGATCTGTGTCAGGACAAGCCAGCAGGACACCAGCACCTCGTTGTGAAGGTTGGCAGGAAAACACCATCCCAAATGTCTGGTCCATCTCTTTGGTATTCACCTGATGGCTTCTATTTTCTGCTGGTGGGTGTTTTCTATGTGTGTTGCAGCTTCTGTTTGAGGTTCTTAAAATGCTTTTCATCTTTGCAGCTGGCTGCACGGTATCTCCAACTACAGAAGGAGGTCTTATCTTGCCCTTACAAATGATAAAATGTGTATCCAAGAGCTGACGTGCTCGTGGTCCAGCAGGAAGCTCTGTCACTGTCCACAATCAGAGATCTCCAGTTTTGGATCTCAAAAATCTCAAATCAAAAATTTTCATTGCTGGCTTTGTAAATGGGCTGTTAAAATTTCACCACATGTGGGACCATAATTCAGTGTCCAGAGAGCTAAATACTAAACCAAACTGTCAGTGTGATTGTGCAGGTCAGAGTGGYTCACATGCATGACCAATGCAAACCAAAATCCATCCTCCCCATGAGCCTGTGTTCACACACCACAGGCACACACCTGGTCCAAAAGTGAGTCACTTCCTATTTCTGTTCTTTCATATACGAGTTCAGTTTTTGTTTTGTATGAAGTATAATGCATTCTGCCTCATCTTATTTGCAAATATTTCTCATTTTCAAGTGAACCTATTTTTAAAACAGGACTCAAAATGTATTTTTCAGTAGCTAACAAATGTCTGGTCTGTTGTTTGTCTGTTGAATAGAGGTAAAATTTGTTCAAAGTTAGCTCTGAATTTTTTTTTTTTTTTTTTTTAAATAATCAGCTTGTAATAAACAGGGGAAGATAGTTGCTTTCCTACCCGGGAACTGTCGTAATCTGTAACTTCTAACGATATTTTAGAAGGAAAAACTGTCATGTGCAGCCACAAGGATTTCTGTAAGTCATGATTAAGACTTTAATTCCGGGCTTTTACAGAGTAAGTGTGGAGTGAGAGGCGATAATGAAAATGGTGATCTCTGTGAAGCAGCCACAGGAGAGGGAACTGTTTCATGTTTCCTTTCCCCTCTGCCCAGGCAGCTGTTTGCTGTACCTAAGAAAAACTTCCTTTTCGGATCTGGGAAAGCAAGAAAGCTGAGAGGGAGGAATTCTGCCCAAGAGTGGCATGAGGAAGCTCACAATTCTTGCATGTCCTGTGTGGTAAAGCCAAGCCCAGAATTACAACCTCGTGCTTCTCCCACACATGGAACACGTAGGAAAGCTGCACATAACCCTGTTCCTGCTGAGGATGTTGAGGTTATAACTGCAGGCTGTCCCCTATGGGAAAGGGGTCAGTGTGTATTTTGGTTTCTTATCACTTGAAGGCAGAAGGAAGTTGCATAAAGGATGGAGAATGTCTGTTGGTGGGAATGTGTGGCACCTCCACTGGGGTATGTGTGAGCAGCATCCTGTAGTTTGGCAAAGGCTGGGCTGTTCTGAGTTTCCTTTGGATGGAAGTCATCTCAACTAACCTTAATTTTCCCTCATGTTCACATGAGAACAGGCACACTCGTGTCTGTAAGTCTTGTTCCATATTTTATAGGAGCTGCTGTGATGTTACAGATGCTGCTCGAGCATGCAGGAAGAAGTTGGCTTTAGTTTGCCCTGAGGATAATGGATGCTTTGGAGGAAGGAATATTTGTTTGTGCCTGACAGTATCTTGTTGAGGAAAATGGGATCTTTTGTGAATGTTACAGTGGTGAGTAGGGAGTCTTGTTTTGCATTTTGAAAACATGTAAGCYTGATATCCTGGGCAAGTTATGATTTTGATGACAATGTTGTGTTTACCTGGCCTGTGCTCTTAACTGCTGTGGTTCAGCTGTAGCATCCTTTGCTCCCTCCCCCAATGTCCATGGAGCCACATGCACTCTGGAACATGGCTAAGGTACATTCCAAGCTGTTCCTTCATCCCTGTTTCCCACCAGCACAGCATTAAAAATCTGAAAGTTGGAAGTTACCATATAAAAGGAGAAAGAAAGTAATTAAAGGTCAGAGTGCTTTAGTGTAGTGAAAATTGAGAGGAGGCAGATACAAAGTTATTCAAATTGCATTTGACTTCGGGCAGGTCGATTTTCCTATTTCTTGCATATGTTCCCATGGTAAAAGTAGTATCTCATGTGTCTCATAACTGACCACTAGCATTTGTGTTTCAAGCACAGCCAGAAATCCTCCTTTGAAGCTTTGGCCAGGCCCTGCAATCGTCCTGACTTGTCTTTCCTACATCTTTCCTTCACCTTAGAAGTGGCCTGCAACACCTGGCAAGACCTACTTAACGCCTGTGTTGTCTGTCAGCTCCTGCCACGTTGCAGAATACAGAGTTAAATCTAAAAATATGCTTAAAAAGAGGTGAGGGCTTTGAGCAAAGTAAAGTAAGCCATTCATTTGGGTCATGAAAGGGAATTGATGTCACTGGTTCTTCGTTGCAGCTTTCTTGAGCTGAGAAGTTCTGTTCCGAGCCGTGAAGATGCAGAGGAGCAGGGGTGAGCAAGTGGTGCTCAAGACAGGGGAGGGTGGTCTGGTTGTCCCCAGGAGACTGCCTGGACTGTGACTTTGTAAGCTTGATGTGAGAAGTCAAGGTGGTGTTGAATGCTCTGCAGTTTCGTTTGTCTTCAGTGGTAGAAAACTGTCACCCACTGCTGTCCTTTAAACAAAGAGCAACTGCAGATTAAACACTTCGTCCAAAATTACGTCAGGAACCTGTGGTGAGCCAGATACTTCCTCCATCTCTCCTGTCACAGACTAGTCCATCATCAGGAGACCACTGTTCTAACATAAATCTGGTCAAAAACCCTTAAGCCAACCGTAAAAGGAGTCGTGTGCAATTTTTGCCCATGTCAGAGTGGTTATGTGGCTTCAGTAATGTTTGTTAAGTGCTTTGATATGCTTTGGTGAAGGACAGAGTGTTAATAATTAAAATTGTAAAGAAGTTCTGAAGTAGCATGGGGTTTGACGACCGCTTTCTGGTCTGTTAGTTAACAAAAATGCAAAATATAAATGGACGAATCAGCAGGAATTGCGTTGAACGCTCCCTTCCCCCAGCCACCTGCATGGGCTGAGCACAGAAAGCAGCTAATTGTCTGCTCTGCTGCAGAGATGAAAGAAGCTGGTCCTACAACAGGAAAGGCTATTGAACTGCATGAAGGTGGTAAATTATCAGCACTGAAAACCTTTTGAGTCGGTATCTTTACGTGCTCAAAAAGTACATTATTTGTACTGGTATTGACAGCGTTCGGGGGCTGATAAAACCGGCGTCTGGTGACGTGAATCTTATGTTTCAGTGCCTGTAATTAAGAGGTCAATAAAACTGAAACTTGTTTTTTGAAACTCTGAGCCATCGCCCTGTTTGGGTATAGTTGAAGGGTGTGTTTGGTGAGGACGGGGCCTCGTAATGGCTTTATCTTGGCCCAGCTAACGAGCTGTTTGCAGAACTGCTCTGATTTGCAGTGGGCAGACTGTAAAACAGCCTCGTGTTTGTCCATTTTCCTGCTAGCAGTTCCATTTGCAGAGTGCAGGCAGGAGCAGGCTTCTTGCCAGCAACAGCTTCATTCAGATTAGGGCTTTAGTTCAATTATGTCCAATTAACTTTTATTGCAGATAGCAGTGATAATTACTTGCAAGTCAATTTTTTGGCTGTGGTTATCCCAAGGCTAAAGTCTGAGCTTGATGGATTTTAATAACTGAAGTGACGTATAGCTTTTCCTCTTTTTTTTCTTCTTCAGGCCTCAATTAGATGAAAGGTCAGAAGCTATGTAAAAATCCGTCTTACAATTAAAGCCAACTGTTCTACTCTTCAGCAGATGCATAGTACTGTGTTTTAAAATAATCTCTTGGGAGAGACCTAAAAAAAGGCTTTTTAAACTCTAAGACCATAACCTTGAGCTGGCTGCTGCTTTATCCAAGGAGTGAATTTGATGGAGCTGATGTCACACGTGGCAATACCTGAAGCTGAGAGCTGCCGCCTTGGCTTTTTTTTCTGCACTGCATCCTGTTCCAAATTGCTCACCTAGAAGCCTTCAGTGGTAGCCTGTGGGCATGAAGAGTGTGATATGAACAATACTCCATTTAAGTGCTGTTATCCCAGAGCTGCTTCATTTTCTTCCTTGTTGAGCGTTTCCATCGCAGCTCTGAGAGGAGCAGAGCTGTGCTAGGGCAGCATTTAAATTCTCTCTGCCTTCCCCACCAAACTAATTTTGTTGCCTGAGTAACATTACAAATGGAGGTCAGCCTAAAAGGTGACGTGGTTTACAAGCGAAATCATAGTTAAT
The DNA here is from genome assembly GCA_018881555.1 of Amblyornis subalaris. Classification (NCBI taxonomy): domain Eukaryota; kingdom Metazoa; phylum Chordata; class Aves; order Passeriformes; family Ptilonorhynchidae; genus Amblyornis; species Amblyornis subalaris. The sequence continues at coordinate 3,831,855 of JACAXG010000075.1, forward strand.
TAAATGGCAAGAAGCAAAAATTGATTTTGATCGAAACTGTTGCAGGGTTCCACAAAAGGTCCACCTGAATGCAGAAAGCCAAAGGTCCTGTGCTGGCAGGTGCTGACAGTGCACTCCCCRTGCTACAAAAGGCGACTTTCTATTGTTCAGTTTCCTATTTATTTATCCCCAAGAACACTCGATGCTATTGTGATTTATTGCCATTTCAGAGGGCAACTTCTCTGCCCACTGTTTCGCAGTTTTCCATTTATAAAGCATTAAGAGGATGTGATACCAGCCGGTGATGAATACAGTGCTAGTTTGGTAATTTTCTTCCAGGAAACGGTAAGATTTATCTCTGGCTCTTCAGCAGCCCTTGGAAAGGGCCATTCTGGTAAGTGCCCAAGAATAAAGGGGAGTTTTAGGGCTGGAAAAAGGCAGGAAGCCTGCAGGATGGGTCTAGACACTGTCAGGCAAGGCATGGCTGACTGGAAGGAGTTGGATTGAATGCCGAGGTTGGCAGGAGGGTTCAATGTCTGCCGTTGACATGAGCAAGTCTTTGAAACCCCCGGATTTGAGTTACTTCGGGAGAGGGAAAAGGAATGATTCTCCTTGGTGTTGAGCAGCCTGCCGGGGGGTAAATGAGACACTGAGTTTCCCTCGGAGCATGAAAATTGGCCCGGATTCAATTATGTTTCCTGGCAAGCTCTTGCAGACATTTGTACCAAAGAAACTTCACAAGCCGAGTTAGTTTTTTGTTGTTGCCTGCAGCATTTATGTGTTCTGAACTTGGCATGTGCCGCGTGCGCTCGGGGGGCTGCCGCAAATCCCGCCGGCGGCTCTGGAACTTCACGGTGGATATGGAACTTCGTGGATCTACCTCGTGAGTAAGGAGCAGAGGAGAAGCGAAGCGTAGCAGCCACSAGCCTTTAACAACCCTCACACAGGCTTAGGGGACCCCAGGGTGCTGGAAACTTGGAATAGTTTGGAGCTTTTTCTTTTGTGTGTGGGTGGATGCTCCCGCTTCCTCCTGGCCCCGGGCTTTGTGAACAGCCCGCAGTTAATCGTGGAATTTCAAACATGCGTGTTTACTTTCAGGAACCTAACTTTAGACTTCACCAGCTTGCTTTCGTCTAAACCAGCTCAGTTTCCCATGTTTCACCGGCCAGGGATGGTTTGTGGGGAGTTGTTTCCTTTGTGTTCTCACCGCGTAAGGGCTCTTGGGAGCTTCAGAGGGTGATGTATCAAAAACTTGGCAATAACTATATATGTGGTCCATTTATAGAATGATAAAGCTGAGTTAGAGTGTTAGAAATTTCTTAGCAGTTGCTTTACACCTAGGTTTTACCCTAGGTTGTAAAAGTACCTCTTGCCCTGAGAAGCACAGAGGCAATAAATACTAAACATTGAATATCACTCAGAAAATAATAAATTTTTTAAGTCAAAGAGAGGCAATATCATGGTAAGTTCTACTGGAACTGATTCGTAGCTCTGCAGGGAAAGTGTCCCTGGGCAGGGGGTGGATGTGAATTCTTCCATCCTACGTGGTGAGCCTTGTGGTGACAGGGAACAGACACTGTGCTGCCAGCACCAAAAAACACCCTGATGTGCAGGTAAGGCTGAACTCAACAGTCACTGTGAGAATGTGCCAATTACCCCCAAATCCCAAGCACTGCAAATCYCTCTTAAGCCTAACATGCTTTGATTTAATTATTAATAAATCTTAGGAGAAAAAAAATCTGTTCACTTGTCTAAACCTGCTATTTCACAGAGCATCTTGCAGTACGTGTGCTGTTAAGATTATATCCTGCAGCCAGATTAGATTAAAATCACTTCAAAGAGAGGTATTTATTTATTTATTCCAATCTAATGATTGTTTTCCTCTAGAAATATGCTTTATCTTTTTTTTATACATATATTTTCAAGACAGAGCTCSTTGTGCTGCATTTGGCAGTGTACAGAATCAGTTTAAAATGCAATTTAAAAACTGTGAGGTTTTCACGGTTCACAGCCCTCCATTGGTGGGTGCCACAGCCTGCTGGTCAGATCACTCTCCAGTTTGCAGCTCACTGGTTTAGATGACAGAGTTACTGACCCTGGTACAGTGCAAAACCCCTCCATTCCAGTTCCCCCAGTAACACACCATTAATCCTTGGAGGGGCTGGAGCTTTGCAGGTGCTGATGCCCACACAAGTTGCCACCGTGGAGCCAAATCTTCTGGTGAGAAGTCCTGATGTGCCAAGTTCAGTTTATCTCCTGCTCTGGACTAATTAGAAGGAATAAAGCCAAGCAGGAGGGGCTGGTGGGCCCAGCTGCCAACCCTGAGACGGCCAGTAGYGCTCACCTCAATCCCAAATACAGCCCATGCCAGGGATTTCAGTTCATTTTACCTGGTGGTGGGTTGGAGTTGTCTGTGCCAGCTCCTGCTGTGGAAGAGTCGGGTCAGAAAGGGGTAGTCAGGTGCTGAGTATCTCAAAGGGAATAGATATTAATTAATTTCTAACAAAACAAAAAAGAATGGGGTGCTTKTCAAGATATTTCAAATGCATTTGTTTTCAAATACCGAGATCTCGATTTTGAAAACCTGTATTGATTTCACAGAGAACAAAAATTGAAGCRAGATTTTAATTGTAATAAGAAATTCAGCAATGGAGTTACGGTCAGCACTTCTGTGCACGTCTGAATTTCTTTTTTTAATGTTCAGCAGTGACCTAGATGTCATCAATTTGTTTATTGCAAATCAAGCTAAAAGAGCGATTTTATGCTTCCACTTCAAATTATTTTTGTAAGTCCAGTATTTCCTTTAAAATTATTATTGCCACCCCAGTCTTTTATGAACCCTTGGCATTACCTAAAACGATTATCTGCCTGCGGGAACAAGTTGCCTTTATAGCTCTCTCTAAAACATTGCTCTCCATATTGGAGCTAAAGCTTCTGTAAATACATGTTTTGACCTTCAAGGAAGCACTGCTGTCATGTAGCAGGAGCCTGGCTATTCCGAGGTGAATGCTGTGACCACTCCTAATCACTTGTTCTCTCTCCTAATGTGCCATTATCCTGTTTATTGCTGTGTGCACCTCGCTGGGGCACTTCAGCAAGAGGCTCTAATGAGCGTTAATGATGGAGCAGGTGAGCAAACCCTCCCCGAATCTTGCTGCCAGAAATGCTGCTCCCTCAGTCAGAGCACGGCTGTGCTCTTCCAGGGCTGCACACAAACTTGCCATCAATTAAATAATGTTTTAGACACCAACCTCCTTCCGGCGTGGAGTGAATCCTGGGCTGGTGTCAAATGTTGCTGGAGTAAAAGGTGGATGCTCAGGTGAATATGGGAATAGTGTGATCTGTTTTTCTGTCTACAGTGAAGACTCTTAATTTTGTTTGTCTGGTTTTCACTGAGAAATAGGTCTTGTTTGTGCCAGCCTTCTGAAGTTGATGAAATGAGGAAAAAAGGAAAATACAATTATTATTTTTTTCTTGCTGACTGTGGGTGTTTCTGTTGCTTACTCAGGTAAAGCTCTGACAACTCACARTGGTTTTGTCTTCTGATTAAAAGGAGCTGGGTTCTTGTTCTGTCTTTTTGGTCTTGCTGGGCATGATTTGGGACAAGAAACTGCTGCCCATGGGCTGTTTGCGAAGTTTCGCTGAATGTTGAGTACTCACAGTCACAACTGAATCTCATCTATAAAGGTCAGGCAACTTTTCGGTTCCTCAAGCAACTCCGTGATGTTGTGGAAGTGACAGGTCTTCAGTCATCGTTTCTGAGCACCTTCTGAAAGACTCCACGAATTCCACCTCCTTCAGACAGTCAGAAGAAAATCCATGTTTAGGTTTATTTTGCAAGGTTTTACAGCTGCGTATCTTGGACTTTTGGCAGTGCAGATTGTTGCTGTCTCCTAGGAGTGAAATGGAGGCTGATAYAAAGTTGTTGTTCTGTTGGTGATTGTGCTGTTGGCCCTGCACCTTGGTGAGGTGGTGTGTGTGTTTCTCACAGCACCACGTCGGTGCTACTCTGTGTGGGAAGGGTGAATGGGCAACAGCATGGAGTTATCAGGCTGACATTCAGTGCCCAGAAGTATATTTGTTAGTCACAGTGGCACCCAACAGGCTCAAGTCGGTCAGCTTTTGAGAGCACTCGCTCAGTGAAGATGCGGAAGCTCTCATAAATTAATATTTGTATGAGATTTCTTGGCCGTTGGTTTAATCAACCTTTGCGTGTTGAGCCGAKGAGATGCATAAACATGGAGCTAATGAACTGTACACAGTGAGTAATTGCTGTGCTGCAGGAAAGCTTGGACTCCACGCCGTTCACTCCGTTGGTGCCAGTGTTCCGTGGGCAGTCTGACCTGTGGTGGGGGTCTGAGGTGAGGTTTCACCTGAAAGCCTTTAAAAGGTCCCTGCAGAAATCTGCTGTTGGAGGTTTCTGGAGCATGAAGGTGGTGCCGACGACGTCACGTCGGTGTCATCGCTTTGTTTGTGTCGTCCTCAGCAGTGGGACTCTTTCAGAAGTGGCCTCTCAGAGGTTTTGGTGGATGTGGCTTCTCGTGTCTGGGCTCAAGCTTTCTCCTTCCCCTCTTTTGATCTTTGAATGCCTCCCCAGTTGTTTTAATTGGGGTTTGTGAAACAATGACTGAAACTAAATCAGCATATAACTCTTGAATCCTTCAACTCTTCACATGTTTTGGAGGCCCTATAACAAGTCCCAAAGCCTTTCTATMTGCTCTTTAGATGTTTTGYTCCGTATAGCAGCACTGATGCTTGRGGAGATCTGGACAAGGAGGAAAAATCAACTGATTTCTCCAGCTTGGCTCTGTCACCCTGCTTCCCAGAACTTTCTAAAGTGCTGCAGCCAGGGGGTTTGAGCAGGGACTTGGACTAGATCTCGTTCCAACTTAAATCTCTATAATATATTCTGGTAACACTGGACACTTCGAGTCCCAGTTAGCTTTGTTGCTGAGATCCCCCCCTTTGTACAACAGCAGTGACAGGATTTCAGGGGAGTTGTGCAGTGTTTATATATAAAGAGCTTTAGTGCTTTGTTTTGAGGTTTGATTTCCTAAATGCTGGACCAAAAAAGAGGATGGTGGCACCTCTGCAGCCTCTTTGTGCACATCTTGCTCCAGAGCAGCGCGGGTTAGCGAGTCAGTGCTGAAATGAAGGAAGTTGTAGCCATTCATCTTTCAGCCTAATGGACCACAGAAATTACAAGCTGTAGCATGCAGCTTAATCTTGCCACAAGGCAGAGTGCTGCATACTTTGCCTTCAATTTATGCATGCCAGGCCTTTTTGTTAAATGCAAAAGACCAGTTGACAGGGTTTCTCCAGAGGAGTTGCCTCAGCTGTACCTGATGGATACCAGTGCATTTCAAYAGAGTGAAACGAGTGATGGTGGTTTCTTTACCATTCATAACAACCACCTTTGAAATCTGAGGACAAAGTTATGGATTATTCTCTGTGTGTCAAGCAGCAGAGGAGAGAGAGGCAGCTATTTTGGTTTGAACCCTGCAGATGACCCATTTCTTGAAGTATTTCCGTTGCCGTTAGGAGATGCAGTCAGGACTGGAGCAGCGGTTGCGCATCTGTGCTTGGTCAGGCCTTCACCCAGGGATGGCTCTCTGCCACTTTCTTTTCTCTGTTCCTCCTTGTATTATAACTTTGAATTGTCTCTCTGTTGTTGCAGTGTGCAGAGGAGTGAATGCCCCATGTTGTGTTAGTGCCTGTCTGCCATGCTGGCCTGTCTGCCAGGACCAGGCGACCTCTCCTTTCAGCTTCTTTCTTACACGCAGATGAACACTGGACTTCAGAAATGTGAGTGATGTTTTGTCTGCAGGATGTGGTTAACTGTTAAATCTGGCTCTGCTACAGCTGTGACATAAACATTTAGGATACAGTGGAARAACTATTTAATGTAGAGTCTTTCTTTTGTTACGCCTTCAAAGCGTCTGTCAATAATGGCTCTAAGAAATGGCTGTGGAGGTTCACGTGTGCGCAGCAAGCTCTCTCCTGTTCCTGGCTCTGCAAGGGTTAATTTTAACCCCAGCAGGATGCAGTGCAAGTGAGGTTTCTGTGAGATCCGTGCCTCTTTGCTGAAAAGGTTTTGTGCTAAAAGTGTGCCAGCTGATTTGCTTCCTGACACAACTTTTTCCTCACTCTTTTTCTCTTCCCTTTGTGCAATTACTTGTAGACACCAATAAAAGTTGGATCAGTCTAATGCAAACCTTTTGAGGTCAGCAGCTCTTGTTCTACATACCTGGGGCTTATACTGCAAATATTAGTGAGCTAGCCCAAATTACTAAAGTTCAAAGTTTCCATCTTCTTTCTGATGTCTCTTTGGTACCTCTGAAAATATGTCTTCGGARTACTCTGATAATTCTTTTTTTATAACTTCAGTCATTTTTTTCATAGTTGTACCGGTGTTTTTAAGAAAAACTTCTGCTTGGGAATGTAAGTTTACTGACTAGAGGTTTTTTAACTCTTACTCTGTCTCTCCTTTTTATCACTGAAGTAGCACATTGATTGTTCAGCTGAAATTGCAGAAATGCCAAGGTTTCTATGTAAGGTCTGTGTACTACTTCTTAGGGCTGTGGCCTGGCTCTTGTGTTTGAAGTGTGCATTGGGAGATCTCAGTTTGCTGATGGACTCGTTGCTCTTTAAAACCAAGTGATTTACAGTCCACTTGTAGCTAAATTGTTCATACRGTGAGGCTTGTGATGCTACTGAAAATAAATAGGGAAGATAATTTTGCCATTAAGGGTGACCTGCTCAGGGTCCTGGTCCTGCCAGAAGTGACTGACGTGGTTCACATACACACCTGAGCTCCCCTGCAGCACTTCTGCTGACTCCACAGGCTTGGTAATTGTAATAACACTCAGCAATAGTAAAAATCTTCACTCACCAAAGGACTGGCGATGGCATCAAACTGGGCATCCCCTCCTTTCTCTTTCCCATTCCCAGTGTGAGCGTTGCTGACCGGCTGCAGGGTGAGGATGTGCCCAGGTCCGTGCATTGCGTGAGGTTTCTTTGGCAAAGCTTARTTCTGAAAGCAAATGGTTGAGGTTCGTGTGAGGGCAGCTGTGCATAAATCAGGTATTTGCTAATTACAGCTTTACAAGGCAGCATGCTGGTATGTTGGGCAGTTTCCTCACCTGATGGTACCTGATGCTGTTTCTCAGAGATCTGCTGATCCATGTGCTGAAAGCATTGCTGTGTCCTGCTCAGTGAAGAGCTTTGGGAACTGCATTTCAAAGAATTTAGGACATAAAGTAGCTGGCAGGCACGGGCTGGCAGGGGTAATGCTCAGCTGTTGGGTTTGTTCTGATTTATATGGAAGATGAGGCTGCTGGTACAGACCTTACTCAGCCCCGTTGCAGATGTGGGCACAATTAATTGGTGCATTTCTCTCGTGCTGGAGATGCATGAGTAGCCCAGCCCCTGGCCAGGGCAGAGCTGAGTTAATGAGCATTTTTTAATGAACGGTGACTTGTGACTTTTGATGGGGAGAGTGGAAGCAGGCTGTAATAATAGTGCTGTTGCTTTTATAAAAGGCACAGAACTCCACAGGATTGCCTTTCTTCAGACTTGCAGTATTTGTATTAATAATTTTTAAGTATAGTTTTCTGGATCAGACTTTTTATTAGTGCTTAAAAATCCACATTAGCTCAATTACCCTTTTTTTCCTATATTCACTCTCAAATAAGAGGCTTGTTCTTAAAGGTGGTCTGTGCAGTAGGAGTTTGGTAGATTAATATGCACATATTTTTTCCTTTAGAAACTGATGACTGCAGGACTTCCAATTTCAGCATTTTTTTGTTGAATTTCAGGCTGAGTTCAGGCTAACCCTGGAATTCATCCTTTTTTCACGCAGGGGATTTCTCACTGGCTCCATATGGATATTCCCTCCTTCCTCCCAGTGACTCCAGTATAAAGTTCACTAGTCAGCTGGGATACTTAAGACTAGATTGTTCAGAGTGTGTCTGCAGCTGCTGTTGGACATAGCAGCAGTGCCAGACCTTCTGGGAGGAAAAGGGTCATTTTTTTGTGACAATGGTGCAAAGTCAAGTGAAAGGTGCTTCTTAGAGAGCATTTTGTTGGGGGAGATACAAGAGAAGAGGAGATTGGACTGAACATGGGGTCATCAGCTAAACTGAGTCTTTCTGGGAGGGCTCTTTCTGTAAAGCCTCTAGAGAAACTGCTGAAATTGAGAATTTATGCAGAAGGTGGACACAGCTGGTTCTGGCTTGTCCCAGTGCAGGAGCTCTCATTAGGGTAGGATCCTGAAGGCCTGTTTGTATTTTGTTTAATAATAATGAAAATTTAACCACAGGCAGCTTTAAAAGCAGTGGGTTTTAAAGTCTTAATGTGAAATGCACTTAAAAGATGTTCCATTAGTGCTGAGGTGAGGCAGGGAAATCTGTCTCATTCCATGACAAAAATAGCTCCATTGGTGAGACCAGGAGTGTGACCAGAAGAATCAGTTGCTSTGGGATTAGCAGGAGTTGTGAACTTGCAGCTCATCAGTTTATTGGGRTAGTTGCTCATATGCACAGCTTTGCCTTATAATAAACATTAAATAWTTACTTTTCAATAAAAGTATTCTGCCTTGCATTAGAGAGCTTCCTGGAGCTCATCCCRTTGTTTTCCTAATGAAGCTTCTTCCTCTGCCATCGCCTCATCATTCTGTTATGTCCTGATCTGGAATTCTTGCACTTGCACACGAATGATGATATTCCAATACCAGCATTTTCTTTCAGACTGTTCTAGCAGAGCAGGTTTTCTATTCACTTAGTTACCAGAACTAATTGTTCTTTATTGGTTTGTAGGATATTTGTATGGGATATTCAGTCTTGCTCACCCCATAATGTCTTTTTCCTAATATTTTACTGCCTGAATTATTACAGTCATGGAATCTTGCCTGTGGAACTACTAGCAAAGCACRTTGAGGCACTCAGAAATACATCACCTCCAGGGTTGTAGTTAGCCTGTAGTAAAAGGAGCATTATCTTACCTAATAAACCAGGTTCTGTTTGGGATGGTGGTTGGGTTCAGAAGATCCCATCCAAGAGATTTAAAAGATGGTTTGTGTTTGGTAGGATGCCAGACTTGGTGTGGGGATGTAATTTATTTTAACTGAGGGGTTATCTTCTCTCTTCAGAGGAAGGAGTTCTTCCAGATTTGGGACTAGAGATGTGTCTGTCTGATGGCTGCAGCCTGTTCAAGTGTCCATGTTTTAGCTGCTTGCTGAAACTTCTGTGTAGCACAAAAACAGATGATTGGATAAAAGAATATCCAGTGTATCTGTTTAGTGTTTGTATTTACCACCTAATATGCTGATTTAACTGTAGAAACATAAACCAGGCTGGGAAATTTTGATAGCAAAGGTGTCTTACTTAAAGTACCTATGTAATTTTTCATCTGAAAATAGAATGTGACAATGTCTGCAAGTATAAMATAAACCATAGCACAGACAGATATGGATTCCTTTGTCCTTTGGTTCTTCTCTGGTTCATGGTGGGTTGCCAGGGTCATCTCTTGGGGAAGAAACAGACCTTAATGATTGTGGGCAATGCTAAAAATAAAGGTTGGGAGTTCATGAAGGCCTTGGCTTTTGAGGCAAGGTAATACTGGCAAATGCCATTCCGAGGCTCTTCTCCCTGTTAGGAGCACAGCAGCTCACTCAAAAGGGCAGATATAAACCACCTGCCTGCAGAGACAGGTACAGGGATGTGCACAGAGAGGATGTTTGGGTTAATATTTCCTTTGATTAAGAGGAAGGGATGACATGTGCCAGTGTCTGGACAGCACAGGGAGTACAAGTACAACCGGCGCCGTGGTACGAGCTGTGCTGGAGATGTAAGACAAACTGCTCGTAAAGMTTCTTATTTCACAAAAGATATTTTTAATACTTCTATAATTAACCTTTCTTCTGRTATCCATCCTGTTTTCCATTTTCTGACCCTTCCTTTCTGAAAGTGAGAGCTCTTAGAGCAGAGCTGCTCTCCCTCACCTSTGACAACGGGAAGCTGCAGCATGCAGAGAGAGAAGTGGCTGCTACTCATCTTCTGGAGGCAATTTGCTTAAAAGAATCAGAGGTGGATTTTCAAGAGGAAGGGCTGTTTGCYTGGGAGCAGCAAGATCTTTGCTGGAGCATTAGATTTCTTTGGATCAGAGGGCCAGATGTGGGGCTGGGGTGCTCTGGAGGAGCTGGCTGCCACATTCCCTGTGTTCTGTCAGCGCAGCAGCAGATGGCTCAGGGATGCTGAAAATTGTAGGAAAAAAGATGGGCATTTTTTCCAGTAAACTGTTTGCAAGGTGGGGTGGGGGGGGGATCAAGCAAAAGCTAAATTGGATTGTCAAAGCTGCAAGCCATTATTTGAAGATTATAAAATCAGCAGGAGTCCCRTAGGAGTTAGGCAGCAGAGCTGTGGTGGGAAACAACCCAACTCTCTGCTTGGAAAATGATTATGGCAAGAGAGACACAAGCATTTCCCTAGATTTCTGAAGTTCTTTGCAGAAGCAATTTGGGCTTGTGGGCCAGGTAGGTGTGTGGTAAATCAGAGGAAGTGAAACCACACCTCTGTCTCCAGAAGCCTCTTGTGTGTATTTGGGGAGTAGCATGTTTTTAATCTTGTGAGGTAATCACGTGTGTGATGCAGGGATGTTGTCCTTAGCAAGGTGCCACGCTGAAAAGTMAGCTGAAGAAATAATTGCAAGCCATAAAATAATGAGGCTCCTTCCATTTGCTGAGCTTGGACTGACAAGAGCCTCCTAATGGACAGAAAGACACTCCAAAGTGCTTTCAGATATCAGCACCTAGAAAAGGAGTTGGGTGTAAATGGAGRCTTGAGCTGAAGCTTTGATGTGTATTGGGTTTGCAGGGCAAGGTTTTGGTAGTGGGGGGGATGCAGAAGCTCCTTAGAAACCTCCCCCATGTCTGATGGAGCTGATGCCAGCTGGCTCCAGGACAGACACACCGCTGGACAAGGCTCTGGGATAACAGATTTAAGAAGGGGGAAAAACTTGCACATATGCAGCTGGAGAGGGGAGTGAGAATATGTGAGAGGAACAGCTCTGCAGACCCCCARGGCACTGCAGAAGGAGGAGGAGAAGGTGCTYCAGGCACCAGAGCAGAGATTCCTATGCAGCCCATGGGGWAAGACCATGGTGAGGCAGCTGTGCCTATTGAGGACCCCACACTGRATGCCCAAAGGAGGCTGTGATCCCATGGGAAGCCCACACTGGAGCCCCTATTTGCCATCTCTGCACCATGGAGGTGGAGAAAGTCAGRAGYGAAGTTGAGYCCAGGARGAAGGGAGGGGTGGAAGGAAGGGATTTTAAGATTCGGTTTTATTGCTCATTACACTACTCTGATTTGGTAATAAATGAAACTAATTTCTCCAACGCTGTTTTGCCCATGACAGTAGTTGGTGAGTGGTATCTCCCCTTCATTATTCTGACCCTGTGTTCCTCCTTCCCTGCTTGGCTGAGGAAGGGAGTGACAGAGCAGCTTTGGAGGCACCTCTTGCCCAGCCAGGGTCAGCCCACCACGGTATGGTTCCCACCTCAGGATTACAGGGGCTTCATGTTTAATTCATAAATTTCTGATTTTGAATTCCGYGGTGAAAGTACTGAGAATGGCTTGAAGAGCCATGGGAGGCAGCTTAAATTAAGAGAGTAAAAACCACCACTGCAAGCCATGAGAGAGATTTCAGCTGGAGACAATCCGATATTTAAAACAGGTTACCTGYTTTTGTCCGACTGCAAACACACTCTGATGAGAACATGGTTTTGTTTTGCTCCCCTGGGCAGGTCTTGCCTTAAGCTGAACTGGGGCTTGTGTCGGTCACCAGGTRATAAAAGGAATGAGGTATCTGCTACATGACCCGCTGGTCTGGCAGGATGAAGTTTTCTTGCCTCTTGATTCCTTGGAGATTTTCTGCCCTTGTTGTGTGACTGTCTTGCCCTGGGGTTGATCCCTTGCTTAGCAGAACTGACCAATTTCCTKTCTCCGCAGGGGACACTACACAGAAAATGAGATCTGCACAGTATCCTACCCCAGCAGAATTGGATGCCTATGCTAAGAAGGTCGCCAACAATCCCCTGACTATAAAAATCTTTCCAAACAGCGTCAAGGTTCCCCAGAGGAAACACATACGCCGTACTGTGAACGGACTCGATACTTCGGGCCAGAGGTACAGCCCCTACCCGTCTCAGGCCGCCACGAAAACGGGCCTGCTGGCCATAGTCAAATCCCCAGCGAAGGGAATCATCAAGGACTTTGACGGGACGCGCGCGCGGCTGCTGCCGGAGGCGATGATGAACCCCCCCTCCACGCCCTACGTTGCACCAAGCACTTTATCCCACCCCCAGGCGCTCGCTCGCCAGCAGGCTCTCCAGCATGCACAGACTTTGCCGCACCCCCAGAGCATCCCGCAGCACCCTCAGGGTATTCCACAGCCACCCAGCTTACCGCACCCTCAGGGGATCCCGCAGAACATGCAGCAGCCGCAGGGCTTGCAGCACCCTCAGACCATGGCACACCAGACCCTGCAGCACCCCCCGAATCCGCTGCTGCAGCCGGGTTTACATGGAAGCAGAAAGATGCCGGATGCGGACGCGCCGCCGAATGTGACCGTGTCTACCTCAACCATTCCCCTCTCTATGGCTGCCACCCTGCAGCAGAACCAGCCACCGGACCTGAGCAGCATTGTGCACCAGATTAACCAGTTCTGCCAGGCCAGAGCTGGCATTAGCACTACCTCAGTGTGTGAGGGACAGATTGCAAACCCCAGCCCTATAAGTCGCAACCTGCTTATCAATGCAAGTACCAGGGTATCTACTCACAATGTCCCTACACCCATGCCTTCCTGTGTAGTAAACCCTGTCGACCATGCTGCTGCTGCTATTCCTCCTGCCTCTGTTAATGTGCCCATGGTCAATATTAACAGGGTGCCACCCGCCTACCAGAACGAAATCAAATCGGTTGCGTGGAACCAGCACCAGCTTGCACATCTGCAGCAAATGTGTGGGGATGCTGCTGGGCCTGCTGGACTCGCAGGGAAGCACCCTCAGAGAGAGATTGCAGGGCAGAGTTTCCCTGGCAAAACTTCCAMCTACCCTCAAGAACTGTGCATGGGCCAGTCCTTCAGCTTGAAGCCCCCCATCGAGAAGCCTACGCCTTCTCCGCCTGTGAACGGGTTGCAGGGACCTTTGCCATATACCAATGGGCACTATTTCCAGCCCATCTGGAATAACATTCTGCCCACGCCCAACAGTGACAGCTCTGGGTCCCAGGACCTCGCCATGCCTTTCCACGGGGGACAGCCAGCGGGAGCGCCGCTGGATTGTGCRGGAGGAACTCATTACAGAGCTGGAGCTGGCCCATCCAGCCAGAATAATGTGATGCAGACCATGGATTACCTAAGTGGGGACTTCCARCAGTCCTGCTTCCGAGACCAGAGCATGGCTGTGCTGGGAAAAGTCCATCGGCCTCCCATGAACCGAGCACCTGAACCAACCGATAGTCGAAATCTTCATATTCAACACCCAGGGTATAGATAGGCTGCAGTCACTTTCACAGACAAAAAATTATAGGTTTTAGTCTTAATTTTAATTAATAAGCAAGGCATTTTTAACTTGCAAACTTGTGTGATCATTATAGTACCCATTGGAAGAAGACATACTGTATATTTAAAGAGCTTTGCTTACACGTTATCTCTCTCCTTTATGCATCAAATATTTAACATGCCTTTTGTGTCAAAGAATTCCATTACACTACTTCACGCCACAGCTGTTTCCTCACCGCAGAACCCCCTTTGTGCAGCTTTTTTGCCTTCTGCTGAGCAGCTCCTCGCTGGACTGGGGTTGAGTTGCTGCAGGGTTTCGCAGTCGCATCTGTTCTCCAGCTCCGGCGAGAGCGAGGTAGCGTAGCTGCTTCCATTTCCATCTCAATTTCCTCACAAGATTAAGAGCAACAGAATTTTGTCAGGGAGTAGGGCTTATTTTCAACTCGAAAGCCCATTTCATTAATGCATTAAACATTGACCATTTGCACTGTCTAGAGGCCTGTGTAATTGAAAAAGAGCCTGTGTTTGAAAAGAGCCAGCTAGGGGTATGTATTTAGGCTTTAATAGAGGGAGAGGCTTTTCARCTGTTTCTTGCCCACATTTATCATTTAGACTTTGTCCGAAGTCAAAAGTCTCTGGCAGATTTTTCTGACACTTTCTGTTTTCTGGACAGGGTATGGAGGAGGGAAYGGCGGGTTTGGGGTGAAGGCAGCCAGGGGGAGCTGCCTTCCTTCGTGTTCCCCCTCCCCACTGCCCTTCCACCAGCCTCAAAGCTCATGTTGTCTGAACCCCTCGCTGCTAGGAGTCTGGCCAGCCTGATGTGAAGGGAATCCAGACCCACAGACAACTCCAAAAAGGGTTCAGCCACTTCTCTGGTAGCTGGAATTAATGTCAGGGTGAGGAGATGTAGCTCAGCCCAGCCCYGGCGCAGCGAGCGCGGTCCCTCCGCGGGATGGGAGGCGTTTGGTCTGAATCAAAGCTCCTCTCACAAGCCACTGTGGGACTGACAGTCCCCTGTTCCTCTCCATCAAAACACCCCAGCGGATTTAATGGAACAATTCTTCTCTCTGGGAATTAGCGAAGCTATTTATAACATCCCTTTTTCCCAGGGTCTCGGTGCCTAACTCCTTCTGTTCCTTTCCCACGTCACTTCCAGCAGCCAGTCGAGTCAGTGACTGTAGGACACTAACTACTGGGTAACCTCAGCATCTTGTTCTCCTCAGTGTACCAAAACATCCCTTTCCTTTCTAACAGCCGAATTTGTTGTAAGTAGAAAATTCCTCATCTCTGTTAACGAGACTAATACTTGAACATAATGATCACAATCAAGTTTGGAAATTAAAAAAAAAAAAAAAAAGAAGAAGAAGAAAAAAATTTAAAAAAATAAATGCATTGATTCTTTCTATGTACACTGGCTAAAAATATTGCTCTACACTGTAACTTTTAAGTGTAATATTTCTGTATGAATGTCGCCTGGTAGTGTGGGTTTGAGTAGCATTGTGTATGGGTGAACCCACYGGCCTCTGCCATCCACTGGCCTCCCTCACAGCCCTTGGAAAAACAAAGCCTTAAGTATTTGCTCCTTGAACTTTCCTTAATGAGCATGGTTTAAAAATCTTAAAAGACATCATACAAAATTTAAAAAAAAAAAAAAATTAAAAAAAAAAATAACAAGTTTTGAAGTGACGTCATAGTTGGCTAGAGATTCTTAAAAGTTTTTCGTAAATGGGAAAATTAGAAAACATTTATTTGTATTTTTTTAATTTAGAACGTGTAGTCCTGGGCTGTAACAAATATTTAGGTTTCAAAGCTTAGCAGAGTACGTTTCTGACTCCTTGCGTAAGTTAGTACACTTAYATCATGTCATTATTTAAATTCTTTTAAGTGTACTATAACCCGTTCTTTAGTGGTAACTCCTTAGCAAAGTTAAGCAATTTGACTAAAGACGGATTAAATTATGTGTTGGCTTGTGTTGCCTTATATTTAAAAAAGGAAAAATTGCCTGATTGTGTTATGCCAAATGATAGCAACATGAAGTCCTAATTTATTGTTTATAATCGTATTCCTGCAGTCTTTGTGAAAACTGGTAAATATACATCTATGAAAGAACGAAAATCCTGAGGCTTTTCATGCAATATTTTTCTGAATCCATTCTGTTGGAGCCAGAGTTTGAGTCTGAAGCTGCTTCCCCTCCAGTCACCCCGTCGTTTTCCCCATCCCAAACCCAACCCCAGCGAGGGCTGTGCTCTGACCTCACCCCTCCCTGCCCTGTCAGTCACTGTAAGGTGTTCTGCTACCTGAGTCCGTACCTTTTTACTAAATAAAACCTTGGCCTCTCCTCTGTTCCGTAGCCTGCTCCAAATCTTAACCCAGACTGTTATTAAAAGCTAATTTTTAACTCCTGCTCTTCTCCCGAGAGCCTGAGCAGAGTCCTGTGCCGTGGTGGTGGTGGTTGTGGTGCCTGGGAGGTGTTTGGTGGTGTTGGCAGCACGTTGTGAGTTTTTGGGGACTGTTCTGCACAGGTACAGCCACAACCTCCGAGGCTTTGCCCCGGTACAGCAGGACCGGGAAGCAAAAATCCTGCTGAGACTCATCCAGGTGGGACATTGCTTGAAAAATAAGAATCATTTTACTATTAAAATATACTGAAACCTTTCCTTTTGGTCTGGGAGTGAGATTTTTCTTTCAACCAACCCTTTTCACCTCTGCAGCAGCCCTGTTGGGATGGGCTCTCCATCCTTCCTCCTCCATCCCTAAAGAGAATCTCCTGCCTCATTCCCAGGTGGAATGTTGGGAACAAAGGCTGGATATGCCGTGTAGGTGCCCAGGGTGGGGGTCTGGCCGTGGCTCTGTCACCAGGGTGAGGAAGGGAAGAGCAAAGGCTCTGTGTGGTCAGAGCTGTGCTGTGCTCTCCTGGAAACATGGAAAAATCTYCCATGGTTTTACCTCTGTGCCCGGTGCAGAATTAAGAGGAACCAAGAAGCCAGGGATGCTCCTTCCCCCTGGGCTCTCCCAGGAACTCCATGTGGGTGGTCATCAACCTTTGGGGCTCACTCTGCTGCTCCTCTTGCCCTTCTGTCCATCTCTCCATCCATGGGTCAGCGCCTTCCCGACCTCTGACTCCAGCACAAGGCTCCATTCCCTGCTGGATCCTGGGTGCCTGCTCTGCTCCTCGAGGAATGAGTAAGGCTCAGGTGTTTCCTGAGCTATTCACCTTCCCTCAGCAGCTCCATCCTCCCCTTCCCAGTCCCACACCACTTCAGAATATCAAAGTGGACATTAGGAAGATCCTGGGATGGGTAAACAAGAACGTGGTGTGAACCTTTCCATGGGGGAGCTCTGTCCCGTGTTCYGAGTGGAAACTTTGAAGCTGTTCAGCCACAAGCCCAGTTTGTTACAGCCCGAAGTGAACACGTGAATTTTCTTTAAGCTTTCCSTGTCAGATGTCTCTGGGGGCCTCGGCCGCTCCCGTGGAAACCAAACAGAGCTGTTTGCTGGGGATCACTGGGGAGAGAGCTGGGAATTGCTGCTGTGTTTCATTAAACCACAAGAGTGATGATGAACGCTGCTGCTTTTGTGCTATGGGTATCAATTAGCATTTTCTTTATTATTAGTTTGTCCACAGGAAAAATGAAAAGAGAGAGACCTGGTCCCTCTGCCCCTTCTGGTTTTATGCAGTACAAGCGCATGGGGCTTGTGTGGCCATGGAGCCACAGGGTGGGTGCTTGTCCCAAAGGGAATTTGGGGAAGGGTCTCCGTGGGTTTCTGGGATAGGAATGTATCCCAGAGCCTGCCTGCCCGCTCCAGTAAGAGCATTGGGAAGGTCTGGGAAAACAGAAAGAATCGCAGAGCCAGAAAGGTGTTGAAATAAAGATTAAAAATAGGACGAGGAGTGGAGGAGGGGGCTTAAGTCCTGCCAAAATTTTCAAAGGAAATTGTAACATTTACAGACACCTTCCAGAAGATGGGACCTGACAGGATTTTCTCCCTTTTCCCAGGATCATACATTTCATTTAATCTGTGCTTCCATCTCTCAGGACACAACTCAAACCCCATCTCCTGCACTCACTGCAAACCTGAGCATCAAAATCCCTCTATCCCAGTGTTCCCCAGGTACCATGGACATTTGGTTCCCACGTGGTTTTCCCGGAATTTGGGCTAAACCAGGCAGCTTAGCCCAGCTAAGCTTAGCCAGGAAGAGCTGTTTGCCCACAGGCACTGCTGCATCCCTCTCCAGAATCCAGAAAGCCTGAGAGCAGCTGCTCCATCCATCTGAGCTTCAGGATCCTCCTTTCCTTTGACTCGGAGCTTCTTTGGTACCTGGTTTGTTCATCCATCCCCCCAACAGGAAGAATCTCTTCTGCAAGGAGTTTTCAGGAGACTTTCCYGCTGTCTTTGCAGCCAGTTGGATCCTGGAGCTGGATCTGGTGGATAACGAGCCAGCAGGGACTTGGTGTGAGCAGCTGCTGCCTCCACCAAGGAGTCACCTGCAGCCACAGCTAAGATGGGGCCTTCGAGCAAGATCCAACCTTTTTAAACTTCCCCTTTAGGGCCAAATAGGTTTTCCTTCCAAAGATTTTGACCCAAGGTAGGCAACACCCAGATGTTCTCTGCGAACTCCAGCAGCTCTGTCACCTCATGTTGTTTGCAGAGGAGCAACACTGAGGATGCTGCAAAAAATCAGAATAGAAAAATGTCCTGCTCRATGTGGGGTCCTGGGAAGCCCAGGGGGTGGAGGAGCCAAAGGAAAGAGAGCAGATTGTGGTCAGCTCCCCCAGGGCTGAGCTGGAGGAGCACACRTTGGACACCCTCCAGCAACAGCCGCCTTTCGGATGCTCTTCAACGTTCAGCAGAGCCAAATTGCAATAAAATTACTGGAGTATTTTATCTGCTTAGTTTAAGTTAATTTCAAAGCAATTGGGTACAGAGTGTTGATTCCGCTGGGGTGGCTGCAAGCCTGAGAGATGCACTGACAGTGAAGTGAAATTGCACCAAAAAACTGCTGTAAAGTGTTGTCAACTTTCACTGCCCTCCAGCCCCTCAGTCCTGGGGGGCAAATGGGGAGGAAGGGGGCCCAGATGGGCCTTTAATAAAGGATGTGCAAAGCAAATTTGTCTCACATTTTTCTCCCTGTACAATATCAATGTCTGGTTTCGTTGTCTTTGGGAAGAAGCATCAAGAAACAGAACAAAACAGAGCTCTATGGCATGAGCAGATGGAGTGGTTTTGCCAAAAATCCTTCCTCTTGTACATCCCAAAGATGTAAAAAAGATTAGGGGGTTATTTAGGGCATCTCCACCGTGATGGGGGTCTTACACAGGCAAAGAGCCCTCCAGGTGGAGTCTCCCTCGATTTTGGGAGTATTTAATAAGGTTTTCCTCACTGATTTGAGCATCTTCTGAAGTTCCTTCCAGTGTCCCAGTGATGTTGGGACAACGGAGCAGGGAGCGAGCTGGCAGAACAGAGCTTTAGAATAAACCTTCAAACCAACAAGTTTCCAGGAAGCTTATTTTTAAACTTGATATTTGAGGCTAAATTTAGTAGCAAATCGATTTGTCTCCCTCTCCTCCCTGAGCATTAAGAGCATCCCCTCCTCCTGCTGCTCTGCAGCCCAGGCCTTGCCGGGGAATCGCTCCCGTTCSCGGGGAACACGTGAAGGTTAAGAGGTGCTCCAAGATCCGGCTGACATTTCCAGACGTGCCCAGGTAAACGGAGCTGGAGTGAGGTGCCCGTCGGTGCCAGCGCTGCTGGAGAGAGGCACCCAACGGCACATCCCACAGTTATGGCTGGAAAGGGGGAGGARAAGGGAAAAATCAACCCAAGCAGGGAAAGCAGAGGGTTGGGAGTTGGCCCCTGAGATGGGGACAGGGCCAGCTCCAAGCTCCCAGGGTTGTTTTTTCCCTCTTTGGCTTCCGTGAGTACATCCAGGAGCTGCTGTCCAGGCTTCTTCCAGCACTGCTTCCCACAGCAGCTGGACCTTTTAGTTCMTAAATAAATTTTGATTTCATTTTATTTATTTTAAGGTAACTGTTTGCAACAAGGAGCTGACATCCTGCGTGTGGCCTGGTCAGATGAACAGGGCTGTCTCTGTCCTCTGTGTGTGTATGGGATGTGTGTATGTATATATACACAAATAAAAATGTATAAATAAAATTTGCATAATAAATATAAAATATAAGAATAAAATTTATAAATAAAATATATAATAAATCTTGAATGTGTGTAAAGACAAAATTACATAATATAAAATACTAAAATACAATTATATTTATATAGTTACATGTACTTTCTATATAATAATATAAATATAAGTATATGATATATAAAATACTAATATTTAAAAAATATTTTTAAAGTATTATACGTAAAATGTATATATTAACTATAAAATAAAAGAATAAAATTTATATTTAATATAAATTACAATGATTTATTAGAATAATAATATAATTATTATAATAATCATTATTCGTTAATATAAATGATAATACTATAAATCTCTATAAACGCCTTGTCTGCCCCATATTCCCCCTTCCCGTCCCCTCGGTCCCCGCTCGGTTCCCCCCGGTGCAGCCGCCGGTCCCGGAGCGGCCCCGCGAGCACCGCGCGGCGGCGCCACCGAGCCGAGCACCGGGCGGGGGGGACATGGACACCGGGATGGGCTGGGACCGGGCACCAGACTGGGTCTGGAACTGCCACCAGTATGGGCTGGCACTGGGCACCAGTACAGGCTGATACTGGGCACCAGTATGGGCAAGAACTGTCCATCATCGTGGGCTGGCACCGGACATCAGTACGAGGCTGGCACTTGGYGTGAGTGTGGGGTGACGCTGGGTGCCAGTGTGGACACCAGTACAGGTGGACACCGGGCACCAGCATGGGCTGGCATCAGGCACCAGTTTGGTGGCCCAGTATGGGCTGGCAGTGAACACCAGTACAGGCTGGCACTGGGCATCAGAATCGGCCAGCATCAGGCACAGTTTGGGCACCAACTGGGCACCAGTGTGGACCTGCATTTGGCTCCCGTGTGGGAATGGCACTGGGCATCGGTACAGGCTGGCACTGGGCAGCGAGATGGGTGACCAGTGTGGGCAAGAACTGGGCACCAGTATAGAAACGGCAGTGGGCACCAGAACAGGCTGATACTGGGCACCAGAATGGGCTGCATCGAGCCCCAGTTTGGGATGGCACTGGGCAGACACATGGGCTAGTAATGGGCACCAATATGGGCTAGCACTGGGTACCAGTATGCGAGAACTGCCCGTCAGTAGGGATTGGCACTGGACACCAGTAGGGGCTGGCATCAGCCACCGTTTTGGGTGGGCCCTGGGCACCAGTATGGACCTGCATTTCACTCCACTGCGGGAATGGCACTGGGCACCAGTCCAGGCTGGCACTGGGCAGTGGTGTGGGCATGTATTGGGCACCAGTGTGGGCAGGAACTGGGCACCAGTATAGAGTGGTACTGGGTACCAGCAGGGGCAGGAGTTCCCTGTTCTCCAGAGTCCCATGGTGCCACACAGGGCTGGGACCTGCCCAGGGAGACATTCTTTGGGGGGGAATGGGGTATGGGGACACCCCCGGCAGTGCTGCCCCCACCAGCCCAGCCAGGGCCGCAGGGTGCAGCTAATTAGGGGCTAATTGCATTAAGCCGGAGCAGCACTAATGCAATTGTGGGATTATCCTGCAGAGACAGCGACCCCCCTGTTTTGCTGCCGGGGTGACTGGGGGGGTCAGACACATGGACCTGGGGCTTGATCCAGCCCGACCCCCACCCAGTCTGCCTTGGTACCCCGCACCATTGCCCACCCCCCGTGTGCTCGGAATCCTGCTCTCCCCCGGGGTTTTAATTACCCCAGCGCTAACGAGGGGCTGATGGGGCCGAGGGGGACCTGCAGGGAAAAGCCCCCCGGGGCTGGCGGCCCCCCCACCCCGGCACATCCCCGCTGCTGCCGGTGATTACCGAATTAACCGGCTCCATCTGAGCCCGTCTGCTGCCGGGATGTGGGTCAGGGATTACCCCTCTCCGTGCCCCCCAGCCCCGTCCCGGCTCTCCCTGTYCCCAGCACCCACGGCTGCACCCGGGAGCATCCCCCGGTCCTGCCCTCCCGATCCTGGCAGGCAGAGGAAGGAGGTTCACGCTGAGGAAGGAGGTTCAGGCGGCCGTAATAAATACAAGAAAAGTTTATTGAAAAGAAAAAAAAGAGATGGGGAGGGGGCAGCAGCCCCAGCCTGGGGTAATAAATAACAACCTGGGGGGCACCAGCTTACAAAATATGGCTCTGGGCAGCGAGATCCTCCGAGGTCCCCAGCGAGGCTGGCGGGGGCTGCCGGGCACCACAAGGAGGGGCTTAGGGGGCCCAGCCCCCCAGCACCCCCGGGCACCTGAGAAGGGGCTGCCCCGGGGGGCAGCTGGGRCTGCTGGACGGTCCCAGCCCCAGGAGGGGCGTGGGAGCAGCCCCATCCCTGCCTATCCTGAGAGCCTGATGCCACGGCAGCATCCCCAAGCTGGGGGCACCGGCTGCKGGCAGGGGCTCAGCACCACCTGGGGCACCCCTGGGTGGGTGCCCCAGTCGCATCCCGTCCCCCTCCGGGGCTCAGGCCAGGATCTTCTGGGGGATCTCCACCGAGGCTTTGATGAAGATGGCGTTATCCCGCACGTAGTTCCGTTTCCTGATGTCCTCGTGGGAGATGAACTTGGGGTAGCCGAAGCCCAGGGTGCTCTCGTCCAGGGAGCTGCGCGAGGCTCCCGGCTTCTGGAAGTTTTTCCAGTTGGGGTCGGGGTGGAAGGTCTCGGTGATGTGCTGGGGCTTGGAGAGCGAGGGGTCGCTCTGGTCCAGCAGGGAGAAGGTGACGCGGTAGGAGAAGGGCCACTCCAGCAGGTTGTCGTACTCGCCCGGCAGCACGCGGATGTAGACGGAGAGGTGGCTGCTCTCCCCGCTGCCGTTGCCGTTGAGGAAAGCCGACACCTGGAGCTTGTAGCCGTACTTGTGGGTGTAGAACGGGGGGCTGAAGAACTCGTAGTTGCTGCGGGCCTTGGCCTCCTGCAGCTTGCGGGCGTAGTCGGCGATTTTCCAGATGAGGGTCCCGTCGCTGCTCACCGACAGCTCCTCCACGTCCCGCCGCAGCTCCAGGATCTCCTGCCGCTGCCGGCTCACCAGGGCACACACCATGCCCAGGTGGGCCTTGGTGCTCTCCTCCAGGTGCCGGCCCATGGCCAGCTTGGGGCACTGCGGGGACAGCGGGACCGTCAGCAGGAGGGTGCCAGGGACAGCGTGCGGATGTGGGACTGGAGAGAAGGGTGCCGTGGGGATGACATGGAGATGCTGGAGCACGGGGGTACTGGAGCAGGATGGCACAGGGACACCTGGTTGGGATGGCATGGGGACACTTGGGTGGCAAACACAGGGGTGAGTCAGGACAAGGACCATGGAGCCACACGGATGGGACTGAGCAGAACCACCACGGGGGATGGCACAGACGTCATGGCAGGAGCGGTGTGGGGATCCTGTGGGGCACAGGCACCCCATGCCCAAGGATGCCAGGGCAGGTTGGTCACAGGGACACTCACCCGGTGCTTGCAGCCAGCTTCCTTGAAAGGGCACAGCAGCATGGCCGTGTTGCAGCTCTCCTTGAGGTGGGTGGGCACGTCCTCCCGGGCGATGCTGGGTGTCCCACACTGGTTGGGGCAGGGCACAGGGTACCGGGGACACTGGTACTGGTGGTTCTGGGGAGGGAGAGAGGCTGTCAGCTGGGGCCGGGGGCTGGCAGGGTGAGGGTCCCCATGGGCCCTATCTCACCTGGATGGTGTCGAAGACAAACTCCTTGGAGCAGTAGGTGCAGGGCTGGGTGCGCTTGGGGCACTCGGCCAGGGCGTGCTGGGACAGCAGGCGCCGCATCATGCGGGCCCCACACTTGTTCTCGCAGTACACACTCTCCTGGGGACACGTGCCCTGGTGGCCCTGGGGACCATGACAGCATTGTCACCCTCTGGCTGGCTTCACCAGTCAGCCCTGACAGGGATGGGGCCACACAGTGCCCCCCTGGCCAGGGGGCACACAAACCGGGAGCCCACATGTCCATGTCCCCCACAACACTGTGTCCCCCCGCCACATCTCCCACCCAGGCTCTGCCCCCATGCCCAGGCTGTGTTCCCCACAGTGCCCTGCAGCTCACTGGGGTGCCCACACTGCACCTCCCATCCTGGCTACACCCTCATGACACCCCCAGCACGGCCGTGCCCACCGTGGCACCCCGGCCAGCCGCGTCCCTCGCAGTGTCCACCCCCACTGCCCACCTCGAAGGCCTCCCCAGTGAAGTCGCTGGCGCAGAACTCGCACTTGACCCTGCGCTTGGGGCAGCCGTGCTGGACGTGCTCGGGGAGGTCACGGCGGCTCAGTTTGGCGCTGCACCGGTTGGGGCAGGGGATCACGTTGAAGCCGCAGGTGCCGAGATGGGCCTGGGGGGCACAGGAATGGTGAGGAGGGGCCCACAGGGCAGAACCTTGGCCCCCCCGCCCCATCCCGCCAGACCCTACCTGGAGGTGCTTGATGAGCCCGCTCCAGCGGCAGCCCTCCTCGCTGTGGATGCAGCGGATAGCCAGGCTCAGCACCTGCGCCTCCAGCTCGGGGTCGGGGTAGATCTGGAGGGGCAGCAGTGGGGTATCAGCATCCTGTGCCGGGCTGTGGGGGCACGCAGCCCCCCAGCACAGCCTGGCTGGGAGCCGTGGGCACGCTGCCCGGGGCCGGATCCCCCACGGGCACACCAACAAGCGCCCTTTGTCGGGAGTGGGTTTCCGCTCCCCGGCCCGCGGCACAAAGGGCTCTTGCTTCCGCCCGGGCGCCCGTGCCAGGCCGGTGTGGCTGTGCCAGGCGCTGTGCGGAGCCTGGGGACGGCCCCTTGGCGAGGATGTCTCCTTGGAGCGGGGTAGCCGCCCGTGTGCCAGCCTCACCTTGGCGTAGTCCAGGGGCAGCTGGTCCTCCGGGCACTTGAAGACGCCTTCGCTGCAAGACACGGAGGGGTCGGGATCACTCGGGGCTGGGGAGCGGCGCGTCACCAGCGACACAGCCACGGTGTCCCACCGGGTCCCCGCCATCCCACCCCAGGACGTTGGTGCTGTCCCTCCACTGCTGAGCGCTCACCCCGTACCAAACCCAGCCGCCGCCCTGGGGGAGCCACGGCTCTAATCCCGCTCCATCTGTCTGAGCTGGGAAATGCCCCCGCCAGACACCCCCCCGGGCAGCCCCCGCCCCCCCGGCCGGGCACGGCGGCCTCGGTCCCCAGGGGCCTGGGCCAGCCGCCGCAAGCGTGACACCATCTGGAGCCCCGGCAGCCCCCGGCCTGCCCCGTCCCCTGGGATTAAGGAGGGTGCCGGCGGCTGGCCAGGATGGGGCCGGCGGGGGCCGGGGCGTCCGCAGCCCCAGGTGCCGGGGCCCGGGGGAGGTGGGGGAGGGCAACAGCTGGGCGCCAGATGTGCAGCCCTGATGCGTGGCCCCGGGGCTCCTGCTCCACAGGAAATGGCCCCATCAGCCACCACGGTGAGCCAGGACAGGGGACATGCAGCCGGCCCTGGAGGAGTCCCCATCCTGCTGGGCCCCCAGGATGGGATGATCCTCCTGAGAGCCGTCCCCGAGGTGGGAAGGGCCCTGCTCACTGTTCCTGACTTGCAGAGGAACAGCATGAAGTGGAGACAGGGATGGAGCCAAACAGGCAGCCTGGCCCGTGACGTGGCTGGCCAGGAGCCACCATCACCTCTGGTCCCCACACCACCATGCCCAGGGACAGGTGAGACTGTCCACACACCATCCCTGATGGACACTGGGGGGGAGACCCCAGGTGCTGCCTACAGGGACACGCAGCAGGGACACACCCTGTGGCTCTGGTGTCCGTGTGGTGGCACTGGACAAGGCTGCCCCGCCTGCACAGCCCCTGTGCCCATCTAATCGCTGCATGCCCTTGGCAGGCACTGGCGTGGCCTCGACCAGAGCTGCCAAGTGGATGCGAGACGTCGGGACGGAGCCAGGAGTGCTGCCAGGCACACGCTGGCCTGGGCTGCCCGGCCATGGCACGGTCATGTCCCCCGCAGCCACCAACCCATGCTCGGGGTGCAAGTGAGCCCCGGGAACCGCAGCCCTGTGGGGTGTGGGGTGTGATCCACGTGGGGCACGGCTGCAATCAGCTCTGCCACGTGCCCGCTGCGTTTGTCGCAGGTGCTTTCGTGGGAGTCATCAGGCATCCGGCGAGATAAGGTGCTCCAGACAGGGCCGGGCACCCAGCCCTTCCCAGGGGCCAGCGGCACTGCCTCATGGCAGGCATTGCCCTGTGGCTGGGATCACTCTGCTGCCTTTCCAGGGCAGCCAGCTGTGCCCGCACCCCGTGCACGGTGTCGGGGTGCTGGGGCTGGTGGGGAAGTGGGACGATGACCCGAAGCCAGCGCCTAATCCCCAACAAAGCCTCCCCATTCCTCACGCTTGGCCGGGCAGGGAATGTGCTGAGGCAGCACCCGGGGGGACCGTCCTTGCCTCTGACCTTCACGGCGTGTTGGGGCACAGCGAGGTGACGGGGCAGGGAACCCCAGCATCCCCCGGCACCCCCTTCCCGGCACCGCCCCGGGGCTGAACGGCTCAGCCCATGGGATCCCCAAACTGATCCGGGGCAAACGGGGTGTGCTCGGTGGGGGGGCCCCCGCGCCCATTCCCCCCGGTAGACGGGAGGTGCCGGCGGGAAGGGTGCGGGGGGGGACAGATGCGCTCTGACACGTGCCCCGGGGAACGCCCGGTTTCGCAGAAACCGGGCCCGGTGTCGGTGGTTCCCGGGGGCCGTCCCCGGGCGAAGGTCGCCCCGGCGGAGAAAGGCGGGGAAAGGCCTGGGGTGACGCTTGTCACCACCCGGGAGGAGCCCGGGCACTCCCCCGCCGTGCCCCGCGGGACCCCCGGCACCGCGCCGAGTGCGGCGGCCGGGAACCGGGGCAGCACCAGCCCCGCACGTGCCCCCGGGCTGCCGGCACCGGAACCGGCGGTCCCAAACCGCGGCGGAGGGAAGAGGCCCCGGCTCCTCGCTCCCAGCCAGCGCGCACCGCCGGGGCGCGCTCACCCGTGGGCGCGGGGGCACCGAGGTGGCCGGACCCCCCCCCCAAAAACACCCCCGGGCACTTCCTCCGGCGGGGCCGGGGCAGGAAGGGGTTAAGCTCGAATCTCGAAACTCGCCGCTCCGGGCTTCACCCGGCCCTCCTCTTCCTCCTCCTCCTCCTCCTCCTCACCGAAAGGGGCCACGGGCCGCTGCACCCGCGGGGCGGCTGTCACGGGCTGGGCGCGCCCCGCACCCCCTCCCTGCCCCGGGGCACCGCCGGGCACCCCGCACCTTTCCCCGGCCCGAGGCATCCCCGGGCGTTCCGCGCCTTCCCCGGGGCACCCCGCACCTTTTCCGGGGGCACTCCGCAGCCGTTCCCCGGCCCAGAGCACCCCCGGGCACCCCGCATCTTTCCCAGGGGCACCCGCACCCCCGGACACCCCGCGGCCCTCCCCGGGACATCCCGCATTCCCTCCCGGGCCCGGGGCATCCGCAACCCCGTGCACCCCGCACTCCAGCGCTGGTCCGCGGCACTCCGCATCCCTCTCTGGGGCACCCCGCACCCCCGGACATCGCACCCCYGGGGCCGGCGGCGGACGGGGAGTCAAGGGGGGAGCGCCCGCTGCCCCCCGGGGTGCGGAACCCCGGATCGGGCGGTGCAGGGGTGGGTGATGGGAGTACCCTACGGGGGAAGGGGTGCGCGGAGCAACGTCACGCCGGGTCGGCCGTGAGGTGACGTGGGGTCTCACCTGAGGAACTCCTGCAGGCAGGTGTCGCAGAAGCGGTGGCCGCAGGTGGAGACGCGGACGGGCTCCCGCATGGGTTTCCCGCACAGCGGGCACAGCACCCGCCGCCGCGGCCGCTCCAGGAGCTTGTAGTCGTAGCCCGGCATCCCGCCGCCGCCGCCCCGCGCCCGCCGCCGCCCCGCGCCCGCTCGTCTCCGCGCTCCGCGCCCGGCTCCGCCCGGGGGCCGGACGGGGCGGTGGGACCGGCCTGAGCCCGCCCCGAGACGGGGGACGGCACCGCCACCGCCACCGCCCCCCGCCCGGACCCCGCCTCCCCTCCCCGCCGCCGCCGCACCGGGGGGATGGAGCGGTCCCGGCACCCCGGGGGCTCGGGGAGCATCACACTGGGGACAGCCCCTTCAAAGGGTTTGGGAAGCATCACRTCAGGGACAGCCACCCTGGGGACTTAGGGAGCACCCCACCGGGCACAGCCCCTCTGGGGGGTTTGGTACCCACCGCATTGGGAACAATCATCTCAAGGGCCTGCGACCCACTGCACTGGGAACRGCAACCCCAGGAGTCTGGGGAGCAACAACATCACATCACACACGGCCCCCTCACTCACTGCAGCCTCCCTTGGGCCAGGGCTGGGCTCTGGGAGGACACACTGGGCTGTCCTCGCTGACCCTACAACCCCTCCTTGGCTCGGAGGTGTCCCAGAGGTGCCACACTCGTGCAGGCAGCYCGGGGTTACAGTTGTGCCCCTGAGCGAGGCTGGAGGTGGGATACAGCTCCYAGACCCACTCCTGCCACAGAGAGCAGCTCATGGCCCAGCCATCACCCACAGCAGGACATGGAAGGGCTGCCCTGCGCCCTCCCTGCCACAGGCACGGGGGGACACACACTCCTGTGGCTTTGTCTTGCTGGCAGCTCACGCCCCAGGCTGCAGCCAACAGCCTCCCTCCAGCCACGGTTTGTAACCGAGCAGGAGCCTGGAGGAGGGAGAATAAAAGCAAATCTGTCTGGCTCCAGCCCCCTCGTCACTCTTTCAGAAATCAGAGCAGCATATGGGAGTATTTGCCCCTTTCCCCAGAGATGGAGCCGAGCAGATGACAGGCTGTGAGCATGTGTTAGTCCCACCAACGCTCACCCCAGCCAGCTTCCCATTACGGGCGGCAGTTGCTCCAGACCCAAATGTTAGCAGTTTTCAATTAGCAAATGGCAGAGGAGAGGGATTCCTGGGGGACACGCTGAGCAAGTCGAGCTCTATCACTTGTCACTCAAGGAGCTCACGTTACCCTTCTCCCCGAGAGGCTCTGCTTAAAATAAAACCCCGCAGCAGCCCGGGGGGAGGCAGCCCGCTCGCTGCCAGAGCTGCCAGGGAGGGGATGGGTGGCTCATTTCTGGGGTTACCCTCAGGGATGGCAGGTTGTTCTGCCACGGCCTGAGCTGCACTGGRGCTTCCAAATATCAGGGAACCTTGTACCGGGGTACATCGAGCATGAGCTGCCATCAGCAGGGCATTTTCCAAGAGACGTGAGTAGCTGGTCAGATGATGGAGAGCACTGAGCTAAACTTTAACCAGCTCCCAGTGATCCTGGAAACCCGACAGGTGAAAACAAGTGACAGTGGGCAACTGTACAGGCAGCACTGGGGAGCAACAGGCACCTTGAGCTGGGGTTGRGGTGCTCCCCGGTCAGGTTTGCTCAGGGCTGTGGCCCCCCCAGGGCAGGATCTACCAGCAGCCCCACGGTCCAGCTGGTTCTGCCACTCTGTGCCAGCACGCCCTGRAGCCAAGCTGTCTCCAACAACAGATAGGCACTACCCCACACACTGTCCCTGAAACGCTGTGATCTGGCCCTGACTAAAAACTGTCCCTGGACACCGCTATGGGACAAGGTTCAGGCCAAAAGGACAGGCCTTTGGTACCCTGGGGGGTGATGGGACTCCAAAGACAGGACACATCAGTCCTGTAAGCACAGACAGCCTGTGCCTCCGATGACAGGCATGAAACAGCCGACTTTTATCATTATTTACTGCTTCTCTTTGATGTTTTTAAAATTATTCTTCCCTAACCTCACTGAAGAGCATCTCTGCTAATTAGCCAGGAGCTGACAAAGCCATCAGAAGGTGCTGGCTGTGCCGGCAGGGCGGCTGGGAGGTGTCAGACCCTGCAAACAAAGATCCCTCCTTTTCCCCTCTCCCTAAGCAAAGCCCTCCCCGCACTCAACATCACAGCCAGGCATTTGTCTCACACAAAGGCGACACTCAGGGCAATTCCCTTTGTGGAGGTGATATGTTCCCTGTCCCCCATGATGGGTCACTCCTTGAACCCATCTGGGCTCGGGGAGGCCTCTTGTCCTCTTCCCCGGCCTCGCCCTGCTGCTCCATCCCTCCGCCTTGTGTTTAAATTAAACTGGAGGGACAGAAAACCGACGCTCCGGCTTCTAAAGAAGTTAAGGTGGAGCCTTTCGCCCCAGGGAAAGGAGTGGGRAGAGTCCTCTCCCGGCTTCTGGGGCCTCGTGCCCAGGGAGGGCAGGGGTAAGGCAGCGAGGCAGACGGACAGACGGACAGCAGCCGCACCTCCTGCCAAAAGCCTCGTGGGAATGAGGATACGACCTCGACAGAGGTGCCAMAATCAAAACAAATCAGCTCCGGGATCAGTAGGCGGTTTGGGGGCTGTTTCCTGCTACAGCAACGGCCCCACGTCAGCAGGATCTTCTTGGGAACAGGGGACAGCCTTTCCCGGGGTGACAACAGCGGGGAGGGATCCACACCAGGACGCACAAGAGGGGAGCAGGCAGCCTCACCCCACATCACCTCCCCTTCCCGCTCCCCTCTGGCCGTGCTTTTCCTTAGCAGGAAGAGCCACGGGGACACTGATCCACCAGCGGCTCCGCAGAGCGCAGGAACAAAACGAGGATAAAGGGAGAAGCCCTGAGACCTGCAGATTTCACCGGGAGCTTCTGCAGGGAAACAAAGCAGCCGACGTGAGGAATGCGAGTGGCCTATTTGCCCGGGCTGCTCTCTGCCTGCGGCGGCGCGGACGGGCCTCGGCTTGTCGTTCCAGGAGCTTTTGTTGCTCGGGGCTGGGGGCCTCTTTGTTTCCTTTACCCTTTCGCCAGGCTTGGTCACAGCCCGGTATTAAATTATTCAAATCATCTCGCCGGGCTTCGCAGCTGAACTCCTGCACCGAGAGGGCCCAGGCTGCGAAATCCCCAGGGCTCCGAGCCCCCGGCCCGGCACAAAGCGCGCTGGTCCACATTGGTTTCCCCTGCCTGGAGTGAAGGGGAATAATATCTCAGCCAGTGACACCTCCAGCCCCAGCACTGCAGTGCAAAGGTGTCATTAAACCATAAAACAATCCACCTCACACCAGCACGTTGATAGGAACAGAGGGGGCTGCACCCCTGGGTTTGGCAGCCCACAGCTCCYGAAACAGGGACATTTTGGTGGCACCACGGACAAGACAAAGGGTGTCAGACCTCTGTCCTGCCTGCTGCTGTCCCAGCCAGCCCTCAGCCCTGGCAAGGCTGCAGCAGGAACAGCAGCCCCTTCCTATGGGATGTGTTTGTGGTGTGGGGCGAGGGGAGCCCCAAGAGCTCAGCACGACTCAGGCAAGAGAAATCTGATGCTGGAAGGAGCTGGAGCTGCTGCCAGCTCTGCACAGGGAGGAGAGGCAGCGTCCCAGAGGGGCTTTGAGGCAATTTAACCCAGCCCTGCAATTATCCTGGTGCCCAGGTTGGTCTGGGAGGGGAGAACACCTTCCCCGACACCGGGCTGAGCCATCCCCGTAACCTGCAGCACAAGGAAAGTGCCAAAGGACTGGCAGAACCTTTGAATTCCAGTCGGCTTCCTGGGATAGCAGGGTGTAACCGCCTGAAAAGGCAGCTCCACAAGAAACAAAAACGGCAGGGAAAAACCCATGCACCCACCCTGCCAGGAGCCAAACAGGGAGGCTGTGTCTGCAGCCAGGGCTGCACACGCCTCTCCCGGCCGGACGGGACCTGCTCCCTTCCCCAGCCAGASCCTGGGAGGGGAGGGAAGAAAGGGCAGGAGATCTGCAGAAATTCATTACCTTCCACATGACAGAGGGAGCAGTTGGCTTTTACCAGAGCCCGTCGAGGTTTCCCTCATTGAAAACAGGAAAGAATCACAAAAATAATTAGAGAGATTTCATCTCAGCCAGCTTATGAAAGCACCGACTTTATACACAACAGATTGGCAACAGCACAAAGATGGATGTGAAAGGCAAGAGCATKTGCAATGTCAGACAGATCAGAGACAGAAGCTCATCAAAAAATGGCCCAGGGCAGATGTAAGTTAAAAAAAGAAAAGAAGAAAAGAAAAAAAAGAAAAAGAAAGAAAAGGAAACGATCCTTCTGGAGACAAAAAACGTGACTTCTGTCCATAACACATGGATGTGCCCCCCTCCTGCCCACAAAGATCTCTGGTGAAAGCTCATCATCTCCCTGGAAAAATCTGGGTTAAAAAACTTAAAGTACTGACAATCACTCGCTGTGTTTTGCTGCCTTCCCCAGCTCAGCTGGGAGCCAGCGAGCCGGTCAGCAGCAGGACTGAGGGGCCTGAGGACAAATGTCAGCTAGAGGATCCTCCAGCAAGCTCCTGGGGCCAGGGGAGGCTGTAATTGGAAAGCTCCGGGCAGCATTTCAGGAGAGTGGGGCTGTGCAGCACAGGGAGGCTGCTCGAGCTGGGCTCGTCCAGCCGTGCAAGCAGGACCCTCCAAAGTGTGCTCAATAAATGGGTGAAACGTTTTAGGGGGGGATGGGAAAGGACAGACTTCTCTAATTAGCAAAGAGGTTTGCATTTAGTCACCCAGCACAGTGCCTGGGGCCCTGACTCCAGACGCTGCTGTGCAAAGGCTGACAGCTCTCCCAGACACGGAGCTGTCAGCCTGGGCTTTGTAACCAGAGACAGTTTCCACGCAGGAAAACAACCCCTGTGCTCCTCACCCTTCTACACAGGCACTTGCAGCAGGGAGGGGAAGAGCCACGGTGTGACCCCTGAAGGCAGCACCGGAGCTCTGGGGACGTCCACACCCCGTGGCACGTCCAGGACAGTGACTCTCAGGCACTGGAGGTTCACAGTGACGCTCGATTCAGTAAGTGAGACCAGCTCTGGTTCCTTGGGAACCATCGTTAGGAGCTCCCTGTTTCCAGGCCTCTGCCTCTGGAGTGTAGCTGAGGAGCTCTGGAGACTGGAGTGTGTCTGAGCCAGGCCACAGTGGRCAGCAGGAAGAGCAGGATGTGGCCTCTTTCAGCTCACACTCACTGGGAAGGCGACTCCTCCACGGCAGCTGAAACACAAAGGGTAAAGACCAAGATTTAGCTGTAAGCCCCACCTCGAYGAAGCTACACAGTGTCCTGCCCCACACAGGCCTGATACCCAACAGATGGGCACCACAACCCCTGTCCCACTATCCCAGGAAGCCACTGCAAGGCCTCAGTAGTGGCACAAGTGAGGCAACRCCCAGCGCACAGAGCCCAGGCAGCAGGAAACGCAGTCTCTTGAGGCTCGTGCTCTCCTCCTCCTCCTCTCCAGCCTGCCTTCTCCCAGTTATTCTGTGTTTGCAGTGGGATTGCAAGAAGGGTGCAGCAGCAGCTCGTGACAACCTGGGCAGCAGCCCAAGCCAGTCAAAAGCAGAGTTGGACCCATGGGAGGAGCAGAATGGCCGCCCCAAAGGTGGAGCATGGCTCACCCGTGCCAGCACCCTCCCAGGCCAGATCACAGCCAGAGCTGACAGCAGCAATGACATCACATGTGTCACCAGATCTCGTGTTCTCGCTGGAGAAATTTCCAGGCAGATTGAGCTGTGTGAAAGTCCAAATCTCAGCTCTTTACAGAGCTCTTGATGCTTTTTTGCACGCTGGCTGCTGAGGGATGCTGGGGCAGGCGAGGCTGCTGCCCTCACACCGCTGAGTTTGCACTTCCAGCACTGGGACAGGACAAGGCTTTAGGCAGAGGGACAGCAGTCGGGCTACACACTCAGTCCCTGCTCTTACAGTGCTGCAGGTGGGAGCYCACAAACCAGCGTGGGGTGACTCCGGCAGCGGAAGGGGAGAGCAGCCTGCAGTCTTCCTGCAGAGACAAAACCCTTTTACTCCCATGACAAATGCCCTACTTGTTCCCGAGCYTGGGGACTCGGCCATTCCCCGTCCCCTTCACGTGGCAGCGCACATCACATGAGAGCTGGGCACTTGCAGGGGAGGAACGGGAGCCAGGGCCGATTCMGCTGTGCCGGGGCAGTCAGCCGGGCCTCCTCCCCTCCGGGCTGTAATTAGCCTCCTTGAAGTGGGCTGGGACT
The DNA here is from genome assembly GCA_018881555.1 of Amblyornis subalaris. Lineage (NCBI taxonomy): Eukaryota > Metazoa > Chordata > Aves > Passeriformes > Ptilonorhynchidae > Amblyornis > Amblyornis subalaris. Next base: position 3,865,511 of record JACAXG010000075.1, read on the forward strand.
GGAATCCCTCAGCCCAGGCTGAGGCCATAATCAGCCCAGCAGAGGAGGAAGAAAGGCCCCTGCAGCAGTCTGGGCCAGGCTCCCGTTGTACATTCAGGCAACGGAAGGGCAGGTCACGCCACGGGCACGTTTTAATCACGCAGCGATGCTGCCTTTGGCCCGAGCAGAGAGGAACCACAAAACCATCACTATCTTTTCCAAACCACAATGGAAAGGCAGCAGCCAAAATGACGCCTCAAATCTCAGCTTCTATTTCAGCAGCATCAATTAGAGAGCTGCTCTTTTTGGATACTCGGTGGACCGCTGGCACGCCAGCTCCCCACCGGCCGCAGCTTGGCCAGCCTACCTGTCTGGGAGTGCACGAGACAGCCTCTGCCATCCCTTTGCTCCCCTGGCCCAGTGGGAGTGGCAGTGTCACAGAGCTGCACAGCAGAAGGGGAGTTTTTTTGGGCTTGAAGTTATTTCTATTCATCTACAGCTGGAGATGGACTGGAATAACACAGAGCTTACGTGCCAGGGTTACTCAGTACAGCTCCGGTCACAAGGCATTGCGTCTGGCTGGGCCCTCATGGCAGAAATCACAGGAACAAAGCCTTTACTCACGCTTTACTGCCAGCAGTGTGTTCCCGTGGCAGCAGGCGACAGAGGTCACCAGGTATGGATGTGTCTCCTCCAGCTGCACCGGCCTCGGCACTCCCGTTTCCTCRTCCTTCCTGCCCAGGCGTCCCCTGGCTCCTTTCCCCCACGTGCACACCTCACCATCTGCAGAGCAATATAAACACCTTGCTGCACACCTGCCTTGGCCACGGCAGAGGCAGAGGCCAGCCARGGCCTGCTGCAGCCCAGGACATGGGGGCTTCAGCCTCACCTGCTCCAATGGCCACAGTGAAGGCATCCCCACAAGCCACCACGGTGACCTTCATCGTCTGGAGCCCCACAACCAGGTGGGGCACGCGGCTGTTGCGGCAGGAGTTGGTGCCCAGCTGCCCGTGCTGGTTGCTCCCAAAGGTGTAACAGTGGCCAGAAGCTGACAGCAGAGAGAACAGACACAACTGGGTGTCACTCGAGGACACACTGAAGCCCCTGAAGCTCTTTGCTGTCTCCCTGCCAAGCATCCTGCTCCACAGAGCTCCAACACTGGGAGCAGGGTGTCTCTTGAGCCTCCATGAGGCCTCTGCCCGTGGGAAACAGGCAGAAGGAAGACAGGGAAAATGCAGGTGTCCCCCTCTCAGGGATTTGGGCACACCCCCTCACCTGTGACAGCAGCTGAGTGCGCTGTACCGATGTCAGCACACACAATGGGCTCTTGGTTCAAGGGGGCTGACTGGGCACACACAAACACAGTGGCCTCCTCCACCTGGTCCTCTGGGGAAGGCTCCTCTGATGAGCTGATCYGGTCTAGGCCCAGCTTGTTACACCTGCACAGGGAAAAGCTCGGTTCAGAGATGGCTGAACGCAGCCTGGCACAGGCACTCCAGAGACACATCCTGCCCTGGCATAACCACACCACCAGCAGCRTGATGCTGAGGAGTAGGATCACACAGGGATGTCTTCTGGAGCCCCTTGTTCAGGACACAGATGGACAGACCCAGGAGGATGAAATGTGGAGCACAGACCCTCATCCCTCTTACCTGTTGCTCCCACAAGCAAGAATCTGGTTCTTCACTGTGAGGACCATGGAGGAATCGATGCCACAGATGACCCTCTGAGCCTCGTGCTCTGGCGGGACTGTGACCTGCTGGGGGGAGTTGTGGCACTCCAGGGTGCCCAGCCCAAGCCGACCTGGCAGGAGGAACAAAGCAGGGAACAGCTGATGGCAACACACACCCTGAGCACAGCCCCACCATGAGCAGCACTGACACARCTGCTGCAAGAGCCCAGCCCGGGACCCCAGAAAGCAGCGAAACCCAAAGCACGGAGGCCCTGACATGTGGCAAAACAGCTGCAACTCTTCCACACCCACCTACACACCACGTGCCACCTACCCTGGCCCATCTGGAGGGGACTGTGCACAAGCAGAGCCAGCGAGGGGAGTGAGAACAGGCAGTGGAAAGCACAAGCCCTGTTCTGCAAAACTGACATCTCTTACCATTATCCCCCCTGCCCCAGGCAAACACTTCCCGTTCGTTGGAAACCGCCAGGACGTGAGACGCGCCACAGGCCACCTGCACCATCTCGTAGCCCAGCAGGGCCTCCACAATCTTGGGCTGGCAGGGGAAGAGCAGCAGCCGTCAGCCGAGACCTCCCAGCCTGCCCGGCTGCTCCCATCCCTCCCACCCGGCCCCCCCAGACTCAACACAGCCCTGGCAGCATCCCAGTTTTCATCCAACACAAACAACAGAGAAATATTTTTTTTTTTCGGTTCCAAACAGTCTTCAAAGGGATAAGAGACTACGTGCATGCAGCAGAGAAGATAATGCAAACATCTCTGGGGCGGAAGAAAGCAGCCAGCACAAGAGWTTGGAGAGGGAAGAGGTTCAGCAAGGGTTGGGATTTGCCCCCCTGCCCATGTGGGGAGTGCCAGGGGCTGTGAACACCCACTCTGAGCAGGCAGGGGCTTGGTGCAGGATGCGTTGGCTCAAAGGCTCTTGTGCAGAGGAGCTGAGAGTTAACGGCTCAGATTCATTAGGGTGTGGAGGGACCAGGATCTCCACATTTCCCCCGGCCCCTGCTGTGCCCTGCTGTTAGATCTGACACCTCGCCTCATCCTCATTATCTTCCTCAAGTGAAAAGCACCGTTTGTTGGGATCTGGCTGCTGCTTCCAACTGGTGTCCCCTCCCCTGCCATCAGCACCRAGCAGCTCAGCTCCGGGCGGAGCAGGAACAAACGGGCCAGCTGACCACAGTGACAAATGGCACCAGTCCCCCGGCTCGGCTGGAAGCCATCGGCTGCTGCCACATCCGAGGGCAGGCGAGGAAGAAGCTGGAAGGGAGCAATGAGCCCTCAGCCCCAGTGTTCCGAGCCAATCGGAAACACACAGCTCTTCTTTAAATACTGGCTCTTTCGAAAAATAACTTTTCTCAGTGAACCCTGGCAGCTGCAGGCCAAGAGTGAAGCAGGCAGGTGTGTGATTGGAGGCAGACTCCAAGCTGGGAGCCTGCCAACAGCAACCACAAGGCAGCTCTTGACTTCCCCCACGCTCAAAGGGATCATTGTGTAGGGGGGAGAAAAAGAGAGAGGCAGGTTGGGTGTTTTAAAACCCGCAGTGACAGGGAGAGGAGGGGGAGGGGGTCAGATGCCAGAGCATGCCTGGGATGCACATCCCTGGAGCTGGGATGAGCCCGCTCACGTGGCGCAGAAGCCACGCTCCATCCTCTCCCCTGGGGGAGCAGCACGCCCAGCACCCTCACCACCAACCTGGCTCACATCCGTGAAGTTTCCGTGCCCCAAACAGCCATTGCTGCCGCTGCCGAAAGTCATGATTATCCCCCTGTCTGGAGAAGCAGAGAGAAGCCTTGTCCCTGGCACACGTGAGGCCCTGCGAGGCACACGTGAGGCCCTGCGAGGTGCACACAGCCGAGGGGCAGCCGTGGCTTCCAGGACATCGGACCCGCTCTGACTCAGAACTAGCTGCAGGGGCCACAAGCCTTCAGCGAGCTTCCASGGAGCCGCAGSAGCTTCCAGRGAGCWGCAGCAGCTTCCAGAGAGCAGCAGCAGCTTCCAGAGAGCAGCAGCAGCTTCCAGGGAGCTGCAGCCTCACCGTGCTGCAATGGCTCGACAAACAAACAGCAGTGATAAGAGTGCTGAGATAATATTGCTGCAGCTGTGTACGCAGGAGCTGTGAACCCCACGGTCTGTCAAGGTGTTGAAGTCACAGAGGCACTCCCTGAGCAGCTGCCCAGCAGAGGGGTGGCAGGAAACACCATGGGAGGTAGGATAAACACATGCCCATGGAGTTTGCCCACTGCATATCTGTCATTTGCTGCCCTGACCCCCAGCAGAAGAACAAACAGAGCTCCCACAGGATCACTGGGAGGGCTCTGCTCCACAAACATGGCCTTGGACTGGTGTGTGTGCTCCCCTTCCACCCAGAATACCTCCTGGACTGCTCTTCAGGAGGTTCGAACCCTGCCATCCTGCAGCTTGAGGACAACCAGCCCTGCAGCAGCTCATGCTGACTCCTCAGTCATCACTGGTCACTGCGTGTGCCCCTGTCACGCTCACAGAGTATGTGACAGAGAAAGGCTCAACTTTCCACACACTCCTCACACTGCAGTCCCCACTGTACAGGTCAGTTCTGGCTTTAGGTGACACCAACGCAGCCAGGACAACAAACAGGAGATTTCACAGAATCACAGAAGAGTTTAGGTTGGAAAAGACCTTTAAGATCATGAAGTCCACCTGTTTGTGGTCTTCCTCACACCAGACAGACCTTTGGGTCCAAGTTGGCCAGTGTGGCACGACAGGAGGACCACGTATGCCATTTCTGACTACCACCTCATGTTACATGAGAGGCCACAGAGGTCTCCATGTCACCCCAGCCCGGTGCATCTCTTGGGTTCCTCTCTGAGCAGGGTCCCCAGGCAGTCCTGCCGGGTTTGTAGGGGGTTCTGGGACTCAGGCAGGCGAAGGCAGGAGGCAGCAGCTCACCTGTGAGGCAGGCTGTGAAAAGATCACCACAGGACACATGTTTGATGGTCACTCCAGACTGGCCCTCYAGAAAGCGGGACACAAACTGAGGCTGGAGCTGCTCGGTGGCTCCTGGGAGAGAAGGGCCTCCAGCAGCACCCATGGGAGGAGCCTGATGGAGAGACACCATGGAGGAGCTAGGTTGGAGAACACTGATGAACCCCTTCCCACAGGCTTATCAGCGTTAGCCACACCCTGGCTGGGACTGCAGTCCTGGAGAAGGCAGTGCCAGGGCCTGTGAGTGAGCAGGAACGTCTCCTTCACAGAAATCACACATCCAAGGCCTCCACAGCCACTGCCTGCCCCAGGCTCCCTGTCACTCACCTCCCAAAGGATGAGCCTCCCAGATTTGGTGACCCCGGCCTTCTGTGTCCTGCCAGCAGAGACCTGCACCACCTCGGTGTTCAGCATGGGCAGGCGGAGCGGGGTGGTGATCCCACTGCCCCACGTGTAGATGGATGACAGTGGGGGTGGGATTCCTGTCCTGGCTGAACCACGTTGGACACCTGTGGGTCACAGGGACATCGTTAATGTGCATCCCTGACTCTTACCCCACAGGAAAAGCATGGCACCAGCCAGTCTTGGTGCCAGCATAGCTGCCAGAGCTGGTTCAAGGGGCTGCGGGGGAACTCCCAGCCAGGGCTGAAGTGCCCATGGGCTCCTCCAGGGTTTAGGGAAGCTAACTAACATCTCTTAAGTTCCTCTCTCAGAAGCTCCAATGACTCTCTGACCTGTGTCATCCAAAGGAAAGGGTCCTTCCAAACAGAGCTGAGTTGAACACACCAATGCCAGGACTCACCCCTTGGCCTGGCACTGCTGGCCCGTCCCCCTGTCCGGCTGTGGGTCACTGTCGGCACCGGAGCCAAGGGTTTTTCAGGCCTGCCAAACCAAAATCCAGCCTTTAACGTCCTGCAGAGCCCTGGATCACAGAAGGTCTGGGCAGAGCTACAGCAGAAGGCACGGCTGAATTACTCACAGCACTGCTTGGTCAGTGCTCTAAACCACCCGAGAGAGGGGAGTTGGCACCAGTTCACCTCCCCCTGTGCTCACAGCTCTCTGTTTGCTGTCACTGTGATGACAAACCCACACCTGCCATGGCACCTGCCTGGCTCTGAGCTCCCGGGCCAGGCTCAGCCTGCAGCAGCTGCAGGTTGGTCAGCACAAGAAAGCTGCATTGGGAAAATGCTCTTTTTTTGGAGCTTGAAACGGAGGCAGTGAGCGGGGCAGACAGACTGTGGGCTGTGACAGCCCCTCCCAAGGGACACTGATGTGGCAGTGTCACTTGCCTTCTCATTTTGACGCTGCCCACGTCTGTGTAGAGGTTCAGGAGGGGCCGGATGCAGATGGCCTGGGCCATGATCTCATTCAGCTGGGGCCGCTTGGAAGGATCCAGGTTGAGCATGCTGAGGATGAGCTGGCGCAGGTCGGGGCTGTATCGATCTGATATTGGGGCAAACGTCCCGCTCATGATCTTCAACACTAAGGCAGGAAGGTTCTGGAGAGAAAACAAGAGGCAGACACACAGTGGCTGGGCAGTCAGGGGCGAGGCCAAGGAGGAAGGAGTTCTCAGCACTGCCCTCTGCCTTCACACTTCCCGGCTCACTGAGAAGTGAGCCCAGCGTACATTTTCACCTCTGTGAGAGGCCACGGCTCCCTGTGCTACGTGTAAACCACATCCCTCTTACCGCAGCTTCAAAAGCCCTCTTGAGGCTGGCGAGCTCGTAGAGCACACAGCCCAGAGCCCAGATATCACTCTTCTGGTTGTAAGGCTTCCCTTCACAGAGCTCTGGGGAAATGTAGCATGGAGTTCCCACCACCTAGAATAGATAAAAATTTACCACAGTGCTGTGAAATGGGGCAGAGAGGTGAAAAGAGGAAGACTCAGTGCAGAGCCCAGTGTGCAGGCTGGCTGGAACACCATGACCTAAAGCTCCATGGAGCTGGGCTTTTGTTCCCTGGCATCAACAGCTGCCTGACAATTTCAGTGAAAAACATGAGGATTTGCTTTTCCAGTGACACATACAGTGATTGCCTCTAATTTTGCTCCTATCCACTTGAGAGAATCAGAGCCCAGAGCGCTGAGCGTGATACAAACGTCTGGTTAGATTAGCCCAGGTGGGGAAAGACRCTCAAATGTCAAGCAGAGAAAGGAGATTAAGGCAGGACAGGAGCGCACAGGCAGGAATTTCGTTGCTAAGGATGCGTCAGACGAGTCTGCAAACACCACCCCCAGCACTGTGACAGCGGGAGCCACCCTGTCTGCCCTCACCAGTGGGCCCAGACACCCCATCCTCTCCCAGCTTTGGGCAGGCAGGTCTTTCTCACCTTTCTGCAGCCCACAGAGCCACAGCAAACTCGGGCATGAAGGCTTCAGCCTGAATAAACTCCAAGGAACAAAGCAGCATTGCCTAAAGTCACTTCCAAGAGACTACTGTGAGCCAAATCCAGAGCTTCCAGCCTGACGCCAAGGGCTAAGCAGCTCCCCTACCACTCACCGTGTAGGCTTTGCTCTTGCTGCTCAAGATTTTGGAGATGCCAAAATCTCCAATCTTGACAATCATGCGATGCTTGTCCAGGAGGATGTTCTGGGTCTTCAGGTCACGGTGCAGGATCTGCTTGGTGTGCACGTGGTGCAGGGCCAGGAGGATCTGCACGAAGAAGTGCAGGATGGTGTCCTCATCCAGCAAGGAATTACAGCGCTTGTGAATGAACTCTGCCAGCGTGCCCCCTGCAAGGAACAACAAAGGGCTGTGGGCAAGGGGGGCTGCACAGCACAGCACAAACCCGGCCTAAAACTGGGGGGATTTAGCCATCGGCATCCTAACAAGCCAAGCATGTGGGAAAAGCACATCCTGGTGGGATACACAGCACGTCCTTCAGTGCTCCTGAACAACGGCAGCACAGTCGGCGGGAGGAAGACACAGCCAGAGAGAAGTTACTGTTGACATATTATCAAAAGCAGTACGAAAAGAAACACTAAAATTACAGCTCTTGGAGGAGGACATAAACCTCGACGGCAGAACAAGATCAGCCAGTTCTGCAGAAGAGAATTCCTGCAGTCCAAGAGACCACGTGGCATGGAGAGGCCCCTGTCGGGAAGGGGAGGTCCAGACTCAGGGCTCACCCAGAGCTTTTAACAAACCGTCATGCAAATGTTGATTTCATCTGAAACTCCAGAGGAAATCGTGTTAGAAATGTGGGGCCAACAGAGCTGACACAGGGAAATGTGCCTGAAACCTGAGCCAAGGGCAGATGGTAACACGCTGATCAGGGACAGAGAGGGTTGAAATCTCCTAATTTTGGATATGGTCAGCAGGTGTAAGGCATATAATCATGGAAAGGTTTACGTTGGAAGAGACCTAGGGAGGTCACTGCTCAAGCAGGGCCACTGACAGCGGGTTGTCCAGGACCAGGACCTCTCTTTGGAGGATCTCCAAGGGTAGTGACTCCACAACCCCTCTGGGCAATCTGTACCAGTGCTCTCGGTCACTTGACTCATGGTCAACTTGGTGTCCACCAGGACCCTCAGATACTTTCCTACAGAAATGTCTCCTCAAGAGAGATGTGCTTGGACTCTGGAGTCCAAAGCACAGGATCTTTACAAGGAGCACAACATGAGGCCGTAGCAGCTCAACCCAAGGAGTGCTTGGCATGCCCTGGACCTGCCAAAGAACCAGTTACAGGCACTAGGGGACATCAGGGCCCACCTGGGGCATATTCCATGGCGATCATGAGCGCCTTGTCCTCCAGGAAGTTCTCATAGTACTCAATGACGTTGGGGTGGCTGAGCAGCTTGAGGACCTGGCACTCGTTCTGCGCTGCCAGCCGCTCGTCCTTGCTCATCTGCTCCACCGGGATCTGCTTCAGGATCACCAGCTTCTGGTCGGCCTTGCGCAGGCACAGGTGGACGATGCTGCGGGGACGGCGACGGGGGCTCAGCGCGGGGAGGGGGGACACAACACAGGGCCTGGCCACCACTCTGGAGTGACACAGGGCTCCTGCAATCCCCGCGCCCGGGGTGTCACACACTCCGGGCCATGTCCGCCCGGGTGTCACACACCCCGGGCCGTGTCCCCCACCCCGGGCCGTGTCCCCCACTGCCACAGCTCGGCCGACCCCCGCATTGCCGTGGCCACAAGCGCCTCCCGCCCCGCCGGTAAAAGGTCTGGAGACCTCCACACCCTCCGCCCACTCCCGGTGACCCCCTCACCCGAAAGCCCCTCTCCCCACCACCCGGATCCGCTCGTATTTCTCCATCCCTGGGCCTGGCTCCTCCCGTCTCCATGGAGACACTTCCGCGCTGCTACGGCGTCCGCGGGCGGTCAAACCCCGCCGTGTGCGTAAGGCCTGAGGGGGCTCCGTGTTTCGGTGGGGCAGGGTGGGTAACGTCATTCCCCTGCTTGGGTGGGCACCTCAGTGCCACGAGGAGCCAGACCCCCTCGGAGAGCACCCAGCGAGAGCGGTGGGTTGCGCTGGGCTGGCCGCCCCCGCTGGGGGATCCCAGCAGGACCCCCCGTACTCCCGGAGAGCGGCGATGCCCTCAGCAGCCTCCAGCCCCGAGTCTGGAGGAGCACCCATTGCGTGGGGCTGTGCTGCTGCAGGGCCAGCACAAGGGGCAAGGGTCCCCTCCCTGTCCCCCCGCAACCTGGTTTAGACCCCCAGGACCACGAGCACCGCTGGGGCCGGCCGTGATGGCGGCTATAGCGCGGAAGGGGGTCCTGCCCTGCACCCAGGAGTGGCGGCCTCTGTCCTGGAGTGGGGACAGGGACAGCGATGGCACTTGTGGCACTGCCACGTGGCCTTGCTGCCATCTAGCGACAGCCAGTCCGGCTCACCGCGGAGGGGGGACAGCCCTCCCCGTGCCAGCCAGCGCCCTGAACAGGGRGACAGCGATGGTGCAGGACCCCCACGCAGCAACCAGCACCCAGCCGCGTCTCGGAGCCCACAGAGCCGGCTTCATCCTACTGCCATGCTGATATTACGGGACACCTTTATGTCCCCCTGCCCACCCCGCCCTGGGCCACCCCCATGTCTTCAGGTGAGCATTTGTGGGTGCCCGCACTACTTTTCCAAGTACGATGGTTTTCCCCGGCATTCCCCCCCCACACCATGCGCTGCAACCACCGGGGACAGCCRCGCCGTGCCGGGGACACACAGACGGCGCAGAACAGATGTGCGGGGCCGACGCCAGCTGTGCATCACTGTGGCAGATGTGCAGGGCCCGGCACAGATGTGCAACGTCTGCCACGCACACGCTGCACCCACCCTCCCGCGCTGCCCAGTACAGACGGGCCGTGGGCAATATCTGGCACCCACACGTGCAGTGTCTCGCACACACGTGCAATGCCACACCCGTACAGCAGGAACAAGCCCAACACCCCGCGCACACCCGCAAAGCCCGCACAGGTGCGACACACGGCAGCGCCACACGCCGCGATCCGCACACGTGCGCGCACCACCCCGCGCGTACGCGCGTACACACACGCGAGGGGCGTGGCCAGCGCGTCGGTTATCAATGAAAGGCGCGGCCAACGCGGCCCCGCCCCTCCTCGCCCACCAACCCCGCGCAGGCGCGCGCGGGAGAGGCGCGGCCAGCGGGGGGCGTGACCAATTGGAAGGCGTGGCCCCGCCGGCGCCGCGGGAAGGCGTGGCCAGCAGTCGGGTGCGGTCAGTGGGGAGGGGGCGTGGCCCCGCGGCCCCGCCCGCCGCCGCCGCGGCCCCGCGCCGCGGGACTGGGCGCGATGGGCCCGGGCTGGCGGGCGGCCTCGGCGGCGCTGGTGGGTGGCAGCGTGGCGATCTTCGGGGCACTGCGCCGGCTGGCCCTGGCTCTGCCCCAGCCCGCCGCCGTACGGAGCCGTCCCGGCCGCGTCTGGCGCTGGAGGAACCTCCTCGTCTCTTTCGCACACTCCGTGCTGGCCGGGCTATGGGCCCTCTTCAGGTACGGGGCACCGCGCGGGGTGGCGGGCACGGCGCACACGCTGCGAACTGGGCGCCCCTGCGGAGGGGGCAGGGGGCTGAGAGTCCCCGTGTCCCCYGTCCCGGTGCCCGGGCTGACCCCCTTCCTGCTTTCCTCACCCCCAGCCTTTGGCACTCCCCGGAGCTGCTCTCCGACATCCAGGACGGCTACAGCGTCTCAGGGCACCTGCTGGTCTGCTTCTCCTCAGGTAAGGAGCCGAGCAGGGCAATGGCCGCAGCCACCCCGCCGGGCTTTGCCCACTCCCKGCTCAGCCTCGCCCGGCATGCTGGCTCGGGACGAGCCCCCGGCTCAAGGGCTGGGCAGCTCCATGCCTCTTGCCTTAATCACGAGCGTGGAGCCCACAAGCTGCCAACCCCCAGGGAATAGCCGCATCTCCGTGCCCAGATGGGGTGGAGGTGTTTCCGACACCTGGAGCGCAGTCACGCCACCCTCCTCCTCCTCGCTGCTCCTCCTTTCCACAGTGGGTCACGGTGCACAAGGCAAACCTCCTCAATGCTCTCCTTCATCCCACAGGCTACTTCATCCAYGACACCCTTGACATCATCTTCAACCATCAGTCCCGCTCGTCTTGGGAGTACCTGGTGCACCATGCCATGGTGAGTACGGCCAGCACGGGGGGCTGCCACACACCCCGGGGCTCAGCCCACCCAGGTTTCATGGGCCATGGCGAGGCAAGCTGGAGCCCTTCCCTCTGCCTCGCCCTGGCTGCCAGGTAGGCTCTGCATCAACAAGGCGAGGGCGCCTGGCGGGGCAGGACGCCTGCCAGCATYGGCTCCGAGTGCCTGGAGCCAGACAGGCTGCCGTGCTGGGAGAGGGAAGAGCTGGAGKCTTGTCCCAGTGCAGGGAGGTGTAACTGATCCTGGGGGATCTGGCTTTCCAGACTGGTTTTCTCTAAGCTCARATGCCTGCCGGGGTCGCTGGGTGGGGGGAACAGCACGGTGTGCTCTCACTTATGGTGGGGAAGGACTTGCTTTCCCCACGGCAAGGCGAGCTGACCCTGCTGCGTGTGTGTGTGTCCCAGGCCATCTCTGCCTTYGTCTCGCTCATCATCACAGGCCGCTTCCTGGTGGCAGCGGTGCTGCTGCTGCTGGTGGAGGTGAGCAACATCTTCCTCACGGTGCGCATGCTGCTGAAGATGAGCAACGTGCCTTCCCCGGCGCTCTACGAGGCCAACAAATACATCAACCTGCTGATGTACTTCGCCTTCCGCCTGGCGCCCCAGGCTTACCTCACCTGGTACTTCCTCCGCTACGTGGAGGTGCAGGGCCAGGGTGCCTTCCTCACCGCCAACCTCCTGCTGCTCGACGCCATGATCCTCATGTACTTCTCCCGCCTCCTCCGCTCAGATTTTTTCCCCTCCCTGCGCAAGGGCTCTGCGGGGAGAGACGTAGACGGTGAGAAGTTTCTGATAGACTGAGATGTGCGCGCCGAGGGGGACCCAGGCTCCGGCTCCTGGAGGTTTTGGGCTTTCCAAAGCWGCTCTGATGTGCCTTAGGGCTCACTCTCTGGCCCCAGGCCCTGCCTTCATCCGCTCTGCTGCCTAAAAGCGCTTCCCTGCTGGACCAGCCYGACAGCTTCGCCGAGCCGCGGGGATGCTGCCGAAGCCGGAGGCATGGCTGATGGAGAAGCAGCCCAAGCCAGCTTCCCTGCAGGCAGCTGGAGGGCCAGGGGTGGCTGCGCTTCGCAGCTGATGGCCTGGAAGGGTTGTGAGGGAGGGGACGAGTCCCTCCCGTGGTGATGTTGGGTGTTATAATGTGCATTAAAATCGGTCTGTTTACTGCTGCCGCAGCATGCCTGRGCTGGCTCTTCTGTGGGGCACAGCAGGTCAGGGACTCCCCGCCAGGGCTGCAGGAAAGGATGTGCCCCATTCCCAGAGGGCTGGCAGTTCTCAGGGAGTGAGAGGGCACGTTTCTGCTGCCCGCTTTGTTCTAGGGACCCTCTGCTGGGTCCTGCCAACCCAGCTGAGCCTTGAACAGCACAATGCCATCCCTTGCATGGAAGGGTTCCCCTCCTCTTCCAGAGACCCAGGCCTGTGCAGGGAACAGCTGAAGGGAAGCAGGAGAGGTACCAAGCCTTGTGGCAGTGCCTGACCTGCCTGTCTCCAGCCTGGTGGTGAGGAGCCTGGCTGGGCTGTGTGACTCACCCGGCAGCCACGTGAAGTGGAGCTGGCATGGAAAAGCCGCGTGAGGCCATGGGCTCTTCCTGGAAGATTGCTGAATGCTTGCATCCCCCTGGAGTGATCTTCACCAGCACAGCGCAGCTGCAACCCCGTGAGCATGCTGGGCCTTCTCCTGCAGGCGCAGGACCAGGATGGTTCCAGCAGCCCCCCCAAAACAGTGGGAGGAGAAGGGGGGTTCAGCTCCCTGGGGGAGTGGGGCCAGAACTGGCCCAGCCGGTCCTGTGAAGCACCAGAGCACCAGGGAGGCAAATCCTGCTGACGTGACAGCTCCGGGATCGCACCGGATCGGCATTAGCAGTGGGGCTTAGAGGGACTCCTGCCCAGCCCCTGCTCCGGGCAGGATCYGTCCCACCCACCTCAGCACCTGCCCAGCTCAGGCAGGGACAGGCGCTGCGGTTGAAATAAAGCAGTGATTAAGGGGAGGCAGTGGGGGATCACCTTCCCTCCAGAGAGCCGGGAAACACCCCACAGGATCGGGATCCCACTGGGACTCCCCGGTGTGCACTGACACCAGTCCCAGGAACAGCCTGGCAGCTGGAACAGAGACATGATACCCAGGATACTGTGTGGGCAGGGAACTATGCCAGCTCCAAACCCGCTGCCTTGTCCCCTCCTTTTTCGAAGCAGAGCTCAGCAGCCCTGGCAGGGCACAGCCTTATCCTCAGCAGCACATCCTCACAGGTATGTGTCTTCCAGCTGCAGCTTCAGCCCTGTGGCCTCTGCACCAATTCCATCTGCAAACAGCCTGCAGAGTCAAGCCCAAAACTTTAGTTTTCCCTCAACCCTTGTCTCAGAACATGACACAGTTCTGCCCCAGCAGAGCACAGGCTCAGATGACCAGCCCACGCTTCCACTGTCCTTAAAGCAGTGTGGAAGGGCCAGGCATGACAAAGCTTCCCAAAGCCGTGCTTCCTGCTGTTCCCCTCCTGGATTCCAGCAGGAGCATCCCCCAGCAGTGCAGCGCTGGCTGGGCTGGACAGCTGTGGATCAGGCAAGCTGCGAGCCAGGAGCAAGAGACAAGTGTAGTGCCAGGGCAGCACCCCTGGGCTGAGCTGAGGCAAGGCCAGGGCTGACTGCAAGTCATGCCGATGTGGAATCCCTCCCAGCCTCCTGCTCCGGCACATCCCAGCTGTCTGTACTCCTCACCCAATTGCAACACTAGCTTTGCTACAAGAGGGGCACTTCTCTCACATCTGTCTTAGGGCGACTACACCTAAAAACATGGCCTGGGGCTCAGGGAGCCCTGCTGCTCCTCATCCATGGGCAGGAGGCTGGGTTGGTGCCAAGAAAGCAGCATTTCTCTCCAGACTATTTCTCATCCCTTACAGCAGACGGCAAACACCTCCTGCCTCCCCTGAGCCCAGGTGAGGGGTGTCAAGCCTAGGGCCACAGATCTTCACCCCTGAGTCACAAGAGCAGCTCCCCCTTTCCATCCACCACCACCCTGGGAATCTGCCACCCTCAAGAGGCCTGAAGGAACTGTGTGTCCCACTGTTCAAGAGCTCCATTACCCCAATCAATATTTGGTCACAGCTTTCATCATCTTTCTCAGTCAAGTCTAAGTACATACTTAAGCTCAAGTACCCCTGAAGGCTTTTCTGTAATTCCCCCATTCCCTGCTCACCCAGTGCTCTGCATTCTCCTGACTCCAAGCACTCTMAATCTACAAGCTGAAAGCCAAACACTGCAGAGGCAGCAACAGCCGCGTTTGGAAACAGCCCTGAGGACAGTGAACCCTGTGAGGAACAGCAACAGGGAAACTCACGCTGCAGCACATGGAGCAGAGATCGTGCCAGAAAAACCCACAAAGCCTCTGCTGCTGGGTTAGCAGGAGGGCTCCAAGTGAACCTGCAGCATAAGCAGAGAGCTGATACACTGGGGAAAGGGTGTGACAGGTCACTTGTGTCACATCAGAGCCATTGACAGGTTTTTGTTGTGGCCTCTCGTGGTCTGCTCCACGAGGAAGTGACATAGGACACCCAGAACACTGATCACAAACACATCCTAATTACACTGTGCAAGAAAACGCAGGACACCAGAGGCCTTGGGGTAAATACAGAGGTATTTGAGATTTGGGTGTCATCTCACATTCACCCACAGCAGAGGTGAGTGATCCCAGACATCCCAAGCAGGACAGCACTGCTCCTGTGTGATCCTCTCATGGAGCAGYTGGCTTTGCCCACCCACTGCCAGGAAGGCAAGGAGGAAATCTTTTAATGAAATGAAGGCCCAAAAGTTTGCTGGGCACTCTCTTTCACATGGGCTGTGCTGTCACAGAACACAAGAGCCCTCAGTGGTGTCACAAGGTTTATTAGTCTGTACAGTCCTCGGCAGATGCAGTTTAGATGATTCCAATCTGGAAAGAAGCAAAGGATGTTAAAACAGATGTTACAGTGGCAGAAAGGCAGAGCCTCCACCACACACATCACTGCCACAGCTGCATCTCCCCAGGATTCCTGTCCTCCAAGGACTGGCTTCTTCCTCCCAGACTGCCCAAGAGCCTTACACATCCACCTTGTACATTTATTCCAGAGTGATCCTTGTGCTGTACAGTCCCCTACTCCACTGTGTACCACCTCTGCCTCCTGCCTACCTCAACCACCTCGAGGACTGAACTGACTGAGAACGTGGCTCCTCAACACTCAGATCCTGTCTGGCTACAAGGACACGGACGTGCCACCACACTTGAAGCACAAGTACCTCATGAAGAAACTCAGGAAGAGCAATCAGTGGGGGGGACACAAGACAAGTTTCAAAAGAGTTTCAAAGTTTCAAAGATCTCACCTTGTTGGCTACATCCAGTGCATCATAATCTGGAGCCAGTCGGACATAAGCCTTCTTCTCCCCATCAGGCCTAAAGAAGAGTAGGAGGCATCAGAACAGAGGCAACTCCTCCCCCCTGCTCCCCCTTCCCGCTATTCCCATGTGCATCAGTGGTTCCTTTGGAAACATCACATTACTCAGTGGAATAAAAGTTTACATCATTTGCACAGGACTCCCTGGGTGTTAGAAGAGCTCCCCGAGGAGGCAGAGAGCCCCCTGGTGACACCAACCCTCTGGTCTGCCAACATTCCCCACTTCCACCAAGATGTGCTCAGACAGAAGCTGCACTTCTCAGAACTTTTAACACTGAAATCACAGAATCATTTTGGTTGGAAAAGACCTCCGAGATCGAGTCCAACACCACCTTGGGCAGCACATTCCAATCTTTAACCACCCTTTCCATGAAGAAATTCCTCCTGATGTCCAACTGAACCTCCCCGGTACAGGCTGAGGCCATTTCCTCTCACTCTGGAGAGGACATCATTATGGAACTTCATCCCAACCCTCCTGAGAGCTCCCACAGCTGCTGAATCTTGCACGTGTTCCCATTTTCTGCTAAAATGAAGAACCTCACACCCACCAGGGACCTGTTCTCCTCCCCCTTCTCACCTAATCAATGTGTTGACCTTGGCCACATCGATATCATACAGCTTCTTGACAGCCTGTTTGATCTGGTGCTTGTTTGCCTTGACATCCACGATGAACACCAGAGTGTTGTTATCCTCAATCTTCTTCATCGCTGATTCTGTGGTCAGAGGGAACTTGATAATGGCATAATGGTCCAGCCTGCAAGAGAGACCTGTGCTTAACAGAGGGCTGGCAGGTGCTTCTCTGCACTTCAGGGGCTTTCTTTGGGGTGCATCAGTCACCTAAGGTTATAATCACAAACTCTCAGGCTTTGGTCGCTTAAAATCATCACCTGCATCCCAAACCACCAGGTCACCATGCCAGCCCACGCATGGGGCTGCTCCCACCCCCCAAACCCCACAGCAGGGCAGAGCCCCACACCCCACACGCACTTGTTTCTCCGTGGGGCGCTCTTCCGGGGGTACTTGGGCTGCCTCCTCAGCCGCAGCGTCTTGGGCCTGCGGAAGGTGGGTGATGTGCGGATCTTCTTCTTCTTGTGGCTGTGGACCCCCTTCAGGACGGCCTTCTTGGCCTTCAGCGCCTTTGCCTTCGCCTCTGTCTTCGGAGGCACAGCTGTGAGGACAGCTCAGTCAGCACCACGGGGATCTGCAGGGTCAGGATGTGCTCCCCAGCCAGGCATGGCTTCCCCTGATCAATGAGCAGGACCTCACCCAGCGGCCCATGCTTTCTCATCCAACCAAGAATGGACCCCAAAATGGGGTTAAAGTCTCCTCCTTCCCCCCAAAAGGAACCCGTTTCCGATTGGAAAAAAAGCACTTTTTCCCTCCTCACACACGAGTCCCAGCACCGAGATGGGAACACCCCCCACCTCCCTCACACAACCGGGCAGGCCTGTCCCGCCATCTCCACGTGCCCGGGCACAGCACCACGCTGGAATCCTGCCTCATCCCGCCCCGCTCAATCCGGCCTCCCCCGCATACGCCCTCACCCTGCGGGGTCCCTCACGCCGTCCCGCGCCCCCCACACGGCCCCGCCGCTCCGCGCTCTCACCCTCCTTCTTCGCCTTGGGCGCCATCTTGGCCAGGCGGAAGCCGAAAGGGGTCTCCCACGCCGCGCCGCACGGGCTTATACCCCCAAATCTCGCGGGAGAAAGACGGAACCCCCATTACCCCTCGGCCCCAACTCTCGCGACATCTTCGAAGCATGCCGGTAGTGRTAGTACCCATTAACGGACTCCTCTGCGCAGGCGCAGTAGCGTGTCCCGTGTGCCGTAGGGCAGCATGGGAGTTGTAGTCTGGCACCCTGCTGTCCCTCCCCGCCGTCGTGGCGGTGGGGACCGAGATGAGCCCCGGGGTGGCGGGGGATTACCGGGGTCCCGCAGCGGTGGTAGAAGCGCAATGGCCCAGTCCCGGAGTAACCGGCGTCCTGGCCCCTCCCACGCCCCCCGTTCGGGGGCGTGGGAGGGGCCAGGACGCCGGTTACTCCGGGGCTGGGCGTGCAGCACCGCGCACCGCTACCGGAGCTGGGAGGTTCGCGGTAACGGGGACACCCCGCTTCATTCCCTCGCCATGGGGACAGGGACGAGGCGGGGAGAACTCGATCTTGGACTGGGATGAGGCGGGGGGACGGCGGGGGCTGTGCACAGCGGAGACGGGATGGGAGGGGACACGCGGGGACCGGGGGGACACGGAGATGGGGAATGGTGGGACATGGGGACAGACGCACTGCGGGAGACGGGGAGAGCGATACCCTGGGGTGGCCGTGGGGATGGCTGGGATGGCTGGGACGCGGAGATAGGTGGGACGTGGGGACAGTGGTACCCGGGTGTGTAGGAATGTGGGGGTGGTGGGACGCGGGGACAGCTGTATCCCAGGGTGTGGGACAGCCACACCTGGGGACAGGGGGACAGTGGTACCCTGGGATGGCACACTCGGGGTGTGGGGATGGCTGAGACACGGGGACAGCTGCGCCCCAGGGTGTGGGGACAGCCACAATCAGGGGGCTCKAGGTGGCTGGGATGTGGGGACAGCCATCCTTGGGAGAGTCGGGACATAGGGACAACCATGTCCTGGGAAAGTGGAGACTACTGGGATAAGAGGACAGCCCCACCTGGGGACACGGGGACAACCATATGCCAGAGTGCTGTGCATGGGGACAGCTGTGACACGGGGACACCGCCACTCCCTGCTCTCTCTGTCCCCAGACCTCTTAGTGACCCTCATCCCATCCCCGCTCCCCCGGCCACCCACGGACCATGAACGTGCTGGCTCCGGTCCGCAGGGACAGGGTCATCGCCGACCTGCCCCCGGTGAGCGGGGGGACACACCAGCCCGGGGCTGCCCTCGCCGAGCCCCGTGGTCACCCTGGTGTCCCCCTTTGTCCCCCCGCAGTGTTTTCGGAAGGAGGCCGCCCTGCACACCCGCCCCGCCTTCCACCCCGCAGTGGCCAGCGCCTGCCAGGAGCAGCGGACGGGCACTGTGGGGTCAGTCCRGGGTGGTTTGGGGTCCGCACCGCCGGGCTGGGGGGGTGACGAGGGGCCCACGGTCCCGCCAGCCGCGGGTGGGGGTCCCCAGCGTGGGCGCCGCGTGTCTGCCGGCGCTGCCCGACGCCGAGCCCTGCGTCACGGCACTGGAATGCGGCGCGGGGGGGACACGGGGGGAACACGGAGTGGGAGACACGGGGGGCCGGGATGAGCTGCGACGGGCGGGAGAGCCGGGATGGGGAGCGCTGCGGACACGGGGGGCTGTGGGGTGATGCCCTCCCACCCCACGAGCCCCTCTGCCCCCGTGGGCAGCCGGGGGGGGCCGGGGGTTGCCCCCCCACCCTGCTGAGCCGCGTGTCCCCCTCGCTGCAGGTTCAAGATCTCCAARATCATCGTGGTGGGCGACCTCTCGGTGGGGAAGACCTGCCTGATCAACCGGTAACGGGACCCCTGGAGAGGCTTGGAGTGGGGGGGGGGCAGGGGAAGGGACCCCCCTCCCCCCAAAGGGCAGCAGCACCTCGGGCTGAGCCTGGCTCCAGCCACACTCCGGTGCTGGACACCCGCGGGGCTGGGGGCACTGAGCCCCCAGGGGTTGGGATGGGGGGTCGGGGGATGCTGATCGCCCCCACGCCCCCTCCCAGCTTTTGCAAGGACACTTTCGACAAGAACTACAAGGCGACCATCGGGGTGGATTTCGAGATGGAGCGGTTTGAGGTGCTGGGCGTGCCCTTCAGCCTGCAGCTGTGAGTAGGTGCCAGCCCCCTCCCCACSCACCCCTGCGGCCCCCCCTCACCTCCCGCACCCCCCCAGGTGGGACACGGCCGGCCAGGAGCGCTTCAAGTGCATCGCCTCCACCTACTACCGGGGAGCACAGGGTGAGGTCCCCACTGTGTCCCAACTCTCCGTCCCRCTGTCCCCGTCCCCATCTCACCCCTCCTTCCCCTCCCCAGCTATTGTGATTGTCTTCGATGTCAACGACGTGGGGTCCCTGGAGCACACGCGGTAGGTGACACATGGCCCAGGGGTGGGACTAGGGACGAGTCTGGAGGACACTGGGGCTGGGCAGAGAGGGGTTGTGGGGCTGCTGTGGTGCGTGAGCACGAGGGCAGTGCTCGGCCAGCAGCCGGTGACAGTGGCTCCCACAGGCAGTGGCTGGCTGACGCCCTGAAGGAGAATGACCCATCCAACGTGATCCTCTTCTTGGTGGGCTCCAAGAAGGATCTGAGCGTGAGTGTGTYCCCCTTCCCGTGGGCAAACTGTGCTCTGGCTGTCCCTGCCACCCACCCACGCCCAGCTCGGTTGGCAGACACCAGCGCAGTACAGCTTGATGGAGAAGGATGCGCTCAAGGTGGCCCAGGAGATGCAGGCAGAGTACTGGGCTGTCTCCTCACTCACTGGTGAGTCTCAGCTGGGTGGGGGGATGCAGGTCCCAGCGTCCAGCCAGGTGAGGGGACACTCAGGGGGTGTCTTCCCATGGGGCAGGGGAGAATGTGAAGGATTTCTTCTTCCGAGTGGCGGCCCTGACCTTTGAGAACAGCGTGCTGGCCGAGCTGGAGCGCGGCAACAACACCCGCAGGATCGGCGACACCGTGCGTGAGTAGCCCCGGCCAGCCCCACACGGGTGCCCCCACTGTCCCCCACCCACCCACCCTCCTTCATCCCTTTGTCCCTCAGGAATCAGCAGCAACGAGAGCGACCTGTACCTGTCAACGCCCCGCAAAAAACCCAAGTGCTGCCAGTGAGGGGGCAGCCCCCGGCCCCTTCCACGCTCACACCTCTGGACCAAAGAGGGGCGACCCCGGCCGGCCCCGAGGAGCCGTCCCTGCCACTCCCAGCCCCCCCTGGCCCCTCGCCTGCGTGGGCAGCCCTAGCCAGGGCGGGCAGGAGCACCTGTGCGGCTTCTGTAGCTATGCAAACCCAGGTACTGCTCGCAGGGGGAGATGTCCTCAGGCTCCCTTTTGTCTTAATAAAATCTTTTTTATGCTTTGTAAGAAAGGTGTGGGGCTGGGGGCAGGGGGATGACTGAGGGTCTCCCTGTCCCAGGCTCATGGGCAGGCATGCATGGAGCCGGGGAGGGTGGATGGCTGCCACTGAGGACGAGTTCCTTCTTCCACTGAGGATGAGTTCCTTCTTCCACTGAGGAGCATCCCTGTCCTGCAGAGCCAGCAGCCCTGTGCCCCTTGGAGGGCTGCAGGGGACACACAAGGTGCCAGCCCCGCATCAGTCCCAGCCAAACTGGTGCTGGTCGAAGCGGGGCTGCAGACGGGGAGGGACACAGTGGGAGCACTTGTAGCGCTCCTGGATCCACTTCCCTCCCTCGCTGTTCTCGATGCAGATGGCAGCGACACCTGTGGGGACGCACAGGGGGGCTCAGCACTGGCCACCACAGACTGTGGGGATGGTCCCACTGTTGGGACTGTTGGTGGTCCCACTGCACCCATGGGTGCAGCCCGAGGTGCCCCCTCCTACCTGCCACGACCCCCCCCAGCCGCTCCACCAGCTCGATGGCCGCTCGCATGGTGCCCCCAGTTTCAACCCACTGGTCCACGAGAAGGATGCGCAGACCTGGAGGGGGCAGAGGCTGTGGATGAGTGCCCGGTGCTCACTGGCAGCCCCCCCAAAACGGGAGCACCCCACTGGCTCACCCGGCGAGATGGCATCGGTCCTGACCTCCATCAGCTTCTCCCGGCCCGAGTAGTCGGTGTAGGGCTGTGCCACCGTCTGCACGCAGAGGTGCCCGGCTTTGCGGATGGCTAGGAAGCCTTTCCGCAGCGTGGCCGCGGCCGCAGCGCCTGGGGGTGGGCACGGCACCGTCAGGACCCCCAGGGACAAGGGACAGAGCCCTTGCACTCACCCGTGTCCCCGCTCACCCAGGATGAAGCCCATGGCGTCGATGCCGGCCACCATGTCGATGGCATCTCCCTGGAAGGGCTGCAGCAGGTCGGCCAAGCAGTCCTGCAAGCCCTGGGGGGAGAGTGGAGGTGCTGGGTGCCCTCGGCCCACCACGGGCACCCACAGCTGGGTGCCCCAGCAGCCCCACGGAGATTCAGCCCACCCCGGCACCCCTGTGGGTGCCATCCACCCCGGGCACTGGGTACTTGCGGGTGGCAGTAGAGCCGGGAGGGGTCCAGCCAGGCATAGTTGGGCCCCTTGACGTTGGGGGCCATCAGCGCCAGGTACCAGCCCTTGTCCCGCGCGGCAGGGACGTGGCACAGGTCCATGCGTGGGGACTGCGGGCGCTGCGAGCACTGAGCATGGAATGGGGGTGAGAATTCCCCACCTCCGGCCCCCACAGGGCTCCCCGGGCACGGTGCCCCCCACCCAGACCCACACGTGGCACCGCGGGGGCCCGGAGTGCCCGTTCCGGCTCCGTACCTGGGTGCTGGCGGCGGGGCTGAGCCGAGCGGGACCGTCACGGGGGCGTCACAGACAGCGACAGCTGAGYGGGGGCAGCCCCTGCGGCACTGGGCCCCCGCCAGCGCCCTCGGCCAGCTGGACACTGGGACAGTGCCAGGCCAGAGCCCTTCCCATGGGCCAGCGATGTCCCCCACCGGCTCTGCTGTCCCAGCCAGGCAGTGCTGTGGTGGGGAGCACCAGGGCTGAGCGATTTACACTCCCCACGGGTGTCTCCAGCACCAGCTCTGTGCCAGCGGTGCCAGGGCACGGTGTGGGTGGCACAGTGGGGTGGCACCCAGTGGTCCAAGGGTCAGCGAGCCAGGGTGATGCTCAGGGTGCTGCCCCACAGCCCTGGGTGGTCTTGGGCAGTGCAGGGATTTTCTGAGGCCACGCACGTCCCCGTTGGGGTGTCCAGGCACCGTCCTGCCCCGCGGAGCGCTGGCTCCCACAGCGTCCCAGTGAGCCGGGACCGTGTCCGGATTGTCAATGGGCTCCAAGGCCGGGAGCTGGCCAAGAGGGACAGCCTTGGCAGYGCTCTGGGAATGACGGTGTGGGCTGCCAGCCCGGCTGGGCACCGGGCACTGGGCTGTCCCCTGTCCCGTGAAAGGCACAGTGGAACATCTGTGGGATGGGATGCAGGGCCACAGGGAATGTCCATGGGATGGGACACGGGGATTCAGTAACCACTCACGGGATGGGATATGCAGATGYGGAGAGTATGCACGGGAAAGGACATGGGGGTGTAGGGACCATCTATGGGCTGGGACACAGGGCTGCAGAGAGCATCCATGGGATGGGATGCAGGGATGCAGGGAGCATCGTTCTCTCGTCGGGGGCCGCTCTGGGGCCGGGGGCTGTGCGGGGGCCGGTGCGTCACGGGGCGGGGGTTTGGGGCCGGCTCGTTACCGGCCCCGGCACATCACCCCACCGGCTGCCACAGCAACGGGGCCGGTCCCACCGGGAGGGGTGACCCCTTCCCCGCGGGCAGCCGGCGCGGGACGTGCGGCGGCGGCGGGAGCGGCTCCAGCACCCCGGCTCTGCGGGACCCTCCGCGCGGTGCCGGGCCGTGCCAAGCCGTGCCGGGCCGCCCCGCGTGGGCGGGCTGCGCCACTCTATAAGGCGGCCCCACGGCGGCGAGAGGCGCGGTGCCATGTGCGCCCCGGGGCTGCTCTGCCGCCTCCTCCTCCTCCTCCTCCTCCTTCTCCTGCTCCTGCTGGCACCTGCCCCCGGAGCGGCCCCGCCGGGACGGCCCCGCGCCCGCCGCGGGCTCACCTACCCCGGGACGCTGTGGTGCGGAGCGGGCAGCAACGCGGATACCTACGAGCAGCTGGGTAAGAGCGGCAGGGCTGCTGCTACCTGGATCTTCCCATCTCATCTCATCCCACCCGTTCTCATCCCCCCTCTTCTCATCCCGTCCCACTCCCTCCCATCCCTCCCCATTCGATTCCTCAAATCCTTTCTCTCCCATCCCATCCCATCCCATCCCATCCCATCCCATCCCATCCCATCCCATCCCCAACCCAGAGCTGCATCAATCCCCATCAATCCTAATCCAGTCCCATTCCAGTACTGGTCTATTCCAGCCCCTGTTCCCATGCTAGTTCAATCCCTGTCTGTCCATTCAGTCCCCACCCAAGCACCAACCCAATCCCAGTTCATCTCTGCCTAGTCCCTATCACAAGACTAATCCTTCTTGGTGCTGGTCCACTCTTGATCCACTCTCTCTCCTCAACCTGATCTGTGGTCCATCCTGCTGCCATTCCAGTCCCCATCCCAGTGCTGGTCTATTCCCTGTTGCTATCCTGAACCCAGCTTAGACTCTCCCTTGATCCTGCTCCAGTCCTGGTCCCCATTCTGCTCCCAGCCTAGTCCCAGTCTCATCCCCACTGTGGTGTTGGTGCAGCCCCAGTGCCCATCCCAGCACCAGCCTTGTCCCCACCGAAGTGCTGGTCCAGTCGAGCCCCTACCCGTCCATCCCCACCTATCCCAGTATGATTCCAATCCTGTCTCAGTCCAACCTAACCCTGATCCCTGTCCTAGCCCAGCTCAGCCCCAACCCCAACCCCATCCAGCCCCAGCCCTGGTGCACCCCGCATCTTCCCTGCAGGGGAGCACCGGGACACGGACCGCTGCTGCCGGGACCATGACCACTGCCAGCACGTCATCCACCCCTTCACGGCCCGCTACGGCTACCGCAACCTGCGCTGGCACACCATCAGCCACTGCGACTGCGACCGCAGGTGAGCGTCCCCGAACCCGCCCCGGGGGTGCCCCCACATCCCCCCGGGGGGGTTGCCAGCCCCCCTGACCCCGGCTGTGCCCCTCCTGGGCAGGCTGAAGGAGTGCCTGCGGCGGGTGAACGACACGGCCTCGCGCGTGGTGGGCCAGGCCTTCTTCAACGTCATCCAGGTGCCCTGCTTCGAGTTCGCCTACAGGGAGGAGTGTGTGGAGCCCTACCTCTATGTCTGGTGAGTGCCCCCCGCCTCGGGGACCGTCCCCCTGCTTGTCCCACCCCGCGGTGCCTCCTCATTTCCCGCAGGTGCAAGACGTACAACACGGTGGCCGTGGCGGTGCCCCGAGAGCCGGTGCTGTATGAGTTCGGGGGGGAGCTCATCGACCGGGCAGCCAGGCCCAGGGGAGTCCCCCTGAGCCCCCCGTGGGGCAGCACGCGGGGAGGAGCCCTCCCGGTGGATCATCACACCGGGACGGACCCCAAGGCGGCGAAGAGAGAGAGGAAGAGAAAGAAAGACAAGAAAAATAAGGCGAAAGGTCTGAAAAAGAAAGGCCCTGCTGAAAAGRGGGAACGGAGCCGTCCTGCAGCTGCTGCCCATGTTGATCCCTGGGCGCTGCTGCCATCCTTGGGGGAAGCATCCAACACCATCCTGAGCGATGCCCCAGCACGGGAGGGATTGGGCAGGGAGCCAGTGCCGGCCACTCCCTCCCCGCTCCCCACCGCCAGCGGGAAGAGGAGGAGGAAGGAGAGGAACAGAAAGAAGAGGCTGAAAAGCAAAACTCAGGCTGAGCTCGCACAAGAGCTGCAGCTCTGAGCTCCCCCCTGGCCCCGAGCTGGGTTTGGCTGTGAAATAAAGTTACATCTGCTCGAGCAGATGGTGCAGCCTCGGCTCTGTCTCTGTGGGGGAAGGATGGCACCAGGGGCGGCATCCAGGGGAAATCCCGGGGCTGATCCCCTCGGAGGGGAACACCCAGAGCTGGGTGGGTATGGAGGGGGTTGAGGTGTTCCTCACTGGTCCCATCAGCTCATGTCATTGTCCTGGCACTGGGGACACAGCTCCCAGCCCCATGCTGGTGCGGGGCTGAGCCCCAATTTTAGTTTTCCTATCGAAGAGTTAAATTCCAGCCCCCCCAGGCATATTTTTCTCCGGAATTTGTCTGAATTGCACCACCCAAGCTCCCTCATCCTCTTAACCCACTGCCTTTCCCGTGCTCCCACACCAGCACCGACTCCTCCTTCAGTCCCCAGCATTGGCAGTGGGGGCTGCTCTGCGAGGAACAGGGCCTTGGCCCTCCCTGAAGGCTCCTCAAATGCCTGCAGAGCTCCTTAGAATGGGACAATAGAAGCTTTTCCAGCCCTGGGACAAAGGCAGATGCTGCCTGGGAAGCGCTGGGGCAGGGAATGCTGCCCTGTGTCCCTGCCTGCCCTCCTGTAGTGAGGAGTTTGAGGGCAGCACCCAGGGACAGGGCATTGCCACCAACTCCTCCAAAGTGCTTCCAAGGGCAGAGTGTGGCTCAGTCCAGCGTCCTGGTGAGGCGGTGGAAAGATCTTCCTGCACCAGCACCAAATTCCAGACGTGGAAAAAGCTGGAGCAACAGGAGCCAAGCAGACAGCAAACCCCACTGCTCCCGGAGGAGTGCGCGGTGCAATCCCAAATCCCTGGAATAAGCGGATCAGAAGAGCCTGGGGGGGAATACCAAGGTTGTAGGGAGGCATTGCTTCCTCTCTGAGAGCTGCTAATGGGTGCAAAATCCCTGTGGCAGCAGCCACAGCATCCCAGCAGGAAGCAGACRCGGGGCATACGGACAAGCTTCCCAAAAGTAGAACTTTTATTGACAGCAAGGGAAAACTAAAAACAAAGACAGCCAGAAAGGAGGCAACAACACACAACTAGCCCCCCCTTCCAGGTCCAACCGGTAAGGAGCTGCTCTCACTCGAATTCCCACCATACAGTTTCATAAAATAAGAAAATAGCGCCAGGTTTGTCCACCTGCAACCGCGGAGCTCTGGGCCCCAGCCCACGGCTCTCCCCACTGGCCTGGGTGGTTCCAGGAGGAACAGGACCCTGTCGGCCCCCCAGCACTGCAGAGGGGATGGCATTGAAGCCAGGACCTGCGTTTCTCTGTGCAAAGAGCTTTGCTTTGTCTCCCGGGTTGCTGCCATTCTTCAGGAGCATTTACATGCAAAGAAGACCTTTGTTTCCTAAGATCTGCTGTTCCTGCTCATTTCCTAGAAAAGAAGGCTGACCAGGAGCACTTGGAAGGAACAAAGACTCTGCTTCCATAGAAAATCCCTACTAACAAAGCAGGAGAGGGGAGAGTGTGTGCAGCAGGAACTTTCCCTCTCAGAAATGTCTCTCCCGTCGCTGGCAATCAATCCCTCAGGGACACTGCACTGGGCTGTTTCTGACGCAAGTTAACCACATTATCCACCCCCTCCCACTGCCTCTCCCAATCCAACAGCCACAGGGAGGTGCCCCCGATGTCGGTGTGATGTCTCCATATGATGCATCCGTAACAGAACATTATTCTTTAACAACAGAAATCAGCTTCTCTGCGAAACTTCCAGCACACAGAAGGCAACACCAAGCAACAAAGGAAGGAGCATCGACTTCCACCACRGAATTCTGCTCTGAGCAAATCCTAAAGGCAAGGGCAGGGTGCAGGCAGAAAACCTCTGAGCTAGCATTCAGTAAAAACACTATTTATTCACCCCTCTTGGTTACAGCTGGGCAGGGGAAGCAGGTACAGAGGAGGAGGCCATGCACTCCGGGCTGCTCCATGGTGCTTTGTCCCATGTGTCCTGGGGAAGCTGCCGTTGGCTGGCGTTTTATTTCGCAGTCTGATTAAAAAAAAAAAATCATCAAAACTAAATAAATATTGTTCCAAAAGAAGCCAGAGGAGAAAGCAAGCCTTTGGTACAACAGCTGCATCTCCAGCAAGACCCCAAGCCGCTGTGCTGGACCCCTCCAGACACAGCTGGGGTTGGCACAGGCTCTGCAGAGCCTGTCACACATGAAAACATGGAGCAAACAACAACAGAACTTTTTGAGAACTCTGGTTCGCTTGTCACAACCCCCACGACTTTGCTCTGTGGTCTTGGGACGAGGAGAGGTGGTGACGGTCAGGGTTTGGGAGAATCCAAAGGAAACAGGCTCACTCCAGGGCGATGCACTTTCAGCTACGTTTGCTTCCCAGTCCTTGGGGTGAAAGCAGAGTGCTGTGCACGTACAAGGACAGGCTCCTTTGACCTCATGTTTACTTTGCTACGTTTCCAAGGTGCCTGAAAACCGGAGCCTGGGGCGCAGAGGCCGTCGCAGTGTTCCTTTCTATGATATATTTTTCTTATATATAGTATATATTTTTAAACCAGCCCTGCCAAGTCTATTCACTCGCTCAGGTGCACGTCACCGAGAGTCATTTCCCACCATCCCACGACGTATAAAACAGGAGTTATGTATCTAAGGGAAGTCGCTTCCAATTGTTCCCTCTCCTTCCCCCTTCCTTGGAGAAGAGAGCGGAGGTGTCGGGTGTCAGGTCCTATCGATCCATCTCATCCAGGAGAGGCGTGGCGTCCCCGGCGATGGACATGGGCGTGCTCTCGATCATGGGGCTGGGAGACGGGCGAGGAGTCAACCTCTGCTTCTGTTTCCTGCGCTCTGCCTCCTTCTCCTGCAGCCACTGCTCGGCCATCTTGCCCCAGTCGATGGCAGCGTGGCTGTTGGTCCTGCAAGGACACGGGCACAAGGTGAGATGTGGCAGCAGGAAATTTCCCTGCCCTCCCTCCCTCCCCATGCAGGAAGCTATGAAGTAACCTCATCATGCTGCTTCCAGAAAAATCAAGAAAAGCAATGGAGACAGGACATGGACACAAGCACCCGGAGCCACTCACTTTGGCTGCTGCCTCTGCCTGGAGCTGGACGATGGCTGCGACTGTGCCTGGGACTGGGTGGACTGGGGTGTGGTGTTGGCCTGGAGCTGGTACTGGGGCGTGGTGATGGGCTGGCTGGGCGTAGTGTAGGAGTAGCTGGGGGTCATCAGAGGCGTGGCCACCGGCTGCTGTGCTGGAGTCGTGAAGACCTGTGGAGAGCAGAGGCTGTCAGGGGACAGAGGGTGGACCCTGCCAGGCTGTGGGGGACCTCTGCACTGCCCTGCTCGCCCAGGAGGCTGCTGCCCACCCTCACTGCCCACTCCCAGTCCTGCCCAGCCCCTCCTCTGGGCAAGGACAGGGTGGCAGTGGGCACTGCCCAGGGAATGGGGAGCTGCAGAGCAGGAGGAGCAACACYCTGCTGAGCACAAGAAATTTGTTCCCTGGAGCCCCTGATGTCCCACCCATCTGGGCCAGCACAGCCTGCCCTCCTTGTTCACCCCACACAGGCTGCAAAGGAAGATGCTTGAGCCAAGCAAAGGCCAGGGGCACAAGAGACACTTGGGGCAAGCCAGCAGCAATGACATCCTGCAGTGGGCACAAAGAACAGATAAATTCTTCCCCAGSAGGCTGCAGAGATGGCGCAGCAGCTCCTGGGATGGCTCCCTCCCACATCCCAAGCCAGCTGGCTGCCTGTCTCATGGAGTGCTTAAGACTCTTCGCYTCCTGGTGTTCACCTCCTTTTTCCTTCAGATATCTTGATGATTAATACATCAGGTTATCCGCAGTCCCTGCCTATCCCCAGCTCAGCATTTACTGTGCCCAACTTCCTGAAAGCCTCCCAAGGTGCTCTAAAGGAGGATCACTCCTCCCTGCAAGCCTTGTCTTGCAGCATCTCCTTTGGGTCCAAAAGCTGGGTGTGTTTTTTGTACCCAGGCTCCTCAGCCCTTCTGCAGCTGGAATTTGCCTCGGTGTCAGCTGGGAGCTGGCAGAGTGGGCTGGGAGGAGGCACACACGAGGAAAGGCTTCAGCACGAGCCAAAACTGTCCCGTTCCATCTTACTCCCTGCAAAGCCCCTGGGTGTTGGGTCAGGCTGAGGTGTTCCCCGCCGGTGCAGCTTGGAGATTAGCGCTGAGCTGAAAAGCCCTGCAAACTCAGCGCATACTTTCCCAGCTAATCTCCTCCACTGGCAGCTCACGTTGCCAATTCAGGGGCACAATCAGCAGGTTGTGTGCCCYCACCTCTGGATCCCACCTCTCCACCCTGCCACATTCCTCGGGGGCCAGGCCAGTTTGCTCCTTGCTCCAGCTCCCACCRGAGCAGGGCTGTGTTACGCGCCTCGTTACTTCAGTCGTGGGAGGCAAGAGGAAATCTGGTCCAAGAATCCAGCACCACGGGGACAAAACTAGGATTTGGGGATCCYAGGCAATGAGGGATTCCTTAGGGTCCCAGTGGTTTCTAGCAGCAAGCAGAAGCCAGCAGAAACGTGACACCTACGTGGTAGGCGCTGCTGCCGCCCCCGCTGCCTCCGTATCCGTACTGGCTGGAGCCCCACTGTGCCGGGGTGGCATTTGGGTTCTGTCCCTGGCCTGTCACAGCAGCGATGGCACTGAACATCTGGGAGGTCATGTTCTGTGGCAGAGCATTCACTGCACGTGTCAGGTCTGCAAGGGAGACACACTGCATTAGAAAAAGTGGAGCCTGGAGGAGCAGCTCACATCCCAATGCCAACCGGGAACGGCCTGCACTGACCTGCCAGGTTGATGTTAGCTGGAGTAGCATTAATGGAGGCTGGAGTCCTGGTCCGACTGCTACTGCTGGGGGTAATACCTGTGTAAAATACAAACCAAAGGTGGATTAGTTCTCCTGGAAGAGAGAAACCTGAAACTCAGGACTTGAAAAAATGGAAAAAACACTTATTATGGCATGATGGTTTGTTACCACGGAATGGTGTGTGCTGGATTCTATGGTGGGGGAGACAAGGGAGAGGAAAGGGACTGGTCCAGCCTTTGCTGCATGGCCCACTTGGCTGAAAGATTAACTCTCAGGAGAGCTCTCAGTGGGTCCATGGAGCCAAACACTTGGAGTATTGCTTTGAAACTTCCCACATATAGAAAAATCCTAGGACACRTTTCAGGGACAAAGAACACGAAACTGTCCTTTAATACCTGTCCCTACTGTGTGATACCCAGGAAACAAACAGCTGAGGCACTGAAGTTTTGGGGTGCTCACCTGGAACAGGGTCCTGGTAATGATCCTTAAACCATCGGAAAAGTCCATTCACGGTAGGGAATACTTGGCCCCGGTAGCGGAATCCCTCTGGTGTCACTGTCACATACTCTATCCTGCGAGGAGCAGTGAGAGCACAAGACATCACAGGCTGTCTCAGTCACTCACTAACAGCTCACAGTCAGAACAGGGATAGCCTGCAAACACAGGCAATGGTCATGCTGGTAATGAACAAACAGATCTACCCCAGACACTTTATCTTCAAACAACTGCTCCAAACTTGGAGCCTTTCCATGAAAAATCCACCAATCCCTGCCTACACTCCCGTGACACCCACAGCACAGGACAGTGCTGCTCGTGGCACCCAGATGGTTAAGAAACATGGGAGTCTCCTGGGTGAGATTTACTGCTAGAATTGGGTCCTCCACTGTCAGGAGGCCAAATTCTGGGAAAGAGGAGGCATGATTTACAGGGATCCTGACAGAGCCGGAAGAAAAACTGGCAGCAGTCAGCTGAGGTGTGGTACTGGCAGTACTCAGTGCAGATGCTGGGCTTGCCTCTCACTTACCTTGGTTTGCCTCGAGGCTGATATCCCAAGAGGAATTTACCAGGCAGATCTTTGCAGGCACTGATAAAGTATGGAATAAACGTTGGCTTCTCTTTCTTGGTCTTTATCAGCAGCTCTTCCAGCTTCTAATTAGAGAGAGAAAGAAGATAAATGCTCCAGGGCAGCCCATATTTTCAGCAACTCACAGAGCCTATGGATATCTTCCTAAGAAGCTACCACATCCTGGGATAGCCTTACCTTCTTGTCTCCACCATTGCAGTCCTGGTAGTATTTGTGATTCAACAGGTCTCTGGCAAAAGAAGCCATTGGCTGGACATAACGAGCAACAATTTCATCCAGGTCTTCAAATTCCTTTGAACAAACACATTTAAAGAGGCATTCAGGGTGTATTTAGTCATACATTCTGCACAGCAAGGCTGGATGCTTTGAGGAAAAAAAAAGAGACGAGTATTTTCTAGGGATCTGGAGAATATGTTGGAAGTTACTCTCCAACAGCCTGAAAGCAGCTGCAAGGACAGAAAGGCTGTGTCAACCTGTTCCTGTGCCAAATAGGTACTTCCCTCTCACCTCTGTGTTAATCCAGAGCATGGAGCCCAGGCTGAAGGCGTTCTCCTTGCCCTCTTCCCGGACATCCACGTGCTGGTAAATCCCATCGTTGACCTTCCAGGTGACAGTCAGGTGGTTCTCCCCTTTGCTGCTTGGCCGAATAATCACATCC
This sequence comes from Amblyornis subalaris, assembly GCA_018881555.1. Lineage (NCBI taxonomy): Eukaryota > Metazoa > Chordata > Aves > Passeriformes > Ptilonorhynchidae > Amblyornis > Amblyornis subalaris. The sequence continues at coordinate 3,897,201 of JACAXG010000075.1, forward strand.
CCTTGGTCCATGGTCTCCATCATCTTCTCTGCTTGCTTGAAGCTGATGTTGTGGAATGATGGGTGAGCAATTACCCTCTTGATGTACGCTGGGGAACACAGGGAACGTTCAGCCTTCCAAGAGGAACTGCTTTAATGCAACTCTATATCTAATTGTGCTGATTGTCCTGRAGCAGCCTGGGAAGGCTGGAATTACAAGGGAGGGAAGAATTAAGACTCACTTGTCCTCTGCTGCTTTCTTTTCATGTCTTCTTCCTGTTTGTGATCCGCTGCTTCGGAGTCAAAGTCGTAGTAGGTGTCTTTSGGCAGCTTCCACTCGTTGTTCTTGTCCATCAGGTCTGAGGTCCTGCAGGTCAGGTCTGCACTGAATTTCTCAATGTCAATCTTCATGATCCGGCAGTGGACAGTCATTCCCACCTGCAGAGGAGGGGCAGGCCAAGGTGAGCAGCAGGTTTGGGAGATACACCAGATTCCCTGCGCTATGGAGTGATCCATGTGGGATCCCACTGACACTGACGAGGTACAAATCACCTCACCTACTTCAGGCTGATATAACCTTTAAAAGTGATATTTCTACACAAACTGAAAATCAACTGATCCCAAAGATGACCAGAATAAACAGATTAAAGGAAAAAATGGCCAGTTCACCARCACATCTACTACTTATGCCCCACACCACACGGAAAACTGCATGTCAGGAGGATGAGGACAATCACCTTTTCTATTTCAAATATCTTTAACAAAGGGAGCAGCAAAACTGGACTTCAAGATGTGCAAGAAAGCAGTTGGGTCTGTTCAGAAGCAGACACCCAAAGGACTGCTCTAATAAAATGTGAGGCAGAAAATTCCCCCACAAAAAGTGCAATGTCTTAGTTCAGTTAACCATGATGAAGTTAATTAATAACTCTTTAAAGAAATGCTGAGACCTCTGAGCTTACAGGATTATYCATCACCTGCATGGACTGTTGGGGACCTCAAAAGACAGCAAAGATGTTAAAACTCTATTTTATTATGTGATAAAAAAGTGTTATTCCATTTCTTTCAGAACCCCAATCCCTGTCCTGAGCAAGATCAACTCTGACGACCTCCACAAATTCATTGGGAGGGAGGAAAAAGCTATGAGAGGGAAAATGACCCTTGCCTGTCCAAAAGCAGTTCTGTGAACTCTTTAGAAAGCCAGAAACAAAGGGCAGCTCTGCATTAGAATGCCTTCTGGTCTCCTAAACCCAGACTTCAGCCAGATGACAATAAATCCTCCCACAGCACAACGTGTTAACTCATTAACAGGGTCCCACCAGCTGCCAAGGGAGATTTGCACTGTGGGACAAGGACACTAAACAGAACCTGAACTTCCTGCTGATTTAAAGTCCTTACATGAAAATAAGGTTGGAAAAGTCATTTAAGATCAGTGTTATTAATAAAACTCTGAGGTTTTGGTATTGGCTCCAGCATCTTTCAGCTCTCACTGGGTATGYGAAAAACCACTGCTTTCATACCTTCACCCTTTCTTCTGGCCTCTTGACCACCTTGTCACTAAGAAATTTTGTTGGGATGAAGCCAGCAACACCATTATCCAGACGTGTCTTCACTCCAATGGCCTGACCTGGGCAGGAACCGCTGTCAAAATGGTTCCAAACCTTGAGCAAGGCAAAAGTAAATAATCATTCAGCACGGAAACAAAATAGCTCCATCAGTTCATAGTCAAAACAAGTCCAAAAGCTGTGTCAGCGAAGTGGTGCAGCCAGCAGAGACTTGTGGAAGGGCAGGGGACAGAGGACTCCAACAAATGCTACCCAGTAATGCAATCTTCCTCCTCCAGTTCTGCTCAGCTTATGGGACATTGCAACCAGGAAGGTCAGAACATTTTTAGCCTCTGAACACCAGCCTGCAGCCAGGGTTGGTTTCTAATGAACACTATAGGGTTTAAAGTCACGGATTACCCAGGCTGGAATTCAGTGTTTAGAAGGGACCTAAAGTACAGCTGCATTAAGCAGCAGGGGGTCCAGATAAGTTCTTAAAATTGAGAAGGTGGCAGAACCTTCTGTTCTCAGTGTCACAGGCAATTCCTCTGCATAAATCACAATCCCAAACCACAAACAAGAATGCAAAGAACTGGTCAGCTTAGCYCCAGGTCCATTTCACTCTAAAATCCATAATGTAGCCATAAAAGACTTGTCAAATCTGTACTGAAGCAATTAGTCAGAAGTGCAACAGATTATATTTACAGTCAAAGGCCACATGAGGTTGGGATCCTGGGGCACTGCAGACACACTCTTGGCTCTGATACCTCATATCCAAGAATCCTACACAATGCTCAAGCCTGCTGATAGCAGCCTCCTAACAAAGGCAGGCCTGTCAGGAAAAGCAACCCCACCTCACTGAGCTCTGGGAAGTTGTCCTGCTGGCAGAAAGGACACTGCCAAAGGCCAGTCTCGTCATTCCGTATGGCCTGGTCGTAGCTCTCCCCTTGTGGGCGCCTGTGGGCAATCCCAGTCACRTTGCAGATGATCATTTTACCTGTGGGGTGATGGGAGAGGGGAAGGAAAGAATGAAAAACTGCAGAGCTGGGCAGTTCCCTCCATCTGAGGTTGTAATTCACGCATGAAAGTGGTAGGAGACCACCCAGGTACTTGAAAAGCTGCTTCACGCTCCACCACAGTACTGTCCCAACATCATGGTCATCAAGAGCCCTTTGCCCCATCTCCACACACCCTGTGTCAACTTAGGATGACAGAAAGCAGGGATGTGAACAGGGATGTACCTATATAAAAGGTCTCTGGAGTTTCTTTGGTCAGCATATTGAAGACCTCCTCTGTGTTGGGAGAACGGTACGGGGTTCTCAGGTCCTTGTATCTGCAGCTCAGTTCAGCCCGAATGTCATATAAAGTGATGTGCTTGTCACCATAGCCCTGTGTGGGATTCAGAGGTTATAAAGGCATGAGCAGCAGGAAGAAGGTCAGTAGGGAATCCASTGTAAGTTACGGAAGAACTCAAGGAACTTATCAAACAGCAAATTTAAAAAAGAGGAACGCGCCAGGTACCAACAAATGGTGAAACTCAGTCACAGGATGTTGAGGAGGTCAAAAGGACAAATATATTCAGAAAAAAGTTAGTTACTGGGAGAGCTTAAATGGTCTAGTTACTGTCTCCTGCCACAAGTGCACTTCCTGCAAGTATTTACTACGTGCCATTGTCAGACACTGACTACTCATCATGGCTGTTTATACATTTTACAACAGCACAGCTAATGCCCAGCTCCTAAAAAGGAGAAGGGTCGCCAGCTATAAAACACGAGAATCTGAGCTGGGCAGTAGAGCTCCCCCTGTTTCTCAGCACCAGGAACCCCCARTGCACCTGTCTTTCCAGTTCTTCAGCAAAGGCATCGAGATCCAGGTCTTTCAGGCGCTCAGGATTTTCCAAGATCTCCTCCAGAGCTCCTGCAGGATTAGCATCCTCAGCTGACTCATCGTATTCCAGGGCATCCACTGCCATTTTCCTTGCCCATTCATAGGTTTCAGGATGGACCCTAGAGCCATCTAGGACTTCAATGTAGGAATCAGTGCTGAAATAAAACCAATGTTCAGATCAGGGCTCTGAGGGTTCCAGCCGTTCCTGCAGCCCAATAATCAAGCACATTGTTGAGCTCCACCACTGCCCTCCATGGAACAAAGTACTCCAAAAAGGACACTATGAATTATTCATTGCTAAATCAACAGGAACCAAGGCAAGACCTGGCAAATTCCAGTCTGCAGATCCTGAACTGCAAAGATAAAGCCAGGCACTTTGGATGCTGGGTGGATTTGATCCCTCCGTGTATTACAGCCGCTCCATGAGCACACAGCTCTCTGCAGTTTCTCTCATACAAATTCAGTGTTGACAAGTGGCAGTGCAGCCATCTGCATAGAGCTGTTGGGATGGGCTACACTTTGCCCCCAGCATCCCTGGGATTTGTATCCTGCAAGAATCAAGGGATCTAGTGGGGTTGGATCACTCAGTGTAGGGATTCAGCCAGGTGTCCTTTCTCAGATTGCTTTTCAGAGGCAAAAAACCCTGGAGAAAGTTTCTAGTAAGTCACTCTTCTGTGCAAAGCAGTCAGTCAGGTTCAGAAACAAGGTTACAGCCATCCTCAAAACACCTCTCATGTAGTTATCAGTAACTTAATGCTCTATAAACTTCCCAGTATTGCTMCTGGTTTAGAAGGAAGCCAAATTGCTGAGTTATTCCTCAAGTTTGAAMCTTTATAAAAATAAAATACTGCTGTTAGGACCAGGCAGAAACTAAGCTGAAGTGCCCACGGGTTAGATGACTGTGTTAAGGAACAACTGGTTTTAGTTTAGTTCCTCTTGACCACAAAGGGTCTTTCACACCAAAGTAACTCATGTTCTGCAGCTCACACTGCTGCTGTGCAAGTTTAGCTGCCTTTAAGAATCAGATTAATAACCAGCAATACCTGAACTTGGCCAGAAGTCAGAGGGGCCACACAGAAATTCCGGGAACACGGATTCAGGGAAGGTGATTGCTTCAGCCTGTCACTCACACTAACTSCACACCCTGTAGGACATTGAGTACAACCCAATACTCACCTATCACCCAGTGATGCTGTGTCAATTTTGATGAAGCCTGCACAGTTGATAAACACTTTGGGTCCCATGTGACACATCGTAACCAGCTGGGTCCTGTTCTCCAGACGAGTGTTGTTTTGTTTTAAGATCTGGAGAGAGAGGCCAGAGTATAAACCTTGAGAGAGGCAAGAGTACAAACCCTGCTATTCAAACACAAGATTGCCCAGTGAGTTGTGGACTTCCCACCCCTGGAAGCGTTCAATGCCAGGCTGGATGGAACTCGTGAGTAACCTAGTTTAGTGGAAGGTGTCAGTGCCCATGGCCAGGGCTTGGAACTAGATGATCTTTAAGGTCCTTTCCAACCCAAACCATTGTGATTCCCTGGGAAAAGGAGAGGATTCACACTGCAGCGTTCAAAGCATCTGACACACGCCCATCACAACTCTTAAGTTGTTGCTCCCTGCTCATGTCTCAACATTGTACGAAAGAAGATGATTCCACATGRAAACAGCTCCAGCTCTGAGGAAAAGCGTTGGCTTTTTGCCTCGTGTTTTCCACATTGTGGAGGTGTCTTGACGCTCTGACAGCACATCCATTCCTGTGGGTTTGGGAGCTGGCTGGGACTGACGGATCTGCTGAGTTGTTTGGGTCTATCAAGGACACAAGTCCACAAGTAGCTTCGGGGCGAGTCACAGTGAGGTAAAAACACATCAACAGAGCTGTCAGCTGCACCTGGCACACGGGACCCTGACTCACCTCCTGAGCACTCCCTGAGTGTTGGTGCTGTGCTGTTTTTGCAGGCAGGGACAGAAGCCTCCTTACCTTTAGCAGGTGAGTGCCTTTGCGTGGTCCCAGGCCACAGACGTACTGCAGCAAAGCCTGGCTGTGGGGGTGAGCAATGGCCCTGTTCACATCCACCCCCACCTCGTTCACACGGTTGATGAATTCGCAGTAGAGAGCGTTCAGCAGCTCCTCCTTCACCACGTGCTCCTGGCAGGGAGAAGAGGCGTTAGCCTCGGAAAAAACAGACCTGTGCAACCCTCTGCCATGAGCCAAACACAACACACTGGCTCCCAGGAGCTGTGTTGCACCTCAGAGTTACCCCTGAGAACAGCCTAAAGGCTGATGAGAAACAAACAAACAAAAAAGAAAGGTGCTGTGTAGCCTGAATACGGCACAGAACAGGAAGAACTCGCACAAGTCCAACTTGGAAACCTTTTTTTTCAAAGCAAACCCTCGCAGGCCACTCTCTCTTGCAGAGAAGGATCTTCCTTGCCCAAGGAGAATTTACCTGCAGAGGGTGGAGCTTCAGGCAGAGAATATCCTCATCAGAGCTGCAGACCTGGGCAAACTCTATGAGGGGGTCCTGGATGCGGCGAGCGAGGGACACGGCCTGACGCAGCAGTGGGGGGTAATCCCGGAATTCATTCTGCAACAGGACACAGAACCAGGGAAAACCCTCGTGGTGTTTTCACCCTTTGTACCACAAGCAGCAAAGGCACATCAGACAGGGACTGGAGCAAGGGAAGCACTTGGTGCTCAGGGCAAAGAAAGMTGAGGTCAAAGGCTCCCAGGAGCTCTGCTGCAATTAGGAATGGAACAATCTCGCTCACTTCCAACTACATCAATATCCACTTTGTACATCTGCTGGTGCTAAGCTCTTCAGGGGAACCTAAGTAAGATGTTTTGCCTTGATCCAAAGATAAGTACGTGACTGTCCAGATGGATGAGACAGAGGATGATGTAAGGCCAGCACAACAAATGGAGGATGACACAGCACGAACRAGCAACAGGCTAAGGTATAGCTGGAGTAACAGAAGACTCACCTCAGACTTCTTGCTGTTCATGTAGAGGATGGCCAGTTCATTGTCCACCAGCTCCACTCCAATCGAGGACAGTTGCTGCCCTTGGTCCAGCTCATGAACAATTCTCTTTACATCCTCCATCAGCATCTGAGCATCCCTAGGGAGAGACAGCCAAGCGGATTCAGGGGAGAGCACAAAACTGGGTCCTGGAATCATTTGGAGATACAACCCCAGTGGGTTACCTCACATCATGGACTGAAATGTGGATAGGCATGAGGAAAGGACTGCAAAGAGAATGGGAAGTGGAAGGAACACAAAGACCGACCTGTTCTCGCCTGCAATTGTCACCACGTGAGGCTTCTTGTTCAGGAGGAATTTTTTCAAGGTTTCAATATCCTGGGCCTGGAAAGGAAAGTGAGACAGGTCAGAGTAGAAAAGCTAGAGGGTTTCTGTCCTGAGCTACCTACATCCATCTCAGTGGCTCACCTTCTTTTCCCTCTCTTCCTCACGCCAGGCATTCCTTCTCTTAGTGAAATGTGGCAATCGGAGGAAGTCTGTGACCTCACCCTCTCCATTAACGAGGGCACAAAACACGGGGTGGTCCCTGTCAAACAGAGATCATTCAGACATGGAGGACTGCTGAAGCTGGATATGCATCCAGAGGCCATCCCCTCCCTCCTACCTGGCTGATGAAAATGCAATGCCAAGCACCCGGATGCCTTTCCCTTGGTTTTCATCCATGAAATCATCATCTTCCTCCACTTGCTGATCAGGCCTGTACGCAGCGACCTTTAGCCAGTTGTACAGTTTCCGGCTGCAAGCCTGGGAGAGCAGAGAAAGGGGGAAGAGGAGTGAGAAAATCCACTGCAGGGGCCTTGGCAYAGCCCTTCTCTGGAGGGAAAGCCTGCTCAAGGCAGCACGGCAGTGTATTCTGCCAGGACTGGGTCCAGCTCTCCAGTATCACAGAGCCCATCTTCCCTCCCACAGATATATCTGCTTTTCTCTCCATCTTTGGGAAAGAAGCAGACTCATTCCCTGCCTCCTCCTCCAGAGCCAGTGTATGGCCTGCCAGCAGCTATTCCCAGCACGCTGCAGGACTTTTTGTAACCCCAGCTCTGCCTCAAACCCACCTGTGTCCCATCTCACCTTGAGCACGTACTCCTTGGCCTCCACTAACAGCTTGTTCTTCAACTCCTTGGCCATCTGCACGTAGAGGAACTGGTTGAGGGAGCGCTCAATGGCCATGGTGCGCTGCCGATTCCACTCCTGCACCTGGTGGCTGAACTCGTCCCGGTAGTAGAACTGCTTGATTTCCTCAAAGTACGTCTGGTCACTGCCGTAACTGCCAGAAAGGAGAGCAGATACAGAAAGGTTCCAAACATATGCATGGACACCATCACTKGCAGATTCCTGCACAGGGATGCAATAGCAGTACCTCAGATTCAGGTAGCTGCTTGGAAAAATTAGGGAAGAGCCAACCCTCCCATCAAACACTGTTTTAGCTGCAGAAGTGATGCTGTAGACAGATCGCAGCCACTCCAGCACACACATATTGCAGAGTGTGGCCACTCCCGTGCAGGGAAGGAACCAAGTTGGTTGGGAAACAAGCATCACCTTCCACAAAAATCCCAAAGGTTTCAGAGTTTGCCTTCAAGTGAGTAAGGCAGATGTCTACTAAAGTTTTCACTAAGATGATGAAAAAACCAAGACCCTGAGAGGCTGCTTGACTTTGAGGTGCAGGAAACTACCAGGCCATGACTTTCAGGAGCAGTTTAGGTTACAGAGGAGTTCTAAGAGCACAGCAGCACTGCATGAATGAGCTCTGCCAAGGCATGGATGGCACAGCCAGTGGGAACTCACCCCTCCACTCCTTTCATGTCAATGCTGATATCTATCGTGAGCAGTGCCTCATCCTCTGCCAGGCTCATTTTCAGGAACTGGTCATCTCGCAGCTCCTTCACAGGCTTGTTCTTCATGTATTTAAAGGAATAGGCATAGTGGGCTTCATCAATATCCTGGGAAAGAGGAGAGACAGTCAGCATGCACACAGGGCATTCATGAAGAAAGACCCTTCTATATGCCACAGCAGACAATGGTTTTTATTCAATACCCTCTCAGCCCCATRCCTGCCAGTCTGCATTTCCTTCCCCAGCAGGACACAGTGGAATTGCTTCCCAGTCCCAGAGAAACACAGACTGTTACAATAATTGAAGGCAACATCGCATCTGGTAAAATGCTGAGACTAAAAATGCAGCAGGCTGCTGARCTGGGCTCTGCAACAGCCCAGCTCATTTGCTGCCCTGAGATTTATTCAGAGTTGCCACTGACATGGGACAACAAGCATTTGTGTGTTATTTAGATCCTTCCCTGAACCAACCCACAGAGTCAGAGCTCCCTTCCTTACCTTCTTCCCCTTTTTGGTTGGTGAAATGTTGATTTTAGCTCGTTCTTGGAAAGTCTGTCTCAGGACCTGTCTGACCAAGGGTTCCCTGGCGATCTGCAAAGCCACCATGTACCGAGCTCCTTCCAGCACAGCTTCAGGGCTTGGGAATTGACTACAGGTAAAAAAGGCAACATGAAGGCTTAGGAGAATGTCCCCAGATCCCCTTATGTCACATCCACAGTTACTCCACGAAGATCCCCCCACACTGACCTACACACATAATCCTTGGCCAGCTCCAGGGGCTCCGCAGGGAATTGCTCTGTCTCATGACGCTGATAACTGTCTCGGAGATTCTCTCCAAACTGCTCAGGTGTCAGACCAAATTTCTTAGCCAGRCCATCTGGTAAAACAAAAAAAAAMCCAAACAAAAACCAATGAGGACAAGGGTATTGTTGCTACCAGTCTTCTTTCCACAGGTAAATCACAGCACCCAGCAGGGCACGTGGCCAGGTCACTGCACGCTCAGCACGRCAGAGCAGAGCCTTACCCAGCCCAGCTGCCTGGCAGATGGTGTACATATCCCTTCTGGAAGCCTGCTTCAGCTCAGGCCCTTTCTGCTCATCATCCTCTGCATCTTCCCCTTCACCTGTAGGAAGGAAATGTTACAGAGGCATCCGGACAGCTRGAGCATGTCAGAAGCACAGTAAAGAGATTAAACATTAAACATGACCTACACTGTGCAACAGAGCTCCTAAATCCCACAAAGGCTTCTCAAAGGTCACAGTAGCCTTAAAATTATTCAGGGTTGGAAAAAGCTGAAAACACTATCTTCAGTTTCACTCTTGCAGTTTTAATAGSAGTCTCTGGGTTGCACACTAGAACATACATCAAGGTGGCTGATCCTTGCCTTGGCCCCTGCTACGAGGGGTGGCATTCACATTCCACTGGAAAGCATCTTGTGTGGMAAACCTTAAACTTTATCAGAGGTGCCTGAAAGACCTGGGACTAACTTGAGATGGAAATGAACAGAGATGTCCTGTGCAACCACATGGGCTTTTCACCGAACTTTCTTCCTGTTCTGTTGAACCAGGATTTTTGAGCAGCCCACAGTGAGAAAACTACCAAATGGGGGGAGACAAACCTTCCTCCTCTTCACCATCCTCTCGGATACGCTTCTGCTTTTTGCGAGCAGCCTTGGCAGCGTTCTGCATCTTGGGGATGTCTCTCCCATAGTACAGCAGGAAGTGGTTGTACACGTCCTTCAGCTCGTCCATGGACTGCACGTCCTTCAGCCTACAGAAAGCCAGYGTGTTACACCCTGCCTGCAGCTGGGTCATGCTCAGGGCCTCAAGGGATCTGCTCTGACACAGGTCAGGCAGAAGAAGAGCCCYTGGACTCATCTTCCAAAAGAATTTTAAGTATTTCTCATCACTGGCCTTGTGAGGAGGCTAAAATCAGTGCTCTGCAGTGGACAGAGAAATTGCCCAAACAGCACAAGTCAACGCACATTTTAAGTCATTTTGGAATGAATACAAAAGTCATGGCACCCTACCTCTCCATGTCAGTAGTATCCAAAGCCCTTATTCCATCTGCCAAGGGCTTGTCTGGGTCGGCAGAGATTTGTTCATACTGGTAGGCCTGCATCTTCTCAAACAGTCGTGTCAGGTTCTGCTTGCGGATCTTCAGCTGGGTCCACTGACATGAGGACAAAAGAATTCCAGTGAAACATCCCATTACAGCGTGTCATTTGTCTCCTCCCTTCCCAAACAGGGACTTTCAGGATCTTGGGGTGTTTGTCATATAAAAATAATCATCAAAATCTTCATCCACAGCCAAGCCCAAATATGACCTGGCACATCTCATCTCAGAGGCATATTATATTAACAGAAAAAACTAAAACCAATCAAGGTTTGGATCTGATAGTAGAGAAGTAACCTGCACTGCTGGCAGGAAATGTCACTAGACAAAAGAAACTCAGTGAAGGGGAAGGACTTTGTTGAATTCTATTTCGTCAGATATCCCTTTACCACCACATGACAGCAAATATGCAAAAAGACATGGATAAAAAACCCAAACATGGCCAAAACAAACCCTGCTGAAAGCATCAGGCTAGGTGGGAAGACAAATGTTGATAGGATGACCATGAAAATACTCCTCACCTTCTCATCCCACTGCCAGACCCTCCACAGGTCGTTGATGTGCAGCTCTGGCTCCACATACTCCTTTCTGTAGAAGGCGATGAATGGGACCTGGGTCAGAAATGAGACTCATCACCACAGTGCAGGAGACTGGGCTGTTCCTGGCAGCCCAGAGAGAGCTCCTGTTCCATGTGGGAGAACAAACTGATGGGAAAGCAGTGTAAAAGATGTACCAAGCCATATCCAAGCTCTTACTCCACCAAAGAATATACCACATAGGCCTAAGAACTTCTGCAACGCCAGGCAACACCTCAGAGAACAGGCTGAATGGACCGAGCAAGGCTCAAGAGACTGCTGCTAATCCTGTCAGGATAAGAAGACAGACCTTGGTAATGAAGAAAAGTTGTAAATTACCTCAAAATGCTGATTTCTCATAAAATTCAGGGCTTCTTTAATCTTCTGGATGGTGCTGGGCCCCTTGCGGCTGAAGCTGCTGGCTTGTCCACGGTCAAGGTAATCAGAACTTTCCTAAGAAGGAGAAACACATTGTGTCCACTGTATTCCTGAGCTGACCCCCCAAAAAACCAGCCCCAGGCTAAGGCTGAAAAACTGTGGTTCTTTTGTTAGCTGGGAATACAGGCTTAGGTACACACTTTGATTTTAGATCCTAGTTCTGACTGGCTTAAAGGAAAGGAGAGAAGCAGCAAGGTAACTATGGCCAAAAGCAGATCATGGTTTAACAGCAGTTTTGCCCTAGGTGCACAAAAGAATGGCCCAGAGATTTTTCAAGCATTCTTGACAATTATTCTTTCAACTTCTCTGTGTTCCTTTTTGTCCTGTTTCATGGATGAAGACATGCACGTTAAATGAGCTGCTCAAAACCAGAAATGAAGGACTATTGGGCACCACATTCCTATTAGCAGACTCCTGGAACAAGTCCCAGGCACAGTCCTTTACCTGCAAGGAGATGGTGGGCGTTGCAAATGCATTCCTGTAAATCCAGTCAGCTTCTTCCTCCAGCTCATCATCTTCAGCACTCTTCACCGGGATGGATCTCAGCTGGGAAGAGACAACAGCATGAGCAGAGGCATATATGCAACACCAGGGCTTGCACTGCCACGTTTCCAAGAAACCTGTAAATTATTGTTTGGAGCTGCAGGTTACCTCTGGGGACCCCCACCTATGGGGTGCCAAGAATATCACTTCAATGTCTGCACCTTCTGAGCACACAGGAAACTGCATCAGCTTTACACTAGATAAAGGCAGCTACAATTCTGTCAAAGGCTTGTGGAAAAGCCTGCAATGGTGCAAAGTCTGCTATGAAAATCAAGTGAGGGTACTTCCACTTCCCACCAGACTCCCAAACTCTCTGCAGCTACATCCTCTGTTCCAGTCTATCTGTGCCTTGTTACCACTTTTCTTGCTGCAGAATGAGAGTACATAAAGCAGCTCCAAACCCTCTCTGGGCACTTAGTTTCAGCCACTTCTCTTTCAGAGGTGCTGCTCTAATCACCACTGACATCCATGAAGATGACAAAATGTGTGAACAGGCCACCAAGAGCCAGAAGACATCACAGACAGCATTCCCTTGTGTTGCACAGACTGGCATGGGAAAAAAGGTCCTGTGGAAAACTGGCAGCTTCACACATCCCATGTTACAGAGGAGGGTAACAAAACTCTGCACAGAATTACATTAACATACACTGAAGTGAGATGGTGACAATCTGAATAYAGGGTAAAATCAAGACAAAAATATGAGACACCAGAGTGATTCCTCACAGCACAAACACCACTTTGCACTGAGAGCACTGTAAGTCCCAGTCACTTTCAGTGAAGTGGGTTACAAGAGTTATGTGTTGGCTCACATACAGGTAGGCTAGAAACCTTCCCAAACCTTCTCTGGCACTGCATCTTGCTCTGCATATGTCCAGCTCAAGGGATTCCTAACATCATCCCGCACAAAGCCACCTCAGCAGAGCCCARTCCCTGCACTTCAGCAGTGCAACACTGGCACCCAGTGGCCACAGGGAAGCTGTGACTGGAGCTAAACCCGGGCTCACACACGTTCAACAGCTCTCATGTCACTGATATGTCTGAATGCAGCTTTAGCCTGTGCATTTGACAGGTAAGGTCCTCAAAGAGGAAAAAAAAGATGCCAAAATCCATCCAGCAGCCAGCTGGCCTGCCGGTCCCAGGCCTGGGAGCCMAAATGCTTTCTGCCTGCAGAGCCGCAGCCCCTTCCCTCACCTGGAACCTCTCAGGCATGTCTGTCATGCGGATCTCGTTGTCCTGGTCCGTGAGGTGGCTGCTCTCCAGCTCACTGGGCTCGTACATCTCAAAGATGCTGCGGCGACTGACGCGTTTCTTGGTCGTCTTTTTGGGCCGCACACGCGTCTCCCCTTCTGTTTCCTCATCCTCGTACTCGTACTCCTCCTCCATTTCCTCATCGTATTCATTGTACTTCTCAAACTCATCGTAGTCAAAGTCCACACCAAAGATCTCCTGGGCTTCCTGCAAAGCACTGGAAGGCAAAAACTCTCGTTCAGCCCCACAGTGCAGTTCAAAGAATACCTTTCCAGCCACACAGAGGAGGACAGGGGTACCCAAGTCTAAGCTTTAGTTTTCCACCCAGGCTAAAAAAGCATGGGCAGGTACAAACTCTGAGCTTTACATGCAAATACTTAAGGGCCTGGTTTTGGTATTCCTTCAAAAAAATCGAGGGGAGAAAGGAAAGAGTCACACATTTCAGAAATCACACACTAAAAGCCCTATGTTTAAATTTACCAGGTTCCTTCTGGGAAAGAGACCACTGGTATCCAACCACAAGCTGAATCACTCTGCAGTTGCAAGAACSAAGTCAATTGAGCACTGTTTTCGAGGCTCCAGGCCAACCTCCAATCAATACTTACGCATCTGTGTATCCTGGAAGCTTCTTTCTCCATTTTGGCTTCTTCAGAGGTTGTCCATCATCATCCACAATGAAGTCATCAATGTCTGGGGATTGAGAAACAATTTAGTGGTCAGGGAACTTGGATATAGAACTGGTACCTCTGACAAAGCTCAGCTCAGCCAAGGCAACTATGAGCCTCCACCACAGACTTAGGCTGCTGCTGGCTGTCAGTGCCCAGCTTCCCAAGCATCTCCTACACCAACCTCACACAGCYGAGGAGCCTGAACCACAGTAACAAGCTGGAACAAACTTCTAGACACAGGCAAAGCCATTTGGCAATTAGCTGCAGCTCAGTGCACTGAAAATACAGTCAGGAAAGGCCTGGCTGCTTTGGACAGTAGAAAGAATTCTTGAAACTCTTTTSGTATGGTAATAGCAGCAGTGACAGGCTGATGCTGCAGAGGAGTAGGGCAGGCATGCACTGTGCTATTAGGTACTAAACAGTGCCTTGAGTGCCTTCCTCTGAAGCAATTTCATTTTTGAGGCAGCTTAGGGRAGGTGTTCAAGACCTCAGCACACATAATGTACTTCTGCACAAAGTGGTTTAGACAGACAAACTAARCCTGTCACCCAGAAATGTTTAATYCTAAGGACTGTACTAATCAGACCAACAAGAGCTTCACCACGACAGGGTCACAGCCTTTGGTTACTTCTAGCTCAGAGAAAGTCCGAACTTTGTTCCTGTGCTTTAATCCTGTGACAAACTTTGGATGTAACTAACCACCTACACTCACCAGATTCATCTTCCTCCTCCTCTTCTTCCTCTTCCTGTGGTGCAACAGGAGCTTCAACAGCTTCCCCTCCTTCCTCGCCTTCACCATCCTGAAAAATTTCTTCAGCAATGGCTTCCTTCTCATGTTCTTCCTTTCCATAATCTTCTGCTTCATCRTCCTCATCATCAGACATTTTTCGCACACGCCTGAATTTTTGCTGCAAGGAGAATGTCCTGTTAGTGCACACAATTCCTGGCTCAGCACYGCAATTCCTCTGCAGGAACCTGGRAGGGAGCAGGATGGAGCCCAGCACAGCACAGGCACACAGGGGAGAAGTGCCACCCCCTTGGGAGCTGTGCCTGTGTCACTGCCATGCTGTCACCACCAGTGCTGGCCTGGTTGATGTGTCTCTAGTGTTACAGAAAGAAGTTTAGAGTCCTTAACAGCCTGTGCTGACCTTGAGGTTAGCAACACACAGGAATGGAAGATGAGACTGTCCTGCAGAGGTGGAAAGGGAGGAGCACAGAAGATTTTATGAACCAGAAAAAAGTGTTTTGCMCGCTCTAGGAAGCCAGGTCCCAGTTGCTTGGGCAGGGAGAGGTCCTGCTTCCTTCAAGCACTCAGCTCTCCCTTTTCAAGAGGGCAGGAGCTGATGGGAGGCACTGTCTGCTCACTCCAGGCTGGAGCCCACCCTCCTCCATGCTGAAACACACCACACCATTAACAGCAGCGTGGGAACACAACTCACCCTTTTGACTTTAACGCCCAAATTCTCTTCAATGAGGTCAAAGTCATCATCCTCCAGGCGGTCATCGAAAGCTGAAAAAGAGACCAGAGGTGAGTTTTGCTCCCTCTTTACTAGTCTGGGAATGTTCAGCAGGGTACAGCTTACCCAGCCCATGCAGACATCCAGGGCAGAGGGAGAGCCCTGCTCTCTGCCAGGGMAGTGTCAGAGCTGAGCCCTGCTAGCAACAATCATCATAAACTTACTGCGCTTTCTCTTTTTGTGGCCAACATCATCCTCAGAGTCTCCAGAGTCACTGGCTTCTTCCTCCTCTTCCTCATCATCATCATCATTAATGAATCCTTTCAGGTTCCCCTGCTCATCCTGATCATCAAGATTTAGCTCCTCCTCTTCCTCATCTGGGATGGAGAGCAGCACKTGTTAGACACTTACTGGTTATCCACTGAGACCTGGCTCTGTGCAAGCAGCATGYTCCTTCACACAGAGTTTTAACTGAACACTTTTACTGACACAGAACCCAGCCAGCTGCTCCTGCCAGAACCCCACTTCTTGTCTCATGCTCTCTCTGCAGGGGGAACAGGTGGAGTGGTCACACTGGGAGAATTCCTCTGCTTTTTCCATTTACTATCAAATTGTGTGACTGCAAGTCTCACRGGGGTGAAGCAGTGTATTTTTTATTGCCAATTATAAAAACCACTTGGAGCACTCGGAGGAAGGGAAGCACTCAAACAGCTGGGATTATTGACTACAGATGGCCCTGCTATTATAGCACAGTTATTGCTCCATCTGCAGAGTCATGAGATGCAGGATAAAACAGCAAGGAACACAGACAATTCGGCAAACTCACCATCCTCATCTTCCTCTACAAACTTCTTGGTTACTCTGGGTACAACCTCCCCATCCTGGTTGTACTCCTCCTCTGACTCCTCTGCTTCGCTCTCCACAAAGTCAGACATGGCTTCAGCCTCTCCCACAGCAGCTGGGGAAAGAGGAAACATCCCYGGCATCAGCTGAGCAAGCAGAACACAAGCACTTCCCCCTTCAGGTTTTGGAGAGAAGGCAGCTAAAGCAAGAAGCGTTTCAAATTAGCTACGGAGGCCCTGAATTACCCAGTGTCCACCCTGCCTGGACATCCCTGTCACCAGAGATTAGGCAGGAGAAGCCAGCAGCCAAGASCTGCCAGCTCCTGCCAGCCCGTGTCTGGGTGAGCAGGGCAGGAGCTGTCACAGCAACACTCCCAGCTCCTGTGGCTGAAACAYGCACACAGCCAGAGCCCTCATCCCATCCACACCCTCCCACGCGCCGGGAAAGCTCCCACTGATGCTGCAYGGTGTCAGGCACACAGCCCAACCAATTAGGATCTTAATATGATTAATCCTCACTCAGTTAACAAAGCCAGGGTGACCCTGAGAAGGGCTTTGACTGAGCTGCGATTTCCAGCTGTTACTGAGACTCTGCAGAGCCCACGGAGCAAACCAGAGAGAGGTTTGAGGGTCCTGGGTTGGGGCTCGGGGTTTGTGGCTGCCTACGAGCCAGAGCCACAGCCAGGATGCTCCAGGCCTCTGTCCAGAGTTAAGGAAAGAAACTATAAAACCAGCTCATTTTCTATATCCAGAACCTTTTGTCTGATGTTTTTCCCAACTGGGGTTTCTGGAAAGAATATAAATCAAGCTTGGCACAAAGGAAAGTGCTTGCCAGTGAAGACAGGGCTCAAGTTCTGTCTCTCTGCGCCTTCCACTTCTGGTGGTTACAAACTCACTGATATTTTTAAAATTTTCAAAGACAGTCTTTAYACCTTCTTTTTATGTACATGAAAACAACTGAACCTTGCAACAGTCAGCTATGAGGAAAAACAAATCAACTCCTCAAATGGCTGTGAGGATGAAAACATCARCCCAGGAAGAAGCACCAGCCTTTGGGAAGGTACAAAAAGCAGCTCAGAGGTGTCAGATCTAAAGCCAAACCCTCCACATTAAATTATATCTGATGTAATTCAACACACAAACACACAAAAACAACAGAGGAAAAAGATGAGAAAAGAATTCCATATGGCAGGCAGTGATACCTAAACAATTATGCTTCCAAATACTCCCATAATCATTTCCCCACTGCAAACAACCAGCTGAAGGAAATCAGTCCCATATGGGACAACCTGATCAAGGCTTTGCCATGACACCTCTCCTGTGCAGGATTTCTTGTTCTGCCCCCAGGTCCACACATCTGGTGCACAAACACAACAACTCTGAGAAAATCAGGGACTTAGTGCTCAGCTGAAGTTAAAAGGTCCAAGGCTGATCTTGGATGATCTTTTAAGTCTTAAAATACGAACAGCTCCGAAGGAATGTGTCATYCACATCTCATTAAAGAAAACCCACAACAAAGACAAGGGAAAGACCTCTGCCAGATTTGAGACATGAGTGGAGAGCAGCTCATCCTCCTTGGCTGCAGAATATGTGGCTGTGGCCAGAATCTATCCAGGATGCTCCAGACAGGCAGAAATCACAGCAGGCCAAGGCTACTGCCCAGCACCCAAACAGGGCGTGGCTGCTCTGGTTCGGTGTGTAGCTACAAGGTGATCCCCATCCTCAAGAGGACACTTGTATTTAAGCATCCCTCTCAGAAATAACTTCTCAGAGGGCAGCACTGATGCCAGTTAAACGTGTGTTCGTGAAGGAAATCCCACTGATGAACTGTGTGACTACACATAATAGAGGAACATGGATTATGTTTACCAGCCTGTGTACGAATATTCTGTCAACTTCACATTTTCTCACCAATTCTCCYGCTACAGGTGTTCACCAGGGCGTATTAACATGCATAGAATTGCAGGCTGAGTGGCTTTTCCTAGAGCATTTCCAAGTCTAATATCGTTATCTCCCGCCCATGATCAATACACAAACCCAGCAAGAAGAAAAACCCCTTGTCATAGCAACACATCCAATTACACCATTTTCTGTCAGTGAAGGGTTTAGCTCACAATTCCAACTTTCTTCCTCATCACTTCTAATACAATCTCCYGGCAATTTTAGTCCATGTCAATTCAAACTTGTCTGGACACARGGAACAACTAGGACTTAAGAAAATCATCTTCTTTAATGATCCAGCCAAGCAGGTTCCACACAAGCCAACCACCCACAAACCCGGGTGCTTTCAGCTCCAGTGAAATTCACCTCAGGACAGCAGGGATGTCACTTAGCATGGAAAACAGAAGCAAGATGCTGAATCAGATATGGACTTAAAGGTGTCTCTTCCACCCTCTGCACCAGGGAGGCCTTGATTTGAAACAGAACAGGCCAGRGAGGCGGGCAGAGGTGCAGAGGCAGAACTTGGTGTGGTGGGTCACACAGGGACCTGAGGAGAGTTTAAAGACTCTGGACCAAGGAGGGTTGGSCCAGCCCAGCTGTTTCCATCAGGAGCATCTGCACTTTGCTCAGCTCAAGGGCACAGTGGCAATTATCCAGAGTCCATAAGATCCTTTTAACTGGGATGCCTGGAGCAGACAGTGCTGGGACCATAGAGCTCTGGCCAGGTCAGGACCACAGTGGACACTGGCCATGGGCTCTGTGAGCTGAGGCAGGCCCCTGAAGCTCTCAATGAAATAAATGTCAGTTTTCTTAAAATAAAGAAAAATAAAAAGCAATCCATGGTTGAGCTGGAACGTGTGGATTTAACACTAATAACTAAGCAATGATCTTCAGGCTGTGTCCCACCACAGAATTCAGACAAAATCATCTTGGCATCTTTCAATTTGAAGCTTATGAGCCTAACAAAAACATCCCTGTGAAGCACTGCAAGGCACTCACACCATGAAAAATTACCCTCACAGGCACCTCCTTGGTGCTGAGCTCTTCCTCAGAGGCATTCCTTGGTATCCACAGGGACTTCTGCAAGGTTGATGGCCACTGGGGCCATCCAGCCCTGACATCAGCAACATATCACTTTATATTTAGCTTTCGGAGCTGTTTTACAGATTTCTGAAGTCGGCATCTAAACCAGACACTCCGACCCTGCTCRGTGGGAGGAACACAGGGGGAAGTGACTGGAGACCAACGACAGGGAAAGTCCAGACAGCCACCACAGCTCAGGAACTTCCCATACCTGCTTTGTTGGTTTTAATGCTCCCATTGGTCCCACCGCCCCCGATGCTATCAGGTGGCAGCACGTCCTGTGGCAGAGTGACACATTTAATAGCACGTTGTGTGAAACAGCACTTCCTCTTGTTTATTTTAGCCCTGCTGCATCATAATTTCCTGTCAGAAACAGAAAACTGATGGTCCCTCCTCGCTTTCTCTGACCTGCCCATGACTTCATGCACCTGGATTTTGTCTCCTGTCAGCAAGCTTCTCCCCCAAGGTGAGGAAATGAAGGCGCTGCTTGCCCAAAAACCTGCTCTGCTCCTGCCCCTGCCTTTTCCAGCACTCCCCTTTTGGGAYGGTCTAACTGCCAACCATTTATGCAGCAGCATAACAATGTTTTCTGTTCCTTTCTCTGCTCCTTTAAAGTAATTTCAGAATATCCTTTTTAGGCTACAACGGGGTGTTGAGGTTGTTTTAAAAGAAACAATTGCTGAGACATCAACAGCTCTTCCCTGAAATAGTAAGAACTGATGCAGAGCCAATTTTGTGGTGTTTGTTACCTTCATTACACCTGCTGTCATCATATCTCGTTTACCACACCAGCACTCCCACCCGGTGCTATCGGGCTTCTGCAATGCCCCACAGTCCAGCCTAGCTATCTGAAATATTTCAGGATTAAATTTTCCTTCTCCACATCACCATAACCAGGAAAAAAAAGAGCAGCGGAGATGACTGTGAAACTCCATAATAACCTCACTCCAGCGAGCACTAATTGTTCATCCCTACCATTTTTGCCACCTTTTAGTCATCTATTAAAACCCAAAAGGGCTTTCCCAGGGTGCTGCCACTCGGCTTTTCAGGGAGGACCACGCCAGAAGTTTGGACAGCCTAACGCAACGGTCTGGGAATCACACCCGCGGAGCAGTGGTCAGGGAACCACACCTACAGCGTGAGAGGATCCAGGACCACCAGGGCGGTGCGAAACCCTGGTCARACCCTTTTCCCCACTCCAAGAGAAGCATCCCGATGGTCCCCACGCCACCACCTCACATCCGCAGTTCTTCCCACCGTGCCAGCGCTGCTGCGGYGGGCGGGGGCTGCGGCACCTCCCGGCCCCGGGGGAGCCGCCCCCGACCCCGGCCACCGCCTCGCCCCCCCGGGCCCTGCCCGCCGCCGCYCCGGGAGGCTCCCGCTGCCGCCAGCCCCACCCACGGCCACCACCGGGGCCGCACCGGGGGGGCGGCCGCCGCCGCTTCACGCCCGCACCGGGGCCCGCGGCGCCGCCCGACACCAACCTCGGGGACGTCCCCGCCGCCTTCACCGCCCTCACCGGCGCTCGGAGCCGCCGCGGCGCCGCGCCGGGACTGACGCCCGGGCCGGGACAAACGCGGCCGCGCCCCTCCCCCGGTAAGGGACCCCCGTTCCCCGCCACCGCCGCCCCGCCGGGCCCGGCGCGGCCTTACCCGAGGGGCCGAGGGAAAATGGAGGCGGCGGCGGCGGCCGTGAGAGAGGAGGCGGAGCGGGCGAGCCGCGACCTCCCGGCGGGCGGAGCGGCCGCGTTTCCGCTTCCTGCGGGATGGAGGCGGCGGGGCGGCCGCCGGTGCTGCTCCCGCTGCTGCTGCCGCTGCTGGCGGCGGCGCTGGGCGCCGCGGGGCGCGGCGGCCCCGGGCCCGTCACCTGCGGCTCCGTGGTGAAGCTGCTCAATGTGCGCCACAACGTGCGGCTGCACTCGCACGATGTGCGCTACGGCTCCGGTAACGGGACGCGCACCCCCCGCGCCTTCC
The DNA here is from genome assembly GCA_018881555.1 of Amblyornis subalaris. Taxonomy (NCBI): domain Eukaryota; kingdom Metazoa; phylum Chordata; class Aves; order Passeriformes; family Ptilonorhynchidae; genus Amblyornis; species Amblyornis subalaris. The sequence continues at coordinate 3,918,356 of JACAXG010000075.1, forward strand.
CCCCGCTCTCCCGTCGGGCTGAGCGGGGTGTGATGGTGGTTCTCCCTCCGCAGGCAGCGGGCAGCAGTCGGTGACCGGGGTGTCGGCGGCGGATGACGGGAACAGCTACTGGCGGGTGCGGGGCCGCACGGCCGCCGTGTGCCCGCGGGGCACGCCGGTGCGCTGCGGGCAGGCCATCCGCCTCACGCACCTGGGCACCGGCCGCAACCTGCACAGCCACCGCTTCGCCTCGCCGCTCTCCGGGAACCAGGTACCGCCCGGGCGGGCATCACCGCCCCTGCTCCCCGGACTCAGCATCTTCCCCCTGGGTGCGCCCGGGCCCGCCTTGTCATTCGGGTCTTGGCGGGTCCCCTGAGTCCCTGGYGGGTTTTCCCTGTCCCTACCAGTCCCACCTGGGTGTTCCGTGTCCCTGACAGTCCCACCATGTACCCTAGCTCASACTGGGTCCCTCTTGTACCCCACGCCCCTATCAGCCCTTCCTTGTTCCGCAGTCCCTGCTAGGTTCTCCGTGTCGTTAGCAGTCCCACTTGAGTCCTCCTTATCYGCCATGTCACTGCCAGCCCCATCTTATTCCCTGGTCTCTCCTGGGTTCTCCCTGTCCTTGCCACTCCCAACTATGTCCCCCATACGTCTACCAGCACTTCCTTCTTGCATGCTCCAGATGTGTCTTCCATGTCCCCCCCAGTCCCACCTTGTTCCCTAGTTCAGACTGGGTCCGTCTTGTCCCCCGTGTCCCAACCTGCACTGCCTTGTTCCCTGGTCCCAGCTGGGTCCTTGCCAGTCCCACCTTGCTCCCCAGTCCCTACCAACTCCCCATGCCCTGCCAGTGTCTGAATCCCAACCACATCCTCCAAGTTGCAACAGAGGCTCAGTCACAAYCAGGTCCCTCCTTMCYCCCCAGGCCCWCCTCAACCCTCCCAACTCCCCCCTTTGTCATCCYGGCCCCCAAACGAGCTCTTCTTCACCCACAGGAGGTGAGCGCATTCGGGGAGGCTGGCGAGGGCGACTACCTGGACGACTGGACAGTGGTGTGCAGCGGGACCTACTGGGTGCGGGACGATGAGGTGCGCTTCCAGCACACCTCCACCGACGTCTTCCTCTCGGTCACCGGGGAGCAGTACGGGCGGCCCATCCACGGGCAGAAGGAGGTGCACGGCATGGCYGCCTCCAGCCAGAATAACTACTGGAAGGTGATGGAGGGCATCTTCATGCAGCCCAGCGAGGCCTTCCAAGCGGAGCAGTACCACGCCGAGTTGTGAGGGACAGACAGACTGACCCTAAGCCTCTGGGTGCTGTCCTGCCGTGTTTGGGACTGCTGAACTGGGGGGTGGCTCCTGTCCCCACCCCAGGAGTGACACACACCCGTGACTGACACAGGGCTCCAACACGAAGCAGATCCCAATGTCCTGAATTTGATGTGGAGCAGATTCCACTGTCCCAAATCTGACACAAAGCAGGTCCCAGTGTCCAGACCTGACCCAAAGCAGCTCCCAACATCCTAAAGCCACTACGAAGCAGATCCCAATGTCCAGAGTCACAGCAGAGCCCAACATCCTAGATCTGGCAGAAAGCAAGTCCCAACATCCCAAATCCAGCACAAAGCCAAGCCTAACATCCAGACCTGACCCAAAAGAAATTCCTGAACTCCCACCCTGTCCCTTTCCAGCCCACTCCGTCCAAGGACCCCCCCCTTAAGGGACTGCTGTCCCTGGGAGCTGTACCCCTTGCTGTACCCCAAACTGCTCCTCGCACCCTGCGAGGRCCTGGGCCCATAAAAGTGCTGAACCCTGCCCTGTGGTGTGGCTGTTTGTGCAGGGGATACAGGGGTCGCCCAGGGCTGGGGGCCAGACCCGGTGTCACCCACTTGCCCCATCCTGATGCTGGACGAGGTGTCACCCCCATTCCCCCCCAATCCTACTGCCAGACCCGGTGTCAATTCCCTGTCCCAACCTGGTGCTGGACCGGTGTCACTGCCTTGCTCCTTGCCCCATCYCAGTGCCAGACCCGGTGCCGGACCCAGGGTCACTCCTCTCCCCATCCTGGTGTCACCCCTACCCCSGTGCCGCTCCGTTGTCATCCCTCTCCCCGTCCCGATGCCGGAGCCGGTGTCACCCCCTCATTCTGTCCCAGTGTCGCCCCAGTGTCACCCATCGCCTCATCCCGCTGCCGCCCCGGTGTCCCCCCTGTCCCCATCCCGGTGCCGCGCCGGTGTCCCCCCTGTCCCCATGCCGGTGTCTCCGCTGTCCCCGTGCCGGTGCCGCCCCGGTGTCCCCGCTGTCCCCATGCCGGTGTTTCCGCTGTGTCCATGCCGGTGCCGCCCTGCTGTTCCCCCTGTCCCCATGCCGGTGTC